>OY796887.1:17804543-18222166 GCA_963680785.1 Diplosoma virens | reverse complement strand
AATAATCTGCAAAGGAATAAAAAATAACTAGAAAAATCGCATAAGATGAAAAAGTAAAGTGAGCAAAAAATGGCGTAAACGATAGTGGAAAATATAGGCGGATTTAATGACGGACAAGAAGCACACACGCACAAAAATAATGGCAATTTAAGCATACGAAATCAAGTGGGTAATTTATTTAATTTAAATTTGTTTTGTGACGACATTTTCCTGTAAGTTCCGATCTTTTGTTGAGGATTGTTGGTTGGTTTTCTTGTAGGATTTCTAGTTTTTCGGTTAGCATAGGTTGCAGCATTTTTGTCCTGGTGTATATGGGAAACTTGATTGATTATTTTCCAGTTAATTGTGGGATTGAGACCTGATTTTTTGGCATTCCAGAATGTTTTGGAAAGCTCTGTGGCGTTTCTTTTCTTTATATTTTTAAATGATTGTATGTGATTATAGTATCGTGATTTGAATTCTGTTTCGCTGCAACCTATATAGCTTTCTGTTATATTTCCATGCGATATGTCTGCTTGATAAATGACAGATTTCTGTCGGCAAGATTCTTTTAGTGGGCAGATATCTTTATTTTTACAGTTGCATGGTTTTGATTGTTGAGAGGTTTTCTTTTCCAATCACACAATTAATTGAGGTCTCAATCCCACAATTAACTGGAAAATAATCAATCAAGTTATCCCATATACACCAGGACAAAAATGCTGCAACCTATGCTTAACCGAAAAACTAGAAATCCTACAAGAAAACCAACCAACAATCCTCAACAAAAGATCGGAACTTACAGGAAAATGTCGTCACAAAAACAAATTTAAATTAAATAAATTACCCACTTGATTTCGTATGCTTAAATTGCCATTATTTTTGTGCGTGTGTGCTTTCTTGTCCGTCATTAAATCCGCCTATATTTTCCACTATCGTTTACGCCATTTTTGCTCACTTTACTTTTTCATCTTATGCGATTTTTCTAGTTATTTTTTATTCCTTTGCAGATTATTTTCTTTCCTTTTATATCTTTCACCACATACCTAACTCGCCTTCCCTCACCTTCAAATGAATGCAAACCTCTATATTTGCATTTACTATATTTTGAGTTGTTTTTTCTAGTATGACGTCATAGGAACCATATTGTTTGCTTAATTTAACTACATATCATTTATTCCATATGCATTTTTACCACTAATAACTGTATATTTTTTTCTAGTACCACCTGACGAATCTAAGAATGAAACAGACTGTTGTGGTTTTTAAACAGTGATTAAATAAATTTTGTATTATAAATATATAATATATGTATCTATTAATATATCTATTTTTATATATTTATTAATTACAGCCCGCAATTTTTTATAAAAATGTAGAATTGGTGGCCCTCCCAGTCACAACGTTTGCCCACACCTGAAGTTTGTTTTTTTATTTATTTTCATGTTCATATTCATCCTCCAACCTTGCAAAAAAACCGTCAAAGGCGCTATACTTAAGATAAGCGATCACCGCGAACTACTTTTGAAGATGCCAAGATATTGCTGTCCGGTTAAAACTTTTTATTTTTATTTTTTAGTTTTTTAAAGAGATATGACTGAAATTTAGGACTGCTTGCCAAGACCACCAAGTAGGGAAAAGTGCCGTAAAGTTTCTTTCCAAAGGATACAACAGAATGACGCGAGTAGGTTTTTAACCAAGACCATATTGATTACAATCACGGCGCTCTAACCACTGTCCACGCTTCCGACAAACGTTTACCATCCGGTCAAAAAGTTCAAATCTATAAATCCATTGGCGTATGCGCGAAAAGGAGAGGGTTGGGGTTAAAAGAACTTTATAAAAATTGATGGTCAAAGCTCATAGTAGTATTAAGACAGCTCATAAATTGTTAAAATAAAGTGAAGAATTTTTTTCAATTAAAAGAAAATTAGGATTTGAAAAGAGTGAAAAGCAAAAAAAGGTTTATTTATTTTTTTATTTTACATTCGTCGGTAGCATTTAAACATTAAAAGCGCTGTGATTAATGGCGAATGTGATCGACACCGTCGCGGTTTAAAGCCTGCTCTCGCCATTCTTTTGGGCCCTTGGAAAAACACTTTACGACACTTTCCCCTGATTGGTGGTCTTAGTAAGCAAACCTAAATTTTAATCATGCCTCTAAATATAAACTAAAAAAACAAAATAAAAAATTTCAACCAGACAGTAATATCTTGGCTTTTCCAGAAACTGGTCGAAGTACAGTAATAGCTTGGCAGTTACTCTATGTACTGCGCCTGTGACAAGTTTCTGCGAATCAAAGAATCAAGAGGATAAAATTAAAGATAAAATAACAATACTGTACTAAAAATAATTAAATAATTTTAATTTTTTTTAAGTTAATCTTTGAAAGTGGCTCTTTTTATTTGTTGCACCAAGACTCTTTTTTGTAAAAGACATCATGGATTATAGCGATTGTGTTTTTATCTCTCAACCGCTCCCGCTCATAACAAAGTTTTGCATACGCCACTGTATGAATCTAATTGTTTAAAACAGAAGATAAAATTGTTTTAGATTTAAACAAAAAAAGTGTTAATATGACTGGGTGTAAAAAAAGATAATGTCCTAAAAACTACTCCGAATAACCTACCCAATGATACACAGAAAATAAACTGGGATAACGCCGAAAAAAACCAGCCAGTTGTTAAACAGTTTTTACTTTGCACAATTTGTCAATATTTTAAATCTTTTTGAGCTAAATAATGAGACAAATTCTATTTCATGTAGGCCAAACATAGCCAACAAATCGAACAAATGCAACATGCCAATATAGATAGCCGAGCTAATCAAATATTTAAATCAAGTTTGAATCATTACCGTGATAACTGTGTCTTGAAGCATTTTGAGTTTTTAAAAAATTGTAATGAATATCCTGCATCTTTCAACATTGTCAATCAGCATGTCTTGCGTGTGTCGCCTTTTTTCTACTCTAATCGCGGATTTTTTATAAAGCAAACTGTTTAATGACGCAATCACACAGAGCAAAGCGTTTTCCAACATGCTAAAGATGCTCGTTTATATAAAATGTAATTTTAGATTATTTTTTAAAAACATTTATTGTTTTTAAAATATTTTAAAATGTACTATATTTTTGTACAATTTTTTCGGTCTGGTCTCGGTCTTGATCTCGATTGTTTCTGGTCTCGGTCTCGAACCTTAGGTCTCAAAAATTAGGTCTCGAAATTTGCTGGTATGGATCTCGATCTTGGTCTCGAAACAATTGTCGGGACTCGGTCTCAGTCTTGGTCTCGACTACATAACTAATATCAACAATCCAAAAAGTGGCGCTATAACTTTACTTTAACTTGTGCTTTCTTCTTATTTATAATTGAAGTTATATCAAAAAAGTTTTACATTTAAATCAGAATGTAAATGTTCAATTGCATTAATATCATCATATTTAAAGTTAGTTTAAAAAAGAATATTTCTGATATTGTTAAGTACTAGAAAAAGTTATTTGGCGATTAATTTGTTTAGCAAATCAGATGGTTATAAATAATTATAAAAGGGAAAATAAGAACCTCTGCAAGCTGTGATAATTGAAAATTTTTAGCTTATTTAAAAACATTTTGATACTGTAGGTAGATTAAAAGAAATAAAGTCGTTATTGTTCATTTATTATCAGTACAAAACATTAACCGATAGAGCAAAAAAAAAACATTATTTAAATCGCTCCTTTTTGTTTTGAGTAATTGCACAAAACCTATAAAACTTATAGCAAAACTTTTTCAAATCTTAAAATGCATGTGAGCAATTGAAAAGTGATTCTGTATTAATGTTATTTCGACAAAAAAATCTGCTTTTAATATTTTCAAATAAAATTACTTTATAAAAGTCTATTTTAAGGCTTCTTTTTAGCACTTTTAATCGCGGCTAACTAATGCGCAATTATCATAACGATTACTGTATAACGGTTATATTTATCATAGCATGACGTCGTTACTTGTTATTATTCGGCAGCGCGACTGGGTAATACATGCTCCATTGTAACTGAGTTCGACTCTTACTCTCGTCATACTGTTGTACACAAGCAAATAAATCAAATGTAAAACAGTTGCTTCATTTTGTAATAAAGAATATTGTTTTTATTGCAATTTTTGAGATTTTCAAAGCGACCTGATAAAAGTCGTGTAATCTAGTTTATAATTCCAATAACAATTAAGAAAAACAAGTATTTGAAAATATCTTTTTAACTAAAGATAGTTTTATAAATTTTGAATCAGTTTTTATAAATTTCAAAAAGAAAATATTCTTAATCAATGGACAACAACGCATTCAACAACGACGAGGTAATGACGTCATCTTATTCTTCTTGAAGCATGATAGAAGGCGCTACAAACTGTTCTTTTTTTTACTTTAAAAGCATTATCTCCATAGTAACAATACAAAATAGTTAAACTTTGTGTGTAATTAATTTAACAACTTCAAATTTCATCTTAACTAATGAAATTACATTACGTTATAGAAATTGCTATCCGAGAGCTACAGTATATTTTAGAATCTCAGTAAATGGAAGTAATCCCTTGATCTTACTTTATCTGATTTATGTTCCAGCAAAGAGGTTGTTTTGTTTCATTTGGATGGCCACTTATTAGAAATTTTTGTATTGAAATAGCTTTGCCAATCAAAGTATAAAATAAATAGTATAGTGTTATAGACAAATTTGCCAACTAATAATATTATTCTTCAATGAACACATGAAAAAGCATAAGCCTAAAATATAGAATGTAATATTTATTAAAAAAAAGAATTTAAAGAATAAACAAAATAATTTTTAATTCTACTTTAAATTAAATTCATTTATTTTGCATGTGATAGTTGATTTCAATCATATCATTTGCTGGGGGTTTTTTGTTTAAAGCACGTATGATTGAATATTGTAGCAGATTTAAATAAAGCAAGTCATATAATCAAATTATCAAAAAATCACAACTTTGAAAGAAATTTTGCTTACTTTTGAGAGCCCCAGATTTAAAGTAAACCTTTTTAGCAAGGGCGATAAAACCTTTTTGTGCTTGTCCCGTGCAAAATCTATTTGAAAACGAATAACAAAAATTTTATTTCCAATGAAATAACAAGAATTTTATTGTCAGAAGTTTAAAAATTTTCTTTAATCTTTAAATTTGATCTTATACTGAATAAAGCAAACTGATCACTAAGCGCTATAATACAAAGCATTTAGTAATTTTCCTTCTTTATTCTTAGCCAGTGCCCAGGAAAAATATGATCCGGCTCGGGTTGTGACGCAACTTCTGCGATTTAGTCGTTTACCTGCAGACAGAAGCAGGTTTAATAATTTGATCTTTTTGGCAGTGGTTTTTGTATTTGGTTTGTTTGAATTTTTAACGTTTTTAAAGAGTTTAGAAACTTTCTACCGAAGAGAGAAAAAATAAAAATTAACTTTCAAGACATTTAGGAAAAGTTACTAAAGAAAAACCATTAAGTGCAGACTAAAGAAAGATCATTAATTCCATTACTTCTTAATTGTAGTCATTATAGGTTGATGAAAAATCCCTGCTTTGCATTTGCATGATTTAGAAAACAAATGATTAAAGTAGATTGTGACTAATATTATGCGACACTCCATTTTTTAATGAAGTTTTCAATAAGATATTTTACCCACTAAATTAATGGTTAACAATTTTTTGGTCCGTGACCCCTTTTCAAAGACTCTCAAACACCCGTAACCCCTGCTTAAAATAATGCACAAAAGTCTAGTGAAAATCAAAACAAGTTATCATTTTGAAACTGCTTTTGATTTTTTTATTTTTGTCCCAAAAATCAAATGAAGACCTAAAAAAAAGTCATCACTTTAAAACTGCCTCTGGTTTCTTCATTTTCGTCCCAAAATTTAAGTGAAGACCAAAAGAAAAAAGACCATCACTTTGAAACTACCTCTGATTTCATCATTTTTTCCCCAAAAGTCAAGTGAAGTCTAAAATTCTGCTTGTGGCCCCCCGATAAATTTCTTGTAGTTCCCTTTGAGAAACCCTGCACAAAGCTATCCAAGCCTAAAAAAGACTTGTATGTTATAATCGTACAAAAACCCTAAACTGTTTTATGACCCCGTGCAAGAAAAAAATATTTACATTGATATTGGAATGATAAAAAGACTTTTAACTACATTCAGAAAATAAACAAAGTAAAAGTATCACGTTCTAAGTTTTAAAAAAGTCAACAATACAAAAAAATTTAAACAATCATAACATTTTAAATGAGATGCTGAACAGCTTTTTCTCTTTTTATTTCATTCAAAAATATTAAATATCATATCATGCTATCTTTTTATCATTCTGACTTGCTGAAAGCAATGTGGACTTGTAGTGCTTGAAAAAACTGCCAAGCAAATACTCAAAACAGGTTTTAAACACATTCGGATATAGTTGTACGGTTGAAATCTTTGCCCATCTTTAAAGTTTGAATAAAATGATTTGACTGTAATGCATGGCTGCTTGTTAACATCACTAAGCCAAGGAAAGGGCTTAAAGTTACTTTTTCTTTGAAGTTGGAACAACACTCCTAATCCAGAAATCAAAGTAATTTTTTATTCATTTTTTATGGACTGTACATATTTTTTGGCAGTAAAAATGAAAAGAAACCAAACAACTTTGTTTAATGATTTACTGAAGCGCTTTTTTTTTTAAGTTTAGTTATTGTTTTGGTTTTGTAATTTGGTTGAATCTTAAACCATATTTTGTAAAACATGTTTTACTCAGAAAGCACTTATAGATTTTACCTAAGATTATACTCAACATTGTTTATACATATTTTGGAAATCATGTTTTACTCAGAAAGAACTAATAGAGTTTTACTATAAAGAAATGAATGTTTCTGTTTTAATCATTAAACAAACAGATGAATGGAGAAAGTTCAAGCCAGCTACTTTTATTTGGATAAACCGAGTCAAAAACAAATAACAATCGTTCATGAAACTTTTTCTCAGTTTTAAACGTGTTTGAATCATATATTTACACGAATCAGAACACAATAGCGAGGCAGCAACAATCGCTAAACTTCTGTTATATGTCAAAAGCTCTGCTATGACGTGTCTCTTGAGGGCTCAAAGGTTTTGAGTATTTTTATGACCATTGATTTTAATAGTGTATCACTTGAAAATTTGAACGACTCTGCTGTTTGTGTGTAATAAAGGCTTGTTACGTTAGTTGTCTTGACACAAATTTTTATCTTATTTCTCAATGCTACGTCTAATCATTATACAGAGTAATAGCCATTTATCGCGTATCATTAAGATTTATCGAAAACCAAATAGCATCAATTAAAACTTGCTTTTGGAAATTTTTGGCTTAGATTCGTATCCCGCCATTGAGCTTTTTATTTACGCATTTTCTTTAAATTTCTCTACTCGAAAATCTCGACAGCAGTTCCAAATTTAAGCTACATTACATCATAAAGGCCCGTTTCCACTACGAGCGTGGAAAAGAGCATTCTTTGTTTGTTTTATTGATTTTTTTTGCGCTCGCTTCAATTTTAACCGCTCGCTTCAATCAAAGATCAATAAAAGAAAGAAAAAATGCTCTTTTCCACGCTCGTAGTGGAAACGAGCCTTAAGAATAACAACGATAAACTTTTAATATCAGGGTTGTAGAGTTGGAGTCGAAGTCGCCGGATTCGTATTTTAAGCAGGAATTCGGAGTTGTTTTTTAGATTTGACGGAGTCGGGTGTCGGGATTCGAAGTCGCTTTAACTTGAAAGAACGGAAATTGTTTTTTTAGATGTACTGGAGTCGGGAGTAGGAGGTGGTTTTTAGATGTGGTGGAGTCACGGTCGGAGTTGTTTTTAGAGCCTCTGTTTTTTCTCTAAGTTAAGCTTCCATGGTTCCGGAAGTCGCCAAAATCTAGGATGATTGTACGTCCCGTTTCAACAGGAACAGTCGCGTTTTTAGGCCTTGTCCCGGCGTCCCGCCCGATTAACTAATATGTCCCGTTGTCTATTTCCGATTTTATATGAAAACCTGTTTTTTCAGAGAAAACTACGACTTTGGGACGAAAATAGGAAAGTTCGAGAATCTCAGACAAATTTATTTTGTTCCCCAAAAAATTTGTTTAGCTGGCCCCCTATGTCTGTCCAGAATTCCGCCTATTCAGATATTGCAACCCTATGTACTTTTAACGAACGTTCCGATGAATCAATTTGAAAATACGGCCACCCTACCGAACTCGCAAATTTAAGGTGCAGTCGGGACTCAAGTGTTTTGTCAGACATGCTGGAGTCAAAGTCGTTTTTTTAAATGTTCTGGAGTTGGAGTTGGAGTCGGAGTTGAAATTGGAAAAAAAACTTCTCCTACTGCACAGCCCTTATATACTGCTCCGAATAATTGTCTCTAGGAATCTAAATGATATTTAGAAGCGTGATATTAAATGTTTTTTTGAAGTTTGAATTGTTTGTGGTTTTGGTAGGAATAAAAAACTATTTTCTATGATATACAGTATAAACGGACAATATTTATGTTTCATTTAGAAAAATCCAGAGAAAAACTTAAATGAATCGAACTCAAACGAAGACACAGCTCAATCAGAATCAATAATAGATGTTGATTCTTCGGAGACTTCTGATTCAAACTATCAACTTCTGTTTGGATTAAACGATGTTCCTCCTTGGTATTACAGCTTCCTTCTCAGCTGGCAGGTAAGGATTATTTTCATTTATTATACTTAATCAATTATTCGCAGGATAACTTTATACGCCAAAAACTAGAGTATTCATTAAGCGCTGCTGCCTTTTCACGCTTTTAAGTACGATTTACCACAACGTTGTAAGTAAACAAAGTGTATAAAGCGATAAAAATTCTCTTCAACAAAGATAAGCATACAGTAAAGAATGTTTTACAAGAAGGGCAAACAATATAGATTTGTTTTGTTCGGGTGCGTTTATACAATCCTTTTTGTTTACAATGACACATTAAAAACATATTGAGAAAAATTACATTATTTTCACCAAGGCTTTTAAAGTAACACCACATATTATAAGAATCATTTAAATAACTGAATATTTTCTGAATAAAAGTAAAGCCAATATATTTGGAAACATAGTTTATTCAGGACGTTTCGGAGTTAAAACTCATTCCATCATCAACTGCGTTAAACTAATTAATCAAATGTAAATATAGATATTTAAATTTAGATAATTTATGACGCAAAAAAATAAAATATTTCAAAAATAAACGTGTTAAATAAAACGGAGTTATCTGTGCGTAACTCCGTTTTATTTAACACGTATATTTTTGCAATATTTTATTTTTTACTGTATATATTTTATATATTTTATAAGTATATATATTTTATATTTTATCAGAAAAATTACAAAATTATTTTCTTTTATCAGAATTCTTATTACAAAAATTACAAATATTTCAGGCTGACTCAAAAGAAAAAAAAAATAATAAAATTACTAAATAAACGATCGGAGTTGGTCTCAAACATCGACTTCGAAGTAAATTTAAATTACGAAGTTTTAATTACGCTGTTAGTCAATAAATACACTCGGTTTACCTTATTTTTACATGTCAATTTTATCCACTTTCTTGATTAGCAAATAAAACAACTCATCTCCACACTATATACTTATCAAACTAAAAATATTCTTAAATTATACCTCGTAAAAAAATGTATTGTTTTAATTTTAATTCGTACACTGATAATTGTCATTTTTGAACGCATTTCTTTAGCATCTTTTTATCTTATTTACCAGTGCAGACTATTTAATCTAATTTTAACGCATTTTTAATGCAAACTTTTCAAATTTACCCATTATTTTCAAACAATAGAGCAAGCTACGTAAAAAAACTTTTTCTTTGGTAATAAAATTCATTTATGGATTAATATTACAACCGTAGTTTTTCTCTTGTTGTTTTACGCTTCTCGCCGGCATTCAAGCGCTTTGTTTAAACTGTATTTTTATTTATTTATTTTGTTTTTTAGATTTCTAACCGCCCCCTGACGAGCCCAGGCAGGCAAAACGATCTGTTGGGGCAAATATAAAATTAAAATTAATGTTAAAATAAAAAATGTTGTGGTCTTAAAATTAATTAATTATTTTATATTTATATATTTTATACGCATATTTTTGGAATGTTTTATTCTGTTACGTCATAAATTATCTAAATTTAAATATTCATATTTACATTTGATTAATTAGTTTTAAGGCAGTTGATGATAGAAAGAGTTATAACTTCAAAACGTTTTCAATAAACTATGTTTCCAAATATATTAGCTTTACTTTTTATAATGAAATTAGTTAAGCGTTCCAAATTTTATGCTTTGAATATTTTCTAATCGTTTTATTGGGTCCAATTTTATTTTCCGATTTCTTTAATAGCAATCTTGCTTAGTGGAGCTAAATTCCCATCTTGGCTAGCTGTGCCACTCTTCATCATTACGCAGACTAGTCATGCACTGATTATTTAATCTCTCAATTCGTTTGATAATATTATAATTATATATTATTTTTTCTTTCTTATTTTTTATATTTTTATCTGATTAAGGTGTTGCGGCCATGCTTACTGTTTTTTACTTTCACTTTTTGATTATCTTATGCATGTTTTAACGTGTGACGTTGTGCTGCTTCTTCCTTTTCTTGATCTTTTTAATATTTATAATTTTTGTGTTAAACTGTTTAATAATGATTGAGAATAAAATGAATAAATGAAATGAAGGAAATCGCTAATTACTTGAAATTTTGTTTTAAGGGTCAATTGCTTTCAAGATATTTTTGATAATTTCTGCGATAAATACTGTATCTTAATACTTAAACTAATTTAGCAATAGGATTAATGCTGGACTTGAAATTGAAAAACTTCTCTGAAGCATATTGTTTGCAACTTCAACCAGTCTTTCAATTAATTTAAAAAAACAGACAAACATTTTACTGACAAGCAAATTTGAACGCAACCTAATCGAGATTTGTTTTACAAAGAGAAAAGTTATTTATATTTAAGAATAGGTTGTTACTTTCTTGTAATATGCTACAAAATCTTTTTATTGTTGGATAGAACATTTTCGATGAACAATTTTTGGATTTAACATTAAATTTTCTCGTAGATTTTGAAGTCATCGCGATACGTACAGTATGTAATGAAAGATTTTATTATTTAGAATTATCTTTCAACTGTCGGAGGCATGGTGGGATTGCCTTTGATCATTGCTCCATATTTGTGCTTGGAAAACGACGAATTAGGCAACTCTGCCAGAGCAAACTTGGTAAGCACAGTGTTTTTCATGGCAGGAATATGTACCTTGCTACAAGTTACGATTGGAAACAGGTAATACAGCAAATTTAAATTCAGGTTCCAAATTTTTTTCACTAAAGATAAAAACGTTTTGCTCCCAGACTTCCAATATTTCAAGGGGCGTCTTTTGCTTTTCTTCCACCGATTCTCGCAATCCTGAATCTTCCTCATAATCAATGTCCGGAGCCTCTTTCGAAAGGCTTTATGAACTCTACAACACCGATGTACAATGACACAGATGGATCAATTGTAGACGGAGAAGAGTTATGGATGAGACGTATGAGAGAGGTTAGAACTTATGTCAACAAAAATTTAAATTAAAGAATAAAGTTATGATTGAGAAAATATGATGATTTTATTAGCATTTGCCATTGTCACAACTTTATTTGGGAATCTTGAAATACCAGTTGAACTTGATAACTTGAATACCGGCGCTGAAGTAAAACTGTACCTATTTTGTATTTATTTCGGCTCACGACTTTTGCAAGGTTCAAAAGTTTTCATTTTACTTTTTTTTTCTTTTCTAAGTGAAAAGAGTCGTATTAAAGGTTTAGAACATCACTGTTCAACTAAATATTGGTTTGTCTGTTTTTTAAATTATTATGACCAAACAACAAAAGCAACATTTTAAAGGCTATTTTTAAACATAAACTAACAAAAAATGACTACTCAAGTCTTTATATTTATCTCTTCATTAAAAGATACCAAGTTTTTCACCTAAAACGCTTTTTTTTTTAGCTAGTGATCTAAATGTTTTGAATCAACTTAGCAATAAAAAAGTATTTAGCATCACAAAATTTTACAAGATTTTTTACAAGTTAAAACTGTCTTGATTGAAAAATAGTAAGGTTGGCGTTAAAAAAATTGTTCGATTTGCAAATCAATATTTGTTTTTGGCAACTTCTTATTCAATATGTGACCTAAATGCGATTTTTTAAATCAATTTTGTCATAAAAAAACAATTATCCTTACAAATTTAACTAGTATTTTTCAAGTTAAAACCGTTTGCGTCTCAAAAAATCAGAATCAATACGTTTATTTTTCAGCATATGCTTTAATAATTTAGCAATTTCACAACTTCTCGATTCTTGTAAAAAACATTCATTTTATTTCGTTCACTTTCAATAATAAAGTTAGATCAAGAAATTTTTTATTTAACTATTTGAAATTGCAAGTTGTGTATTTTGATTTATTTCAAAAAATCTAAGCTCTGCTAATCTATGTGTTATAACGAGTGTAACATTTCCTCAAATAAAGGTTTAATTAACTGAAAAATTCGAACAAGTCTAAAAAGTAAAACATAAGTAAAGTAAATTACAACACATAACGAAACAATGAATAGTGCTAAACAGAAAACCAGAAAACAAACGAGCTCTACTGAAGTGAGCTATACTGAGCAAAAAAACAAAGTAACATACGGAAAACATTAATTACGCGGAGAAAAGCAATAAGCGATTTTTTTTTTCAAATCTGTAAAGTGATGTTGGTTTGATCACCAGTTACGTCATTCATCTCCCTTCAAAAGTTAATTGTAGTAGGTCAATTGGTCCGGTGCCTTTCGCATACGCTTTGATCGTCTTAAAACAACTAGATCGGAATCCTCATCATTCGAAGCTTTTGATGTGTCATCATTTGATTCTCGATGCAAAGATTCGTCTTTCTCATCTGGCAATTTAGCAGCCAGTGTATATGTTCATGATGAGTTGATGTATTTTCGCTTGGAGAGCAACCCTCATGAATGGCTTCTTCCGGCTCAGGAGGAATAGTTTCATGCCGTGATTGATTAGATGACTCAGAGTCGAAAACAGAAGCAACATCTCCCAAAGAAACGGCACTTTCATGAACGTTTTTAAATCGAATATGCGCATATTGAGGAGTAGCATGAATAAGATCTGCCTTTTTTACCAATAGTTTGTATTTGTTGTGGCGCACATGCCTTTGAACTAAAACTGTTCCAGGTGAGCAGAGCCAAGATATTCCAAGAATGGAGCGTCGTTAAAAGTTCAAAAAACGTTGAATTTGTAGCAGTACAAAACAAAGAACGCACGGAATGCAGAACTTGTGGCAAAACTACCTCCCATTTTGACATAGGCAAATTTTGATCTTTGAGGGCAAGCTTAACACCAGACCGAATAATATCATTCTACTTCTCACATTGTCCGTTAGACGCTGAATTATAGACTGACGTTTTACTTGTGGGTATTCGCAAAGTATGCATAAAAGAAACAAATTCTTGTGTAATAAAGGATTTACCTTTATTAGAATGAATATATCCACAAGCGCCAAACAAATGAAAAATTTGCATTTAACATGAAATTACTGTACGAGATTCCATATTGCTACACGGGAAAGCAAATGAGAACCGCGAGAATTCATCTACTACATTGATAATATACTTGTTTTTACTAGTAGATGGTAAAGGGCCTTTAAAATCTATGTTTAAACGTTCCATAGGTTGAGAAGCTTTAAATAGATCAGTTTCAGGAGGTTTAAAAAAACAGGGTTTAATTTCAGCGCGTATTCTACAGCTACAAATCATTTTACAAACATCTTCTAATGAGAACGGTAAGTTTTTCTATTTAACAAAATAATAAGTTCGCGTAACTCCAGGGTGACATAAACCAGCATAAACGTCATAAAGAGTAGAAAATGATAAACTGGCACAATAAACACGAGATTACGTATCTGTCGCTGCATTAAGTTTTCCGGCACGGTATACAATTTTATACTGATACTGCGACAATTCAATTCGTCATCGTAAAATTTTAGCATTTTTAATTTTCCCGCGATTTTTATTGTCATACATAAAACTAACTGGGCGTTGATCAAATACGATTTGAAAACGTTTACGAGTCAGCAAGTGGCTCCACTTTCGAACAGCTTCTACTATTGCTGTTGCTTCTTTTTCCACACTCGAATGCGCTTGCTCACATTTACTTAGCGATCTAGGATAAAACACAACAGACTTACCATTTTGGTTTAAAGTAGCTGACATAATATCAGAGGCATCAGTTTCAACAACAAATAGCGAATTTTCATTAATTACTTCTTAAGAAACATGAAAAACAAGTTTGCGAAACTAAGTTGAATCAATCGTAGTCGAGTACAAGATGGTATCTTATAAGTTAAGTGATTAGCGCTGCCGCATTCACGATCAATTTGTTACTCAAAGAGCTTTTTAATGAGCGCCATCTGTTCAAAAAGAAACTCCAAAACTAAAGATAACATATATAGTACAATTGTGAATTTTGTGAATTTAAAGATAACATATATAGTACAATTAACAACACGACAAGGCCCTGTTTCGACCTAATTAGGTCTCATCAGGTGTGTATAATTACGTACATATATAAGACAAATAGTTCGACACTAGTATAATAATATACTGTAAAGTCATATATGCATGCAGTGTTCAAACTCTCTAGCGTACTTCTTGGAAAAGAATTTCTGCTTCATAAAAATCAAATAGTGTTTACTCTGGTCCCATGAGGGTTTTTAATCTGTTTACAAGTGGCCTTTCCACAGCTCGTAGCTTTGCTGACTGAAGATTTTTGCTGACGACGACGGGTATATATACGCTAAATTATAAAGTCTTAGGGCAAGCTAAACAAAGTTACAGTATATAGTTAACCACGAATGCAAAAAATTTGGCGATGATTACAACTTCGAAAATCAAAGATGAAAAACAAGTTTGCGAAACTAAGTTGAATCAATCGTAGTCGCGTACAAAATGGTACCTTATGTTATAATTCGTGGTTTGTGTTGTGCATTCGTGGTTAACTATATACTGTAACTTTGTTTAGCTTGCCCTAAGACTTTATAATTTAGCGTATATATACCCGTCGTCGTCAGCAAAAATCTTCAGTCAGCAAAGCTACGAGCTGTGGAAAGGCCACTTGTAAACAGATTAAAAACCCTCATGGGACCAGAGTAAACACTATTTGATTTTTATGAAGCAGAAATTCTTTTCCAAGAAGTACGCTAGAGAGTTTGAACACTGCATGCATATATGACTTTACAGTATATTATTATACTAGTGTCGAACTATTTGTCTTATATATGTACGTAATTATACACACCTGATGAGACCTAATTAGGTCGAAACAGGGCCTTGTCGTGTTGTTAATTGTACTATATATGTTATCTTTAAATTCACAAAATTCACAATTGTACTATATATGTTATTTTTAGTTTTGGAGTTTCTTTTTGAACAGATGGCGCTCATTAAAAAGCTCTTTGAGTAACAAATTGTTCTTAAGAAACATTAATTAAATCAGATTTTAAGTTTTGAAATGATAATAAAGCTTTGTCTGTTAATGGAAAAACTACGTTAGATATTAATGGCTTGATTTTGTCACAATATTGAGGAATCCACTGCGCGTAATACGCAAGTAAGCCAATTACTCCTTGTTGTTCTTTACTATTGTTTTGTGAAGGAAGATCTTGAAAGTTTTTACTCTTCTGGATTAGGTTGTAAAGTTCTATTTTTGATACCATAATCGAGCAGATCTATAGTATCTGTAGTGTAAATACACTTTGATTCATTGAAAGTTAAATTATGGCTTTTAGCCACTGCTAGAAATCGGTCAAGATTCACGTCGTGCTCTTGTTGAGTTGTTCCTCTGACAGTAATATTGTCTAAACAAGTAAACAAATTTTACAGTTGCTTTGTTTGATTATGTCGTCAACAATTCTTTGGAAACACGGAACCGCATTGGTTAGTCCAAAGGGTATACATTTCCATTGCCATAAAGCGCCATCCGCTTCAAAAGTTGTATATAGTCTGTCTTGTGGCGGCAATTTAACTTGATGGTACGCGCTAGTTAAGTCCAAAGTCGAATAAACTTTGTAGCGAGCAATATTTTGTACCACGTCTCGCATTCTTGGCAAAGGATAAGCATCTATTTTTTTTATTTTATCTCTATTTTTATCCTCCAGACACGCAGGAAAGCGACGGAGGCGCTAATACATATGGTAAGCAATTACCCCGACCTGCTTCAGGAGATGCCAAGATATTGCTGTCCACTTGTAATTTAATAGAGATATGACTGCAATTTAAAACTGCTTGCCAAACCACCAAGCAGGGAAAAGTGCCTTAAAGTGTCTTTCCCAAGGACACAACAGAATGGCGCAAGTGGGTTTTGAACCAATACCATGTTGATCATAAGCACGGCGCTTTAATCACTGGACCACGCTGCCGACAATCTAAAAATGTATATTTGTTAACAGTTTGACTATAATCTATCACCCTGCGTCGTTTGTGATTTTCCTGGGTGACGACCAAGGATTGAGCATGCCAAGGAGAGTTGCTTGGCTCAATCAAACCTTTTTTGAGTAATCACTTTACTTCGTAGGAGATAAAGACAGAATCAGAACGCGAATGCCGTCTCGACTTTGAGGCTATTGGTCTACATTCACCCTTTAAATGCTGGAAGAGTCGTGCGGAAGCAGATGTTTTTACAGCTTCCATAGCTCCTAGATGTAAAGTCGGCAGCGGTCTACCAAGATGAGTATTTACATTTTGATGTTTGTCCATAAAATCTTGGCCTAGGATCACTGTGAGCAACCTTTGAGAACTATAGTTTTGTTTGTTTAGTTTCACATTGGCAACACATTTACCAACTCCTTTTGAAGTATATCCATTAATGGCCAAGCCAACACTACAGCGAGACTTACCTAAATCAAGTTTAAGGATTTTATAGAACGCGTAACTGAGGTGACTCAGGCTGGAGCCTGTATCTAGAACCTTTTATACAAAACTTTTTAACCTTTTATACAACTGTTTTCACTTGAAAAAAAATGAGTAAAATGAAAACTTTTAAACCGTGCAAATGTCGAATATTGATCTCTGTGCAACAATTTCACAGTACAGTTTGTAATTTAATTCTCCATGTTTAAATGTTTGACTATTTGCGAAATCAGAACTTTTTTACAAAACAATTGTGACAAAAACTTTGAGATTGAATTGTTGGTATGCCTTAAAAAAATATTCAAGAATAGCAAAAATCTAGAATAACACACAATTTTTTAGAATTCTGATATTTGTTTGTTCAAAAAACTAAAATTGCTTAAAAGTTTCAGCGACACATAAAAGAAATGTACACTTTTACGGAAAAAAGTTTTATGGATTTTTTTAGCAATCTAGTGTTTCCGTATTGAAAACTTTAAATTGAAAGACATTTGAAAGAAAAAGTTAAATTTTTTAGATTTTTTAAAATAGAAGGAATCTAGTGTCTCCATACTGAAACTTTAAAATATGAGGCTCTTGAGAGAATTTTTAAATGATGACAACTAGGTTTAAAATTTTTATACAGTAATTTAAAACCCTGACCACAAAAACTCAAGTTATATTTATGGATCAATTTTTAATAACAATTGATGAAACTTTTATTTAAAACTTTTTACTCGGTGAAAAAGAAACTGAACCATAGCACTTTCCTGATTTTGATTTGTGTTTATTGCTCAGAGTAATAGCGTACCTTGAAAGAGAAGTTTTAGAAAAATTGGCTTACCCGTGTGAAGCTGTCTTTTAAAAAAATTTGATTTTTCAAAGGTTTAATATGCAAATGAAAAAAACAAAAAACTTTTTAATTTAATTTACGTAACTTGAATCATTTTTACTCATTTTGTCTTGAGAAGTATGCTTATCATTAAGTTTGGGGGATGATGACTGATCTTAAGATATTGATTTTTAATCGACGGTTACCTGTATAATTCTTATTAGAATGTTTTGAATTTTTTTTCTTGAAGATAGCCAAAAAGTTTTTGTATTAAATTTCTTTTTGACAAATTTTTCACAAGTCGAACAATGTTACATTGGCATAAATTAAATTTAAATTAAATGAAAAAGTTTCATTTTTGCAGAAAAATTAGTTAAAATTATAGTTTTAAAAGCATGTTGAATTTTGTTTCAAAATGTAAAACATTGAAGTTAATATTGCTGTTACACCTGACTGAGAATCGAGCTAAAATAAAGTCAGCCTCAAAGAAGTCTTACACTTTTTTCGGACATTTTACAGCTAGTTTTTCTGACTAAAAACTTTTGAGACTTTTGGGAGAGTTGTAAAAAGTGTCCATTTAAAGTTTTTATACAGTAATTTAAAACTTGACCACAAACTGTCGGTATGGAAAATGAAGTTAAAAAAGTGTACTAGACTAATTTTTAATATCAGTAGACAGTTTATTTTACAAGGTCACTGCCCAAAATTTTTTCTTAGAGGTTAGAAACATTGAAGATAAAAGATTGATTGATTGTTATAATACTTCATTTGTGTTTGTCACCCGAGCAAAAGCATGTCTTGCAAGTAAAGTTTTTTTGATTTTTACCGATTTTTAAAAATCCTGCATTTTCAAAAGTTTATTTTTAGATTTCAAGCTAGCCAAAAAGATAGAAAGCCGCACAGTTTTAAAGATGTCAGTTCGATTTGTCTTCATAGTCAACATTGCATTTGAATATAACGACTAACTGTAATAGAACTTGATAGAGTAAATCTTATTATAACATTTTCAAAAAGCAACCGACTTTTCTTGGAATTGATCTAAAAACACTTATATAAAACTTTTCTTTTGGCAACTTACGTTGGCCTTAATTAAGTTTGACTTAAAATTTTTAAAAAAACGTTAATTTTGGAAAAAAATTTAGCTGATAAAATTAATAAATATATTGAAACACACTTTGAAAAACAGTTTTATGATGAATTACATTAGTAAAAGTAAAATAGATTAATCTTTAAAAATGTAAAACTTTTTAATATAGACAATTACAAACGGTTGTTACACTTGACTGGGGATCGAACTAGCAGCTTAAATTAAGTCAGTGTTTTGAAATCTTGCTCAAATTTTTGGTCAATCTCGTAATAAAAGTAAATTTTTCTTTTACAAATTGTTTTTGAAAGGAAAAACTATAAAATTTAAGGTGCATTACAAAGCTAAAAAAATATTTTTTTTCGCTTCCTCTATTTTTACACACAGAAAATGAAATTAATGTCACCAGATTTTCACACGTCGATCATGAATATGTTGCAGTTATTAACAGGAAACGCGATACACTCTGAACAAGATATGGTTCAAGCTTCTGTGTATGAGAGAGATCTTGACACAAATATCAAAAGCATATTGTGGCACTTACAGCGATTACAAGTTGTTTTCCTATTCTTATTGAAAGTTTATAAAACAACTTTAAAATGAGCAAAAGATTGAAAATAGTAAAAAGATAGAAATGAAGTGATTTTTCAAATAAAGGACTTTTAAAATGTTAACACTAGAAAGCGAATTCATACAACATAAAATAAACATAAAAATAATAACTATGTTTAAATTTGTGTGGTCTACTAAGTAAAAAAAAGGAAAAAAGTCAAACTTTTGTTACGAAATGTTTGTTTAAAAGATTGGACATATTGTATAAATATAAATCGTGTTTGTCTAGGAAAAAATTTTTTTAACAAATACCTGCTTAAAAATTGAATATACACATCTAGGTATCCTATGAATAAAAATCGAGCTGGTCTAGAAAAAAAGTTTTTGAAAAATTGAACATAGGTATATCACAAATTAAGCTTGCCTTAGAAAATATTTAGAAACCAAATATAGATAAGCTATATTACGAATAAAAATTTAGCTTGCCTAAAAAAAATAACTTTTAAAAAATTGAACATAGGTATGACAAAAATCAAGGTTGCCTGGAGAAAAATTTATAAAATTGAATAAAGGTATCTAAAAATCGCACTTACTTACGGAAAAAATTTTGAAAAACTGAACATAATTACAGTATAACAAAAATCAAGCTTGCCTAGAAAACATTTAAAAATTGAAGATCGATATTCTACAAATGAAAATTAAGTTTGGCTAGAAAAACTTTTAAAAATGGATTAGAGATAACTAAAAATCAAGCTTGCTTAGGAAAAAATTTAAATGTTATGAAACATCTGTTTTAAAGTTTGAACATACATGTAAGTATCCTATAAAAATCAAGGTTAGCTGCAGAAAAGCTATTGCACAACAAATCTGACATGTCAAAACCTGTCCTTCTGTACAAACTCTTGTGCAATTTCTTTGCTAAACTTCATTTGATCAGAAAATTGGTTGACAGATTTTTTTATGGTGCGCCTAAAAACAGGAAATACTTTGATAGATTCGTTTCTTGTGTGCCTACAAACGGGAAATGGTTTGACAGGCTTTTTTATTGTGTTCCTAAACTGAGGAAACGGTTTAACAGGTTCGTTTCGTGTGCGCTTAAAAACAGAAAATAAGCTACGGTATATGCTGGTATATGAATCAGCAAAAACTGCGAGATAACAAGCGTATATACTGGAACCAATGAGAATTCTTCGTACTAAATTTAGCAATCGAACAAAGCGCTTTATGACGTCACAAATACGATCACAAGATTAAGTACAAAAACAGTGTTTCCCAAACTTTTTCGGCCTGGCGCCCCCTTGGCTTCCAGATAAATTCCCAGCGCCCCCTTGATTTTCAGCTTGATTCCCAGCGCGCCCTCGCTTCTTTTTTAAGTGAAAAGAATGTTCGACAGAGAACATTTATCTGTAATTTTGCTATTATTCTCCCATATTTTTGGTGATCTCTAAAAAAAAAAAAAGGTCTTCACTTTGATTTTAACTGTAATTTTGCTATTTTTCTCCCAAATTCATTGTGATCTCTAAAAAAATAAAGGTCTTTACCCTGAATCGATCTTGTATTAAATACTTTGGGAAACACTGCTGCAAGATCACCTATAAAAGGTGTTTAATCGTCCTTCATGTATATTTCTTCTCATTATTTCCTATCGCCCCCTTGTTCTCTTACCGCCCCCCAATCGCCCCCTTTCTTCTTACCGCCCCCCTAAATCTCGCCAACGCCCCTTGGGGGGCGGTAGCGCCCACTTTGGAAACCACTGTACAAAAACATGTTATGTAACTATTAAATAGAACTAGCTTAACATTAATCGAAGTTACCAATCTTCCCTCGAATACACGAGAAAAACTTCGTATAATGCCACCAAACGTCACAATGCTTAACTTTAGTCAATCAATATGCTTTGAATAAAACAGTAAAACGATTCTATTTATAATTACTTGCAAACATCTTGCAGACAAAATAGATCAAGTAGGGGGTGACGTAACCATTACGAAATCAGTATGTAACAATGGGAAAGATGAGGTCATAATCGAAAGCTCAAGAATTACTGCAAAATACTGAAAATAAATTATAAATTTATGAATTTAAAATTATGAATAAGAATGAAGTGTGACAGCATTTACAGCGAGTAATTAAAAACATTGTCATACATACCACAAACACTTGTGGAATCTGCTTTCTAATTGTTTGGTACAGTTTTATTTCTTATTTCTCGCCAACATCCTATTAAAAAGCAAAGGTTTTTCAAATGACTAGTTTGGTTTATTTTCTTATGGTGGTCAAAATTTTTCTCTGAAGCCGCTTACAAATAGTTATCATTGTGAGAGTAAATTCTATAACTTTAAGTAAAGTTTATGAAACTATTCAATTTAAAGAATTGAGAACAATGATTATTATTAAAGACATTGATTTTAAAACAGCAACCACATGAATTAGGCATCTATTTTTTGACGGCTTTAATAACGCATGAAATTGATGAGAAATACAAAAAGTAAAGGCGCGAAATAGAGAAATACTTCGAATTAAAATTTTTTTGTACCTTTTTAAAACTTTGACATTGCGCTAAGTGAACAAAAATTGAAAAATTTAAAAACCGTTGTTGTAGATTACCCATAGCATCAGAGTTTTACAATTGATATCACTTCTATCTTCTCTGGCATTTGGAGTTTGACGTTTATTATTGTGAGGTTAGAATTTTAACATTTGCTACTTTGATAGGCAGCCATTATTGCCAATAATATAAGTCTTAAATTGTATGAAATTCAATACGGAAAAATCAAAATTATTTTGTACACATTTTATTTAACTTTGATTGCATGAAAAGACACGCACACACGCACAAACTGATTACTTTTTTAGTCTTCATTTGATTTATAGAATTAAGGTTTTGTCAAAAACCTTTTGGGGAGATTAATTGAAGTAAAAACCTTTTTTCTATTATATGAATTTCTAATCCAATTACAAACCTTTTTTCAAAGAAATACTTGGGGTTGGGACAAAAAAGTTGTACCCTAAAAATGCACGTTAATTATTGCGTTGAGCAGTAGCGTATTTTGGGGAGGGCCATTTTGCATGCCCCTCCTTGGAGATCACTAATACGAGAAACCAGAGACAGATTTTTAATGGAGGATCAATTTTTTTAAAGTAAACCAAATTTTGCGACAAAAATCAAGAACTCAGAGACTTGAAAATTTTTTCTACAAAACAAAATTGATTGTGTTTGCATTGCCTCCCTTTCAAAAACCCTCCGTACACCTTTGACGTTGAGTAAGCGAATAAACTTCAGTGCTTCTTCCAACGCTGTCAGCATTGGATTTGAACCGGATGCGTTGGTACCGATAAAAGGATAAACTCTCCACTTCCGGACGTGATAATTTTCCATCAAGCAACGATGGAAAAATTTGCTTAAAACAAATCAAAACGTTTTATTTTTTAATTGATTTGACATGCTGCTTATAATTTTTATTTAATAGCAAAAATAATAAATACAGGTACAAGGTGCTATCATTCTGGCTGGATTAATGGAAATTCTTTTTGGTCTTACTGGATTTATTGGTTTTATGATGAGGTTTATTGGACCTCTCACAATCGTTCCGACCATTGCATTGGTTGGGTTGGATTTATTTACAACTGTTGCTGACAATGCTGAAGGACATTGGGGAATTGCTATTGGGTAAAATTATAAAACATTGCAAGTCAAGATTCAAATAGAATTCGCATAGGTTAGTTAACTCAGGGTAGACTAAACCCAAACCCGTGGTCACATGTCCCCGCAGGATTCAAAAAAATTTTGAAAAGTGGTCAGCAGGAGCGACAAACTTGGATCACTCTGAGTTAACTAAAAATGATCTAAGGTCAAAACTAATCTTTGTTTATTTAAATATAATTTATTAGAACAAATAGATAAATCAGCTGAACGGCTGAATGTTCAAGAGCACCATATTTACGTTGCAAGCGATCGACACGGTCGCGATTTAAACATACTCGCGTCATTCTGTTGTGTTCTCGGAAAAAATACTTTATGTCACTTTCCTTTGCTTGATAGTCTTAAGAAGCAACTTGTAATTTTAGTCATTCTTATATAAAAATCAAAAATCAAGCAAAAATTTTTAACCGAACAGCAATCACCTTGGCAAGCAAGTTGGAGTAATCGGTTGTATCTATAAATATAACGCCTCCGACATTTTACTGCAAGTCAAGAAAATAAATAAAGATGAAAATGAAGGGAAATTATTATTGCCGGCATAGACCTAAAAAACTGAAGTAAAGGCCGACCGTTTTTAAAGATCTTTAAACTGCCTCCGACATTTTACTGCAAGTCAAGAAAATAAATAAAGATGAAAATGAAGGGAAATTATTATTGCCGGCATAGACCTAAAAAACTGAAGTAAAGGCCGATCGTTTTTAAAGATCTTTAAACTGCCTTATTAACCGATTTTATCAGCATACTGCAATCTTTGATATAATATATAACCTTTAAAAATAGTCATATCTGCTTCCTATGTTTTCAAAAAAGTTTACAGACAACTTCAAATGTTATTATAGAGTCTAGGCAATTGTTATCATTGTATACAAAGGACTAATGCTACAAAAACCTCATTCGTCATCGAAAAACAACTTTAAAGTAAAACATCATACAGTTCGTTTGGATATATTTTAAACGATGAGCAAAAGTATTGTAGACTTAAGATATTTCAATAATTTCAAGTACAAATAAGTTTAAATTTCACATATTTTTTAACGCAAACAAAATTAATCAAACCTTTCGAGTGTTATAGCAAGTCTTCTTTTTTAGAACAAGTGTCATTGTTATAGTTTGTTCTCAATATTTAGTTGATATTGGATTACCTATTCCAAGTTATAACAATGAAAAGAAATTTCACTGGAAAAAGTTTTATTTATTCAAGTTTTTTCCGGTAAGTTTTACGTATGTCATCATAATAATTTAAACTTTTATTGTTTGACAGATTTATAAGATGTTATAAAAATCTTAGTAAGTAAGTTTTTTAGAAGTTACTATATAAAAAAAATCTGCTTGCTTAACTAAAATATCCCAAAATGCTAAAAAATTTTATCTGTGTTTGATGCGTTAAGGTTGAACGAATTAGCAAAAATAAATAGAAAGAGTAGTTGTACGAACAGTTTCCTCTCAATGTTTCGTACTCAATACAACACTTTCTAAAATTGTTTTTCTACCTTGTTTTATATTGCAATACGATTTGTACAGCTATGGACAAAACTAAAACAAAACTTTGTTTTTAAAGTGATTACTAAAACATTTTTTTCCAGATTCTCGTTGGCTTACTTATTGCTTGGTTGATTTGCTTCATTCTTACTTTTACTAACACTCTACCTGATGATTCTAATCATCCTAACTATCAAGCAAGGACCGACATAAGATCAGATGTTATTTCCAACAGTCCATGGTACTAAATGTTAATTTTTTCTCAAAAATAAACCAACTTTTAATAAAATCTTGAATCTTAGGTTTCGGATTCCATACCCTGGACAGTGGGGTTTACCGAAGATCACACTCGCAGGATTTGTGGCCATGATATCTGCAGTAGTGGCAAGCATATTTGGATCGTTGGGCGATTATTATGCTTGTGCTAAAATAGCACAAGTTCAACGCCCACCAAAGCATGCTGTTAACAGGTTTGAATAAAGCTATAAATGCAATAGGGTTTTAAATTGTTCTCAGCAGAATCTTTACAAATCCACCAAAGTCTGTTTTTAAAATAAATAATATGCCAACTGTACGGCAATGTAATTGAAGCAATTTTCATCTGCGCTAATAATTAAAATTAATTGTTAATTAATGACTCTATGTTTTTATCGTTTATTATGATACTCTTCTTCGTACAATTGCTTATAC
This sequence comes from Diplosoma virens, assembly GCA_963680785.1. Taxonomy (NCBI): domain Eukaryota; kingdom Metazoa; phylum Chordata; class Ascidiacea; order Aplousobranchia; family Didemnidae; genus Diplosoma; species Diplosoma virens. The sequence goes on along the minus strand of OY796887.1, from coordinate 18,196,895 downwards.
AAGTCAACACCGGTGACTGTAAGAGTTTCAACAACGGATTTCGTTAGATTTTATTTGAAAGATTTTTAGAGTAAGTTTTCTGCATCAAAATTAATACAAAAATGGCTTTTAATTGGTAATTTATATTCAAAAAGAAACTTGAAAGAAATTGATTTCAGCAGTAATAATTTTATATAGTAACACCATACTTGGTTTAGAAGTGTAATAACACATTCCTATTTGTGTTTTCATGATTAATAGGGGTATAACCATCGAAGGCTTTGGAGTTCTTCTTGCTGGACTATTTGGAACCGGAACCGGAATAACTTCCTTCAGCGAAAATATTGCAATTGTAGGAATTACAAGAGTTGCAAGTAGAAGGGTGTGTTTTTATTTTAAGAAACTTATACCGGTTTATAAAAGAAAAGTTTGGATTTTTGCACAAGATTTCAGTAAAAATTAAGATTGTAACAATGATTCTTCGTTTGAGGAAGATGGATGGGAACTGGATGCTCTAATAAATAGCCGGACATGTTTCCTTCAGTCAGGTTTCTGGCTCTTGTCGACATCTGAGGAAGCACGGGCTCCATTTAAATGATGATAAATGGGACAAGATATTATTACGTGCTCAACTGTCCGCTTCTTTGCGCCACACTCATACGCCGCCATAGAAGCCATTTCCCATTTTTGTGCATTTCTGAGCGAAACGGACCAACGCGGTTAAGCTTGACCCATGCTGGTATGGGAAAGCTATATCGCAATGGCGTTGGGCTAACATTCTTAATAAATATATGGAGTCGAGAGGTGTTTTTTTGCCACTCTATGCTCCAGTTATATTCTGCTCATCGTGCTACACTGGTGCCTGACTGGGCGGAGTCGTTTAGCAGTTCCAGTACCAGGCACAAATGGGTGTTTTGATTTAAGTTACCACAGCTGTCCACCAAATGGAGACAGGACTCTTTTGTATAAAAAGTGTTCTGGCTCCTGAACACGATGAGCTAAAAGAAGTACAACTTTTTTTGTGGCAAAGCTCAGTTGATTGGATGTCTGATAAGATAAAAAGATTTTTCGTTGGTGTAGGACGCAGGCATCCGGTCAAAATGCGTATGGCATCTTTATGGGCTTGTCAATAAGGCAAGTATGAGACTTGCAATACCAAACAGGCGCGCAGTACTCAGGCGTAGAATGGACCCAAGGAAAGATTGCTGTGCTGAATACAGTGGCATCCACATCCCAGCTTGATCCAACTAATTGCTTTAAACGCCCAACGCGAGATGATAACTTCTTGCGAGGTGTTCTAAACGCCGGCGAAACGTGATTGCCTTATCTTAGCTTTATGCCAAGATAAGTGGGTTCAGCACAAGACAGTAGGCCCTGTCCTTTGACAAAAATCAATGCTCACGTTGTTCTTCCTTGTTATAAAGATGGAAAGCTGCCGACACAGTCTTTGTTCTACTGATCTTGAGCTTCCATTTGTGTATTGCATTTGTAGGAAGATAGGGTTGCCATGTCCTGAGTAAGATAATCTCCAATGCCTGCCAGTCGCTTCCATAGTGCAAGATAGCCACGTCATCAACATAGGAAAATTTCCTTCCTACTATCACTGGCAGGTCATATGTATAGATATTCAACAAGAGAGAAGCCAGGACTGATCCATGTGGGACGCCATTCTTAAGGCGTCGTAACCTGATTGCTTTCCTGCACCAGTGGTGAGGATACAACTTGTATTACAAACAAGTTGTCTTACAGGTGAGGCTGCGGTGCCGGAAAGTATGGCAGGCTGCTGTGAGATTGACAAATACAATGCCGGCCTTCATTTTGGCCGAAAAACTATCCTCAATTTCTTAAGTTAGAAGAGTGATATGATCTACGGTCTATCGCCCAGGCCGAAACCTAGCTTTCTCTCAAGGTAGCAGTGGGTCTATAATTGGTTCGATGCGGGCATAGATAAGTCGGAAAGACAAGATTTTGAAAGGAACATAAAGCAAAGAGACAGTTTTATATCTCTTTGAGTCACCTAGTGGTTTATTCGGGTTCGGGATGGCAACCACTAACGCTCTCCTCCAAACTTTTGGAAGCTTGAGTTGGCGCATGCATTGTGCATGCGCCAAGTCAAGCTCATTCGAGCATTACTTTTCCTGGTAACGTTGCTTCTGAGCAACTTAAATCTTTACATGGTAGTATCCCAGCTGCAGCCAGTAGCTGGTTGCCCCAGGAGTTAAGCTAAGACAGGCGGAGCGGGGGACATGAATAATGCAAAGATGAATGACCCAAACTTTCTACTCGAAGACATTTTTTTTGGGTGAGATTAATCTTGTGCTATTTTCAATACTTGCATAAATTCATTCCCAAATCCAACCATCTGTTTATAATCAGTTAAAAAATGTCGGCCAGTGTCTTAGAACAGGGCTTCTCAAACTTTTTTGTTCTGCGACCCCGGTTTAAAAAATAAAATTTTGTGTGACCCCAATTAGTGGTGGATATTTAAAATTAGGGGCCCGAGACAAGAATTCTCAAAAATAGGTGTTCTCTGAAAACAAAAGAGGGTTTTGATTTCGCACTTTGCAATTTTTCTCCGAAAATCATAATGATCTCTAAAAAAGAAGGTCTTCACTTTAAATCGATCTCCTTTTTCCGTATTTTTCTCCCAAAATCATGGTGATTTCTAAAAAAAAAGGTTTTCACTCAGAATCGAATTGCAATTTATCTATTTTCGTCGCCAACTTCAGGTGTTCTCTAAAAAAAAAGGTGGTCTGCACTCAGAATTAAGCTCCAATTTGTCAATTTTTGTCCCCAAATTCTCTGATTTGCCGATTACATGTGAAATAACCATAATTGTTTCCAAAAGTTCCGCGGCACTACTGGGATTTTCAAAGTTTTGCGGCACAAAGCACAAAATGCCAATTTGTTTCGCGACCCCAAAATTATTTTAGGCGACCCCATTTGGAATCGCGACCCATAGTTTAAGAAGCCCTGTCTTAGAAGTTTGCCTGTCGTCTTGTTGATGACCGGTTTGACATAGTTTCGGTTCAACATTTATCATTGTCTTGTTGCTTTTTTAGCGGAAGGCGCTTTATCGCACTTTTTGTTGCTTGGCGTTCTTAGCAAGCAGCTCTAAATTTTAATCATATCGTTATATATTAAGCAAACGAACAAAAGAAAAAAACATGAACCATACAGCAATGTTCTGGCAACTTTGAAAGCAGATTTGAATAATCGCTTGATGGCTACCCGAAGTTTACATCTTTGACGTTGTCCTTCATGTCCGGAGAACAAAAATAAGGATAAAAACTATAACTGCTTCAATCTTGAAAAAATATGTCGGCAGATGTTTTTAATTTATGTTTTGATGAGTTAAAATTTATTCATAAAAGCGTCAGGTAGCGAATCTGCAAACTTTAAAAAGGGCAAAGTTTTGATTTTTACATTTTTATTCTGAAAAAAGTCTTCAGTTCAAAATAATGGCCAAACACTTGTTTTACGCCGGTGATTTTAAGCAAAAATTAAAGTTACATACGTATTAAATTAAACAAGCGATGGTGGAGAGTTACCGACAACAGCCCTTGAAAGTACCTTTAACAATGGTTGTTAACCAATCCGTTAAATATGCACAAACTTGTTGCACCAAAACTAAAACCTTACACTAAAAATTGGACAAACAATCATTTTTATAACATCAATCTTTAAAAATTAAACCATGAGTTTTTGAAATTGGTTTTGCAAGTTTGATTAATAAGCTCTATAAAATGGAGGCTTGGCAACGATTACTTGCGTCGCCGGATCTTGATTCATATGCTTGATTTTAACGCAAAAAGAACCAGTCACATATTTTTGTATAGTCAATTTTATTTAAACATGTCAAATTTCGACAAGATAAATGAGGATGATCTATGGTACAAATTGCTGCTTTAAACAAAAAATGTAAACAAAAAACACGACTGATTCGCGTGTCAACGAACACATGACTATCACAGAGTTGCATTTAATACATTTAGACAATAATATTAACCGAATAAATGTTTTTGTTTTGTTAGAATAATAAGTCTACTTTAAAAACTTACTAAGTACTGAACGAAACTTTCTTGTACATCTCGGTGATTATTTGCCACGTTTTATAAAGTCTTAAGACGCCTACTTCTGGTATTGTCTCGCTATTGTCTATTTGCGGTCTGAAATGTCCACAAATAGTGATAAGTTTTCTTTTGATCGCACGTTGAGTATGACGTCATGTTTTGATTATTTATCCGTTAGTGCAGCTCTTCAGATGTTTCGGAGTTTACGAGAGCCTAGCGATCATAGTTGTTTACTTTTCTCTAAATGCAATGACGTGTACAACCATGCGATTGTGATTAGGGTCACAATTAGAAGCTTTTCTATTAAATTCTCTCGTAGTTTGTCCAGTGTTTGAAAGTACTTGAATTTATGGTTTGGTTTGAAAGCATTGCCATATAAGATTAAACTAACTAGTCAAGCATGACTTCAGGCATTCAACGAGTCACGCCACACTTCAATGTGCTTGAAAATATACGGTTAATTTCCAAAATAAGACATCTTTTAAAATAAAACACAGACAATACTTTAGTTATCTAAAACAGTGCTTTTCAAACTTTTTTTCACTACGGCACACTAATAAATTCTGAATTTGCCTGCGGCAGACTTACTTCATAAAGGCGAAATACACTCTTCCAGTTTACATACAGAAATTATATTTAATATATGATAGCAGCAACACCTAATGAAAGGGTGTGCCTACAAAATTGTTTTGATACTGGCAGTGGTGGATATTGGGTGAGAGAAATGAGGCATTTGCCTCGGGCCCCCCCTTAAAAATACCGCATATAGTTTCATTTTGCTGTATATGTTTTTTTAGAGATCACTATAATTTTGGGAAAAAAACAGCAAAATTAGAGATCAAATCGAAGTAAAGATCTTTTTTTTTTAGAGATAACCATGATTTTGGGAAAAATAAGGAAGATACGAGATCAAAGCCCCCTTTTTTTTTTAGAGAACACCAATTTTTGAGAATCCTTGCCTCGGACCCCTAACTTTGAATATCCCAAAAAAACAACTTTATACAAATGGCCTCTTTCCTTTTACATTTTTACTGAAGCAGCCTATATTTAAGATTTTTAGCAATACTAAAATTATATAAAACACATAAGTCATCTGTAGCCCAAGACTCTATGGCTTTCTGTTAAAACACGAAAATTTTTTGGCACACTTTAATTCTTTTCACGGCACACAGTTTGGGAAACCCTGATCTAAAACGTTCCAGCCATCATGCTCCAAAGATATTTTTTCTTTCCAAAAAGATCTACAACGTATAAAACTAAATGTGTGCCAACAATTTTTTTTTTTTTTTATTCAAAACAATATTAGAGTTTTTGTTGCCAATTTTTATAGTTGCTTATATTTAAATCAAACAAATCGAGCAAATATCTTCATATAAAGATGAAAAAAGATGTACATTATTTGTCTAAGAACGAAAAAACAAAGTCATACAAATTTCATTGCAAACTTTTATCCTCTTCTGTTTCTTTATTTTTTCAAAATAAGAGGCGTTATTGTAAGTTTTTGCAACTTTTTTGTGAAATATTCATGGCTTTTTTCTATACTATAATTTTTATGTGCCCATTAACATCAATTTAAAAATTCTTTGAACAATTAAAATTTGATTACATGACTCCCGTTGACGTTTAGAGGATCAATTATCACTGTTTTTCTACAAATATTAACTTTTATTTTGACTTTTATTTTAATAGTTAATTTCAAAGACTACTTTTCAATTAAGTCAGTATGTCTTAATCTGTGTGCCACGAGTGATTTCCAAGTATGCTGCGAAACTTTTTAAAAAACATTAGTCCATTGTTCCGCAACCTTTTTTTAGAAAACACTATTTCTAAGAATTTATTGAATCCTTTTCTCTTCCTTTTTTTTAAAATGAACACTACTTTTTGTGGCAATGCTAATACTCGCCTTATTGAAAAGTTCAAGAATATTTTTCTAGTTGTATCATATTTCTCTCGTCCGCAAGATATAATGGTCCTCACGATTTCATCATACACCGGACATAGAACTAGCAAGCACCCAGTGATCATAAAAATATTATATCATATTTTATTTTTGAAAACATGTTGTACACAGTAATCTTTAAATACCAAAGAAAAAAACTTTAGTATATGCGTATAAATCTTATATTTTCACAAACAATGATTCAAAATTATTAGAAACAGAATAACTCCCAAAAACTTAAAACGTTTCAAATATTTTTCAAACTGTTTTATTGCAGATACTGCAAGTGACTGGGGCGTTGTTGATTATTGTGTCCGTAATTGGGAAAATTGGGAGTGTGTTTGTAACAATACCCAACCCAGTAATTGGGGGGATCTTGATGGTTATGTTCGGAATGGTGACATCTGTTGGTTTATCCAATCTTCAGTTTGTCGATTTAAACTCAAGACGGTAAATTATGTTCATCGTAATCACGGACTCAATATTGACAAATATTTGTTGCTCGTAATGGTCCACCACAGGGGTTCTCAATTTTTTTTCGCTCGGGGATCTTGTTTATTTATTTTAGATTGGCGGGGCCTATTAATCTTAAAAGAAAAAAAAATTAAACGTAGAACGTGACGTGGCAAATTTGTAACAAGAAATAAAAACAAATTTATAATTTTAAAACTAAATGATTTCGCTCAAACCCCTTAAAGGTTGCTTATAGATCTTCGGGATTCCGCTGATTCGGGTTTGAGATCCACTGGCTTTGCAGAAAACAACTTGTGAGATATTATATCCAGCGGATCCCTAATCTGAGGTTAGGGGAAAAGGAGAACGCCTATTTTGTTGCCTTCATTTTCCTGACGCGGAATCAAACACAATCTTTTTCTTAAAAAACTTATGTTCTATTCACGATATTGTCAAGGCAACAGCATATACGAGCAAAGATTGGTTTTGAAAAAGCTACCAGAAAAATCAAACATACCATAGTTTTAAGGCTTAAAAGATATATTAAAAGTTTTATTGTTTTTTTTTAATATCAAAAATATTTATTTTCAACAAGAAAACTTTATTTTATTATTTCACTGGCAGGTCCCTGTTTGCCTTGAGACTAGACCAAACACAAAAGAATTTCAAATTAATATCACCGGGAAAATACATGAAAGATAGCAATTTACAGTAGATTTGGTCTCATTCAGCAAAATACTATTTACATAAAATCGAGAATAAATATGAAGACGTTAACGTTTTCTGCATTGATTGCAGAAACATGTTTATCATTGGTTTTACTCTATTAACCGCATTGACTGTGGCCAACTGGATAAAAGACAATCCGGGAATCATTCAAACTGGGATCCCTACTCTCGATCAAGTTTTTACAGTACTTTTGAGTTCCGCTTTGTTCATTGGAGGAATTTTAGGATTTTTTTTTGACAACACGTTACCAGGTGGAGTAAATGAAAATGAATTTTAAAATTAAATTTCGAAACCCTCAAAATATATTTTTAACTATCATTACAAAACAGATAAAAAAAAGAGAGTTTTTATGCTTTATACAAAGGTACTCCGAAAGAACGTGGCATAAAGACATGGAAATCGGCAACTTTGACGGGAAATGATGATCAATTTTTTTCTCAGAATTATGATCTTCCTTTTCCGACATCTTGCTGCAGGTACTGCTTTGTCTCGCAAAATCCGTCATTGCAAATATTGAAAGCTAAACGAGTTACGCCAGACAAAAGCTGTTTGTAATAGTTATTTTTAAGTTGAATTTAAAGAGCAGAATTAAGTAAAATAAACTATTGATAAAAAGTACATTCTTACAAATTTTTTTGTACATTTTAAAAAATATGCAGATTTCCTAATCTAAATACCTACCATAGAAAAATTTAGTTTTTTTACACACAAAAATATTTGTACTTTTGTGCATCCGATATAAAATACAGATTTTTCATTAAAAATGACCAACCTTAACTTTGAGTAAATTTATCCAAAAGCAAATACATTGCCAAAAATTTTTTTGATTTTCGTTTAACATCAGTATGAAAAATGCTATAAACTAACGTCAGTATGAAAAAGAGTTTTAACTAATTTACTGATTACTTTTTCAAGTCTTGAGTTGATTTTAATAAGATAGAATTGTGCGGGGTTAACTTTATATTAAGCTGACTTTAACACTCTCAAAAAAGTTTTGAGTACCTATACTTCAAAACAACAAAAACAATTTCAATATTTGACGAAATAAAAAATTCAACAAAAAATATTCCATAAAAAGTCTGCATAAAATATTTCTTTCATTGCAATGAGATTATCTTGAATCAAAAGTAGGTCTTAAATCTTAAATCTTAAATCTAAACAGTCATTTTTTGATATAAATCTTCAAAATTATTAGTGGGTTTTGAAAAAGTATAATTTTTTTGCTTATTTTAGATTCTCTCGTTTTATTCCGATTCTTCCAGATTTCGGCAAACCTTTGGATAGAAGAGATGTTGAAAAAAAAGTTAACGAAGATCAAATTTCTAAGTTATAAAATTTTTCAATATTTTAGTCAAAATACGCTCGTAGTGTGTTGTCAAAATAATATAAGACATTAAAAATTATTTAAAAAAGGTTTTTAAATTCAATTTGTTTCAACAAGAAAATGCTGTTTTTCAATTTACTTCGCTTTGGTCTACATTTTTTGTTATACTGTATAATTGAAATAACGATGGCGACATGATGGTTTGCAGTTAATTTTACTATCGAGCAAATTTTTAGCGTGGTTTTTGTTTCTTGTTTTATCTTAAGCAAATGCTGCTGCAAGGAACTGCAATAGTGTGAAAGAAGTTATTGAATTAGCAGGCTTACTGCAATTAATCTTATGTTGTAAAGCTATTTTATATGTTTTAAACTTTATTTTTAAGAGGGGCGTTCAAAAAGTAATGCAATCAGGTTTCTTTTAATGGCATTGAGTTTTAAAGGTACACAAATCGTGGATCACAAGAAATTGTATGAGCATTTTATAGTTAATTTTCAATGTAATCTCCCGCTTTTCAAACCGCCTTTTCCCACCTTTTAACGAGTATTGTAAAATTCTACAGGCTGCGCTTTTAACCACTTCCTAACAGCAGTTTTGACCTCTTCATCATTGAAGAAATGTCGCCCCCTCAAACTTTCTTTAAGGGGCTCAAACAAATGGAAGTCAGACGGTGCCAGGTCTGGCGAATATGGGGGATGTAAAATTTTTGTCCAGCCAAAGGCACTTATGACTTCACGGGTTTTGAGGCTGGTGTGAGGCCTAGCTTTGTCATGTTGCAATAAAACCTTAGACATTTCCAAAGCAGGTCAAACTCTTCGTATTCTTGCTTTCAACTTTTTTAATGTATCGATGTAAACATCTGAATTGATTGTTGCTCCTTTGGACATGAAGTCTACCAGTATCACACCAACACTATCTCAAAACACAGTCACCATCACTTTTCCTGCAGACTGCTGAGATTTGAACTTCTTTGAGCGTGGTGAGGTGGGATGGCGCCACTCCATTAATGCTTTCTTTGACTCTGGTTTGAAGTGGTGAATACAAATCTCATCTCCACGGTTACTATTTGCTGCAAAAAGGTTTTGCGATTATGGCAATACTCCAGAAGTTCAGAGAAAGCTTCTAGGTTGGATTGTTTATGAGCCTCTGTGAGCTACCTTGGGACCCATCTTTCACACACTTTTGAATAAACCAGGGTACTCATGATCTTTACAGCACTCCCTGCACTTACTCCTAATATCTCAGAAAGCTCATTAATAGTATTGCGTCTGTTTTTCTTAGTCAATGCATCTGCCTGATCAATGTTAGCAGAACTGTAACCAAAAGATGGCCTACCACTTCTTGGCCTATCGCAAAGATCACTTTCAGCAGGTTTTTCCTGTCCGTCATTGATTCGCTTCACCCACCTTTTCACTGTGTTTTAGTCTATCCCACGGTCACCATACACTTGCTTTAGGCTTCTGCTTATGTTCTGAGCTGTTTCTCCCTCCTACAGTAGAAATTCAATAACAATTGTTTGCTTCTGCCGAGATTGCTTTGGGGCAATCATGCCAGTTTTACCTTTTAACAAAGAAGACATAGAGGGATTGCTTAAACTTTGAATTGAAGATTGCAGTAATTCAAAACCTTAATTTTTTTACAAAATCTGTAAACCTTAGTAACCAATCTATATTCTATAAAAAATTAGATGTTAGTTAAATGAATGCTGCAAGAAATTAAATCGGTTGCATCACTTTCTGAACGCCCCTCGTAAAAAGTACGTTTGCTTGTGATGTGAAAATATGAAAAATGTTTCTCTTGAAAATTTCTATTTACCGTTGCGCTTTTTTTCCGGTTTAAAAATAAAAGATACAAATAATTCACGGTTGTTCCTGAAAACAAAACATCCTAATTGGGCTAATGTCAAAACGCTAAGCACAAATAAGTAATATTTTGTAATATTTTATGTAAATTTCTATCCCAAAAAATCCATAATTTAAGCAATTGCTAACCCTAACCTTTACGTGATAAGAAAAAAGTTTCAAAGGGTGGAATTTTATAAAGTGAAATGCTTTTAAGAAGATTTTTTGGGGAGAAAATTTCGCAGTGAAAAATACTGGGTGGAAGCTACGTTTCTGCTATCGATCTACCGTTTCACTTATTTTTTGTTTTGGGAATGAAAAATGTCAATAATTTACAATTGTCCGTCGAAACAGAACATCCCAATTAAATTACTGTCAAAACGGTAAGCACAAAAAATCACTATGTTGTAATTCCTGGTAATAAAGCAGTTTACCATCATACAGCTAGTGAAAGTGAAAGATTTAACATCATCTGCAACGCGCACCATCAGCGGAATCTAGCTTAAATAGTTTAGAAATAATATTTTAACAATCAGATATAACCGCGACCAATTAATGAATTTCAGCTTGTTTAAACAGAAGTTTTTGAAATATAGCAATAGGTTAATCGGAACCTTTCTCAAAAACTATGTTACTCAACATGTGGCTGTAGCTTAATACCTTGAGCCAACAACATATTCATTAAGCACCCACACATTCGAAAATAAAAAAGTAAATTCACATAACTTGAACGTTTTGGGGTTACAAGTAGTTTTTTGAGACGAATAAAGTAAAATAAGGAAGTAGTGCAAATTTCAAATTACAGGTCAATTACTTAACTTCGTAAACTGTTTACCAAAATTTCAGTTTAAGTTGTATCTAAAGCCCATTTACTTCTTTATTATGAATATGTTGATGTTGTTGAGTACGAGTGTTTTATTGATAAAAAAGTACATTCTCTTGTTGTGTATTGCAAAGCTTTTTATATGTTTGCCAATATGATGTCAAAAGTTTTTTTTATTTTTTCTTTGGCCTTTTCTCTTTTTACAAAACTGTTTTCAAAGTTATTTTTATTATACTTTTATTGTACTTTAATTTATTATTTGAAGCAATTTAATCAAAAAGTTTATTTTTGGTTCATTCAAAATTAGCTAAGTAAGCATTACATTTTTGTCAGTTTTGGAATTAGTCAGATTTTTCCAGTGCTTTTTTAAAAATACCAAGGAGCAGTCATAAGAGAGAAAAACCAACATTGTACAATCTATAACTAAATAAAGCTTTTTGTTCGCTTATTATTTTCATGTTTTGTAATGCTTCATCAGTACTTGAAGTTATTTCGAAGCATTTTTATTTCAAACCCTTTTTTTATATTTTTGTGCCATGTGCTGTGAGTTGTGGACTAAAGAATTTATTAGAATTTATATTATCTTTTCATTGGGTTATTACTTACCTCTTCTGGAAGCTACAAGTTTGAATTTTTTTTACGCCTATTTTATTTCTAAAAATAGTTTGACCTGGTGTCGTGAAGATAAAAGACTATTTAACATTGTCTTTTAAAGATTCTTATCAAAAGTATGATTTTTGATCATGTCAATTGTTTAGTTAGTACTTTTGAACAGCAAACACACATTTTAATAAACGGTTTGGATATGCCTCTGGCAGTCAATGTCCTAACTATTGATAGGTTAAACCGTTTGCAATTTAGATTTTTTTGAAAAGAAATCTGGATTAATGATCAATCGACTGAATGCTTTCTACTTCATGCAGTATTTGATTGGTCGATCGGTTTTTAACCAACTCGCTCAAGCGCAAATAATCAGATATTTATTTATTGTTATATTTGTTTGCCTAATAGCCATGTCTAGTCTGGCAGAAACGCTCAATCATTTTTTTATATAAGTTGTTCTAAAAAAATTCTTAAAATTTGAATTTGCAATGTTTATTGATAATAAAAATTAGTTTTTTTCATATTTTATAATGTTAATTTTAGTAATATTTTACAAAAATGGTCACGTTTCAAATATTTTGTTAATGTGTTTCAGCATTTTGAAAACCTAGTTTTTACTTTTTTTATACATAAAGTTTGTTTCAAACCCTCGATTTCAATGACAGTTCCTGATAGATTTTTGTAATAAATTGTTTACTGCTGGTCTACTTTTGATATTCGCCCCAAGGCTCAGCAAAGAATCACCTTCCATTGATTAGTTAACAGCCTGATTTTTAATAGACTTCGCTGATGGGGATTAAAGTTATTGATCAAAAAATAATTTAAACATATTGATCAACCGACATAATGTTTTCATCTCATTTATTATCCAAAGTCCTTCAACTTCTTTACGTCCGTGAGTCACTTTTCAATTTGAAACTGTGTCCAAAGAAGTTTTAAAAAATGTTGCTCTTGACATTGAACGTCTGGTCGTGGTTGTCGTCATTTGGAAGGGCATCCACTCCAGGTCAGACACAAACAGGACTGGGGCCGAGGGTTTATCCTTTTACTACACCAAGCTGCTGTACTGCCCGGATCCGATGCTGGCAGTGATGTTATTAAGCCAGCATCGAGTTTCGTCATTTAAAACCGTCAGACCTTGTGCTCCATTTGATGCCCGATGTATGAGGCACGCTATTAGAACGTGGTCTGCTGTTTGTTCAGAGGTGCCGCACTCGCAATTCCGTGAAGGAGCGAGACCCCATTTGTGCATGGACGGATGAAATCGCCCAACAACAGTTCGCAAGCGGTTGAGCTTAACCCAAGCTGATCGGGACAAGCCCATCCCAACAGGCCTGGCACCGGTCCTGGGCACAAAAACACGGAGTCTGGAAAAATTTTCACAGAACTTCGCATTCCATTTATGAGTTGCCCACTCAGAAGCGCGGATGCCAAGTCCGGCAAGGTTGTCCAAAAAGATTCCGCACAGTTGGCACAAATGGACGTCTAGATCTTAGTCTCTCTTGGTGAGCATCTGAGGACACTTAAAAGACCATACAAGGTATGATCAGGATCCAGAGATCCACGGTAAGCCAAGGAGAGTGTCTCTCCCAGTCGGCGAAGCTCAGCTGGCTGGATGCCTCAAAGTATGGGTAAATGGTCAGTTGGCCAGTGACTATGCGCAAGGCGTCGTTCAAGACACTGTCTTTGAGACGAGTATGAGCGCTGCGACACCAGACTGGTGCGCAGTACTCAGCTGTTGAGTAGACCAGAGATAAGGCGGCTGTGAGTAGTGTTTTGGCACCAGCACCTCTTCCCGAGCCTACAAGTCGCCTCAGCAGTGTGAGGCACGAGGATAGTTTTTTGCGCAATGCCACTAGACGGTGAGAAACGTGAGCGATCTGTCCAGTTTTACCCCAAGATAAGTAGGGGTTGGACAGAACGCTAAAAGTCAATCATTGTTGTAGACTTTTAGCTCACGTTTGGCCTCTCGGTTATTTAAGTGAAAGGCTGCCGTCACCGTCTTGGTGTGACTGAGCTTTAACCTCCAAGTCTGGAGATATACTATTTATTTATTTATTTATTTATTTATTTATTTTCATTTTTATTCACAATCAACTTGAAGTTTATCATAGTGCATGTAATAAAGATTTTGAATAAGGAAACAGCGACTAAACGTAGTACGTTATTACATGCACAACTGAGGTTGTTATTACATGCACAAGTACGTTATTACATGCACAGTACGTTATTACATGCACAACTGAGTTACATGCACAACCTCAGTTGTGCATGGTTGCTCTGCCTTTGAACAAAGCGATGTGATGTTAATAAAAGGAAAGCGAAAAGAAGATAATTAACAAACACATCAAAGCCATAGTCAGAGAATGTTGTGTAATCATGGGTGGGAGAAACAACAAACTCAAAGACCAAAGGGCCTGGACCAAAAAGGGTCAGGCAGGCAAAGAAACCCACCAAACGAAATCCTGCCACGGGTCAAAAGGACCATTTCAAAAGCATATGGCTGAACAAAAATTTATATACGGTACGTAAAATAAAGCATACAAGTAGCAAACAAGAATAGGTGCAAAAGAATTGAATTATGTGAATTTTCATCGAACTGGACGGGCCGTAATGATCTGGATGTTGCTTTTGAAGTCGCATCGGGCTTTTATCACCTTCAATTTTTTTGTCCAATTAGGTGGAGTTACCTGTAATAATAAAAACCAGCAGCAGATGTTTTAAAATTTGTGAAGTCTATTATTATTAAAAATTACGTTGCTATAAGGTGCTTTTGAAATTCTGTACAAAATTTACTATATGATTTTATCTGTTTAATGCTTGATGGGACTTTATTCCAAGCAAGAGAACCTCTGTATCTTAAAGATTGTTTAGTTACATTTAATCTACAAAATAAGGGATAGAATTTGGACTGGCTTCTTGAACATTTGGTGAAATTGTCGCTTACCAGGTTATTTTTAAAAAAATGATCAAAGCATGATGGTAACATGCCTTTTATTTATTTATACATAAAACAAGTTATTTTTAATTCGGTTATTTGATCAATTGTCATTATGTTGTTGTTTTGCAAGATGTCAGTAACGTTTGCTTGTGATGTAATCCAAATGCCAATCGTATAAATTTATTAGCAATTCGTTGAATTTTTGAGGCTGTGGTTTTATTACCAATATGCCAAATTGTAATGCAATATCTTATATGATTAATCATCAGGGAGTTGCATAATACAAGCAGAGTTTTTTGTCAAAGTGTTTTGAAATTTTTTGCTAGTATCATAACTTAAGCAGATTTTTCGTAGAACAAAGTCCATATGCAATTTCCAACTTAAATGTTTGTGAAATATTATTCCCAAAAATTTCGTTTTTGGTTGCTGAAAAATAAATTTATTTCTGATTGAAATTGTCAGTTTTTTTGATGGAGGCATTGTTTTGGGTGTGCGAAAGATCACATAATGTGTTTTGTCAGTGTTTAAAAATAGTCGATTTGCTAGAAGCCACTTATCTATGTTCACTAACTCCTTGTTTGCAGTTTGTAATAAGGTTTCATAGCAATTACTTTTTAAAAATATGTTAGTGTCGTCTGCGTACATCATGCATTTTCCTAAGGTCAAGCAATTATTCAAATCATTTACATAAATTGAGAACACTAAAAATGTCTTGGCTTAATGTCCACTCCAAGTCCTTCCAGTTTACAGAAGAGTGCAACAATGCTAAATCATCAGCATAAGCAAACTTTCTGGAAGTCATGGAAGGCAGATCATACGTATAGATGTTAAATAGGAGGGGACCCGAGACCAATCCATAAGGAAAGCCGTTTTTTAGACGGCGCAACTTGCTTTGCTTGCTGTCACCGGTAGCAAGGGTAAAACCTCGGTTTCGGGCAAGCTCCATAATCATTTTGACTATGTGCTTATCCGGCAGAAGCCTCAACAGCTTGCAGGTAAAGTCACGGTTTCAGACAGTGTTATAAACAGTTGTCAGATCGGCGAATATGGCATCAGCCTTCTTCTTGGCCTCGAAAGAATCCTCAATGTTCTGGGTCAGTAGAACAACTTGATCTATGGTTGACTTCCCAAGTCGAAACCTAGCCTGCTCTTTAGGGAGCGGTGGATCAATCAATGGCTTAACATGGGCGTAGATAAGCCTCTCGAGGATCTTGTAGGGGACACAGAGCAGAGATATCGGTCGATAACTCTTTGGGTCCCCCACGGGCTTCATTGGCTTTGGGATTGCGATTACAAGCGCTATTCTCCAGATTTTGGAAATTTTGAGTCGGCACAAGCAGGAATAAAGGAAGTCACGTAATCAGCATAGATTATAAGCAATGGACAAATGGAATCAGAACCCAGAGCTTTACCTGGTTTTAAATGATGGAGGGCAGCAGTAAATTCTCTCTGTGAAAAAATATCAGAGATACTTACAGGGTCTGGTGTTGTGGCCCTCCAAAGGTTAGACACGTCTTGAGAGACAAGTCGAGATGACTTGTGGTCAACAGCCTTGTATTTCCGTTTCTGACCATCTAAGATGCAATAGCATCAGCTGAAACGGAACAGTGACGAGGAGAGTGTCGTGACCTATCAGTAAGGTTGTTTAAAATACTCCACACTTTTCGACTAGCGAGCGAAAATTCGTTGCTCTGAACCGCTTCGGACCATTGATCCTTTCGCTTCCTGTCAAGTTTCGCAAACAGAGCTATAGCAGCCAAACTTGAGTCGTCTTCCTGGGGAGACTGCAGGAAAGCTCTATAGAAGGTTTCACATTCCGCATTCCAGCACGGAATATAGTTGTTTCGATACCCGCGTGGGATAGTCTTTTTAGCTGCTTTCTTGATGATGTTACAGAAGTCCTGGTCAGCCGCATCCATATCAAGTGAATCAGACGGCAACAAAGTCTTTGCGAATTTATTCGTCAAAGCAATGTAGTGACTCCATTTGGCCTTGCGAAAGTTCCATCGCTTAACAGGCATGCTTGACACTGACAAAGCAAACCTTGGTGGTGTAATAAGCGAAGGTAGATTTTGTGACCTGGGGAACTTCTCAAGGATACGTCTATCCAGCAAGCAACTCTTTGGACCTACGCTGGCCAAAGCCAGATCTGCATTGGTGCCAGTGTTCCAGGCGCCGGCGTAAAAGCTGGCGGTGTGCTTAGCATTATATAGGAGGCAAGACAATTAGTACTTGCCCAGCCAGCCAAGCACTCACCGTCCGGACTGTTGTCATCGTAACCCCTATCAACATGACGACAGTTAAAATCCCCAGCATAAAGACAGGGGTGAGGAAACACTGGGAGATTTAGAGGTCACCATCGTGTTGGTGGAGATTTGTAGATGTTGACTATTTGGCAACCATAAACGTCCACGCACAACCACTCGATTTCCGATCTCGGTGAAGATTGGTCCAAAAGCATGTACCTCAGTCGCTCGTGGCAAACGTCACAAGGCCATGCTTCCTGCTTAAAGAAGACCCAGCTAGTTGGTAGCTTGGAAGTACCAACTTCTCTGCATCAATGCAGTGGGTCTCCTGTAGAAGGATGACGTTTGCCGATTAGCAGATCGTCGCTGAACATCGAACATCGAAGGCTACGAGAAAGCACCTGCCATCTGGGCCGAACGTCTGGTGAAAAATAAAAAAGGTTTTGAAAGACTTTTTAATTTTCACTTAACTTTTGAAGACCAAGTGGTTGTTAAATATAAACACATATGCATTCTATCAAACCAATTGCTTTTACTGTTGCAAAAGTGTTCTGTGTCTTTAAATTGTTTAAACCCACAAGATTTAAAATAATTACAAACGTTCAGCGGACTAAGCGATATGAATCACCCTTCATTATTCAATTATAAATTCATTTTTCTTTTTGTTCAAGCTCAGAACATTTAATTTTGACTAGAAATGTGTTAGTTTAATTGAAGTCCTATAGTATTTGCTTTTCGTTTTTGTAGCGCTTTGCAAACTAATTAGAGCAGCATTGTTATTGCAAGGATTGCAAAATGCACCAACGTCAGTGATAATCAACTCTTCCGTGGTTAATCGCCACGTGCTTAATTGTGATGTTCACTATATAAGCGCTTGCTTCTATAGCTTTGAAGAGAAATGAAGATCAGTCAGATCAAGTCGTTCGAAAGGCAGTTTCACGCTGTTATTTTGTGGAGAGAATTCAAAGTTCTTTAAATTTCCTGGTAAAGTCGTTATTTGTTAATCAAGTACAATCGGTATTGTTGATTTGAATTTTTGTCAAACTGAAGAAAATTCCCGTTCAAAAACCCTACGCTCTGGAGACCTGTGATTTGTACTGATATCATTTGAATAAAGATTATATTTAATTTCAAATCCAATTGGTAAATTATAGTTAGGAGCTAGGATTAGAAAGAATCATCTAAAGACCTCTCAGAAGATTTTCTTATCGTAGAAGATAGCCATTCTGAGCTAAGAGAACAATTTAGTTCCGGTGTTGGCAGTGAACTCAGGACCACATAATTTCTGACAGTATCAAAGTTATTTTTGACAAATCTTATTATAAGAAGATAATTTTCGACGTTAAACCATAAGTTTTGACGTCGCTTTAAAGGGTTAAATGTTTAATCATAGTTTTGGACGTGATTCCTAGACTGCGTCAACACCAACATATTTGACGAAATTGAACAAGCTAATTTACGTTGACAACGAGGCCAAAAATCAGGTTGACTTTTTAAAAACCTTTAAATAACTTTCATAAAACATATCGTTTTTGTAGTTGTTTGGGATATTTTATTCCAACTCCATTGCATTTGAACCAGGGCTGGTAACCTTGCGTAAATTTTAACTTATACTCATATTATTAGTCTCCACGTGGCGAGTCTCGGTAACTGGCAATGACCAGGAAAATGATAATAAATTCGGAATGGTTCTGGGGTGGTAAGTAAAAAAATAGACCCTCGGCTACGGAAGCGAGAGAAACTCAATAAGTCTACAAATGCTAGATGCGGACCTTTTATGTCCATAATGCTGCATTTAAATATTGAAAATCTAAGTGCAATTACGATATTTGTTATCAGCCAGTTGGCCACCAGACACAAGACTCTTGTCATCCTCTTGCAAGAAACCCAATGCACAAATGCATAATAGCTAGTAATACCACATTTTACACTGGCTGGTTGGGTATCAAGCAGAAATCATGGTCTTGCTACGTTTGTCAACCAGAAACTTTGCTGGACTCTTGTGGATCAATCCTCCAAGAGATCAACAATTGAATTGTTGTGTGTGGACATTGATGGTTGTAAAATTGTCAAGGTTTACAAACCACTAATCTCGCAACTTACACAAACAACCATTCCAATGTTCCCATGACTTTGTCTTTATGCGGGTGATTTTAACTGCCAGCACACTAAATAAGGCTATGGCTACACCAACCAAGATAAAAAATGCTTGGGTGACTTGTCATCCAAAGGAAATCTTTCCCTTTTGTATAACCCTAAAAACGCCCCTAATTTCGTTTCTGATCGCTGGAACATTGGAACCAATCCCGACCTAGCTTTGGAGAGTGAAGATTTAAACAGCTTCGAACTGGGAAAACGTACGTAAAAAAAGTTTGCTGGATCCCAGCATTGTTAATTACGGCCTTAAGAAATCTGGCCCCAGTCTCAAGTAAACCATACAATCGTTGGAATTTCCACAAGGCCAACTTGGAACTATACTACCTTATCACAAACTATTGCAGGAATTACCATCTCCTGACTATATCTCTATTGACGAGGCATACCAGGAATTCTGTAATACCATCTTTGCAGCAGCAAAAATGTCAATTCCACGCGGTTGCAGAAATAAGTATAGACCGTGTCGGAATGCAAAGTGCAAACACAGTACCAGGTTTTTCTACGGGCTCCGCAAGGTGAAGTAACTAGTTCAGTTTCTTCCGCCTTGCAGTCCCATTTTGATGAAAAGCGAAAAGATAGCTGGGCCGAGACTGTCAATAACATCGACTTCACACACTCCAATTGGCTGGCATGAAATATAATTAACAACTTGACGGGCAGAACCAGACACGCACGCCGCCTCTGCCCCATTACCGCCGACTTGATTGCTTCGCAGTTGGTTAAAAATGGAATATATTACAACATACAAAACAACAAACCACGAGTCAGCCAGACTTGTCGTTTAAGAGGAGTTCCAAATCTGGAGGATTGAAACACCGCCTGACTGATGTATATCTGGAGATTTGTCTCCGAAAGAAGCTGCCAATGCTCTCCACCTATTAGAGTCTGGAAACGCTCCGGGCACTGACTCTCTATGTCCAGAGATAATTCGCCATGCTGGCTCTGATTTGAAGTCCTGGATAAATAAGCTCCTGTCTTCCTGCATGCGTCAACTCAAGCCTCTAAAATTTTAAAGGAGAGCATTAGTGGTTGCCATCCCATAGCCAAATAAGAGGACCCGAAGAGCTATAGACCTATCTCTTTGCTGTATTTCCCCTTAAAAATCTTGTCTCTCTAACTTGTCTACGGCCGCGTCCAACCAATTATTGATCCACTACTACCTAGAGATAAAGCTGGGTTTCGGCGCAGAAGGTCGACCCTAGATTAAGTCACTCTTCTAACTTAAAAAATTGACGATAGTTTTTTCCGCCAAAATGAAGGACGGCGCTGTGTTTGTCGATCTCAGAGCAGCCTACGACACTATATGGCACCGCGGTCTCACCTGCAAGATACTCCGTCTTCTTCCAGACAGGCACATGGTCTCTTTGATTATAAACTTGTTTGTAATCGAAGTTTCACCCTCACCACCGGTGCAGGAAGACAAAGCAGGTTACGACAAAGCCTTAAGAATGGCGTCCCACAAAGATCAGTCCTGGCTTCTCTCTTGTTTAATATCTATACATATAACCTGACAGTGACAGCCAGCAGGAAATTTGCTTATTCTGATGACCTGGCCATCTTGCACTGTACAAACAACTGGCAGGCATTAGGCGGAGTCTTATTCAGATCGTGGCAACCCTATTTTCCTATCTTTACAAATGGAAGCTCAAGTTTAATGAAACAAAGACGGTGTCGGCAGCTTTCCATCCTTACAATAAGGAAGCACACCTGAGCTTAACATCTTTATCAACGGACAGGCCCTACCGCTTTGTGCTGAATCCACTTATCTTGGCTTAAAGTTGGATAGGGCACTCACGTTTTGCCGACACTTAGAGCCACATTGCAAGAAGTTAGAATCTCGTGTTGGGCTTCTAAAGCGATTAGCTGGATTAAGCTGGGGTGCGTATGCCACAATACTTTGCACAGCTACCGTTGCCTTGGTCCGTTAACGGCTGAGTACTGCGCGCCTGTTTGGTGTCGCAGTCCTCATACTCGCCTTATTGACAAGCCCATAAACATTGCCTTGGTATAATGACCGGAACCTGCGTTACACACTAACGAAGAACCTTTTTATCTCATCAGACATCCAACCAACTGAGCTTTGTCGTCTAAAACCGTATTGTTTTGAGCTCGCTGTGCTCAGGAGCCAGAACACCTTGTATATGAAAGCAGGAACATCTCCTATATAAAAGGCTTCTGTCTCCACTTGGTGGACAGCTGCGGCAACTTAAATCAAAACACCCATTTGTGCTTGCTGCGGTGGAACTGCTGAACGACTTCCCCATTTAGGCACTAGTGTAGCACGATAAGTTAAATGTTGATGGAGCATAGATTGGCAAGAAAACGCCTCTCGACTCCATACATTTATTAGGGATGTTAGCTCAATGCCAACTGAATTTAGCTTTTCCAGACCTATATAAGTCAAGCTTAATCGCCTCCGAATAGGCGTTGGTCTGTTTCGCTCAGAAATGCACAAATGAGGTATGGCTTCTATGGCGGCGTGTGAATGTGGCGCAAAGGCGCAGACCGCTGAGCACGTAATAACATCTTGTTCCATTTATCAACATTCAAATGGAGCCCGTGTCCTCTCAGATGTCGACAAGAGCTTGGCGATCAGGTTGAAGGAAACATATTCGGTCATTTAGTGGAGCATCCAGCTCCCGTTCATCTGGCCCAAACGAAGAAGAAGTTTAATTTACAACCAACTTGTCAAAATGCATAAAACTAGACACAAAATTGAAGAAAAAACGTTGAAAATAACGCTACAAAAAGTTTGTAACTGACAAAGCTATTATAAAGTCTAAAACTGTTTTGACATAATCCTCAATCAACATTTAAAAAAAATCCAGACACTATTTTGTGTCTGCTACCAAAGGTTTTCTAACAAACCTTGCTCACCTGAAGATCAAAGCGGCTGAGAGGCGGAATATTTTTGGAATCTTTTTGGAATCTTAAAAGAAGCAATGATAATACCCAAATCCACAACTTTATTCCTAATGTTCGCACTTTGCCATTGGGAATTCATTTCCGAGATGCGCCTGGGTTGACTGAATTATTGTCGAACCAGTGTTGGGCGCTACAGCTCGACTATGTTCAAGTGGGCTTGGCTTTCAAGACAACATGCAAATGTGGTGCGGAAGATCAACGGCAGACCATATAATTTCCAAATGCTCCCTCCACTCTCATTCCCGTGGAATGAATGCTATTAGTTTGGATGAAACAACGATTGTTTGGCTGAAGAAGACCTGCCCAGAAATCTGACATCAGCTCACACGATCAACTGATTACCATATTTTGTCAATTGCAAGCCGCGGCTTACAATTTGTTTTGATCAACATTTTTTGCGGTTTACTTTCAAGGGCTGCTTACAAAAGAAGAAGGCTTATATTTTCCAACTAAACAAAGTTTATAGCATGGTATATTGATGAAGCATGGGATAAGTTTCAATGGAAATTATAATCAACTCTTTTGACGTATATGGAATCACTACAGATGATGAAATTCAATTTTTTGTTTATCCAATGAACAATATGAGGCTGATGATGAGGAAGTTGCCGGCAGTTTAAATGATATTATTAATAAATTTGATAATAACAACGATGAATGTGTTTCTGCAATGCAAATAAATTCATGAAATACTTTATGCTGCTTATATTTGTGATATTTTTGCAAATTAATTTAAACTTTAGTGTTTTTGTTATTTGGCTTACATTACATTTTAGCACTTATTATATGCGGTGTACTATCGAGGACGGCTTACAATTGAAGGCGGTTTACAATCGAGAAAATACGGTAATTAACATTAATTTTAAAAATAAAAGCAGTGATAAAGTTCATTTTGTAGTTTAAATTTTAAAACAAAAAGCTTTGGTGACACACAGTGTATGTAATTCAGGTACTCTCCATTCCCAGAGCTGGTATTGGCTTAATTGAGGCCCCCTGAAACTTGATATGAGTCCATTAAAGATACAATTGAATAAGCCAATGTAAATATATTACCGATTTATATATTTTAGGAACGTGCTTGAACGACCGAAAACCCAGATCGGGACGTTTGGAGGGTGCTTACGCCGGCCCTTCTTATTTCATACTGATGTTGACGACAAGCTGCAAAATAAATGCAAAGGTTTTACTGCATTCAGTTTATGTTTAGACAACTTCGAAAATTGTGTAAAAAACTGGCAACTTGCTATAGTGTTTGTAATGTTCCTCAGAATTTAATTAAATCAAACTTCTTTAATCTATAGTTTTGCTACCTTCTTGCACTTATTCCAATAAAGATTTTTATTGTGATCAGAGCCATCTGTTGCAAGATAATCAAATTACGAAAAAACTTTATTTAAATTTTTCTTTCGTCAACAAACAAGTCTGGTAGTGCTTCAAATATTTGTACTTACTTTAAATACACCCTTTCCAGTAATCGGTATAGTATTACTTTTTTTTGTCTTTACTTTAATTTTAATGAATATTTCGAATTATTTTCTGTGTGAACTTAGATCGAGCTCTTACCCCAAATGGTGATTGCTTTTATTTTATGTATTTTTTTCCTAAATAAATCAAACAAATTCTTGTTCAGTACAAAGTATTCTCAAAAGAGACCACAATGTAACCGATTAAATGTAATTTAAACCTGTTAAATAGAAACAGTAAAATAAGCAAAATTAAAACAAACTAGCAAAGTGGACGATTATTATGCGACAGGCCTGTTTTGGTTTTATGGACCTCATCAGGCATAAGTTATCGTAGCCTCTAAGGCGAATGGTGGCACAAAAAATTAAGATAAGAATTCCATGCAATCTACAATTACAAGTTTAAATATGAATAGTAAACATCAAAAAAGCACCAATCAGAAATAGAGCTGAAAAAATCTTTTTGTAACAAAATTTATTAAGCAAGAATTTGAACAATATATTTATACATATATATTAAAGATTTTTCAAAATTTTTGGTTGGTGTTCATCAAAAAGGAGCTCTCAATGACGTCGAGTCAGAGCGGTTAGATAATTAATTTTCAAACCAGAAATTTTTTTAACATTAATTTCACTTTTATTTGCCTCAACAGACTGTTTCGTCTGCCTGGGCTCGTCAGGGGACGGTTAGAAATCTGAAAAAACAAAAATAAGTAAATAAAAATACAGTTTAAACAAAGCGCTTGAATGTCGGCAAAAAGCGTAATACATACTTACAGAACTAAAAATATTTTTAAATTATACCTTGTAAAAAATTTACTGTTTTCAATTTTAATTCGTACACTGATAGTTGTTGTTTTTTAACGCATTTCTCTGGCATCTTTTTTATCGTATTTCCCAGTGCAGACTATTTAATGTAATTTTAACGCATTTTTAATGCAAACTTTTCAAATTTGTCCATTATTTTCAAACAATAGAGCAAGCTACGTAAAAAAATTTTTTTGCCAATAAAATTCATTTATCGATCAATATTACAACCGCAGTTTTTCTCTTGTTGTTGTTTTACGCTTTTCGCCGATATTCAAGCGCTTTGTTTAAACTGTATTTTTATTTACTTATTTTTGTTTTTTCAGATTTCTAACCGCCCCCTGACGAGCTCAGGCAGGCGAAACAGTCTGTTGGGGTAAATAATAATAGAATTAATGCTAAATTAAAAAAATTTTGTGGTCTGAAAATTAATTATACATATATATTATATATATTTATATATATATATATTAATACATTTATATCTATTGATATATCTATTTCTATATATTTATTAATTATAGCCTGCAATTTTTTATAAAAATATAGAATTGGTGGCCCTCCCAGGCACAACGTTTGCCCAGCCCTAAAGTTTGTTTATTTATTTATTTTCATGTTTATACTTGTCGTAATTTGTATATGCTGAATGCGTGGTTGCAGCGTGCTTGCCTTATGTTCGGGCCTATGCTTTTATTTTATGAATTGTGCTCCGTTTCCCACAATGTTTATCGTGTGAAATTTTGCGACAGTGTTTCTTTGTCCCACGGTCAATGATTAGGATATTCGGTGATGCTTGCTATATATACTGACGTGGGTGTATACCATTTTGGAGAGGCAAGAAAATTATGAAGACATTACACTGCTGCTCTGGGACAGAGACGTGTTTTTATAATTAATTAATAAATTCTGTTTAAATAAGTTTTGCTTGTAATATTGTGTTAGGGTTAGTTTTAAAACCAAAACTCCTAATCCTAACATCTTTCTGCCTTGGAAAAAAAGCGTCAAAGGTGCTATATTTAACACAAGTAATCACCACAACCTATTTCTAAAGATGTCAAGATATTGCTGTCCGATTAAAAATGTTTTTATTTATATTTTTTTGTGTTTTAAAAAAGTATTACTGAAATTTAGGACTGCTTGCCAAGATCACCAAGCAGAAAAAGTGCCGTAAAGTGTCTTTCTCAAGGATACAACAGAATGCCGCGTGTAGGTTTTTAACCGAGACCATGTTGATCACAATCACGGCGCTCTAACCACTCGCCCACGCTTCCGACAAACGTTTACCAACCGGTTAAAAAGTTCAAATCTATAAATCCAGAGGCGTATGCGCGGAAAGGAGAGGGTCAGAGGTTAAAAAAATTTCATGAAAATTGATGGTCAAAGCTCATAGTAGCACTAAGACAGCTTAAAAATTGTAAAATAAAGTGAAGATTTTTTCGATTAAAAGAAAATTTGTGCTTGAAAATAGTGAAGAGCAAAAAAGATCTTTACCTTTATTTTACATTCGTCAGTAGCGTGGTTGAGTATTAAGAGCGCTGTGATTGATAGCCAATGTGGTCAACACTGTCGCAGTTCAAAGCCTGCTTTCGCCATTCTCTTGGGTCCTTGGAAAAACACTTTACGACACTTTTCCCTATTTGGCGGTCTTAGAAACTAATCTTAAAATTCAATCATATCTATAAATATAAATTAAAAAAACAAAATAAAAAATTTCAACCGGACAGCAATATCTTGGCTTTTCCAGAAACTGTTGAATGTAATAGCTTGGCAGTTACTCTATGTACGGCGCCTCCGACAATTTTCTGTGAGTCAAGGAGTCGGGAGAATAAAAAAAAAAGACAAAATAAGAATATTAAAAATAATTAAATAATTTAAATTTTTTAAGTTAATCTTTGAAAGTGGCTCTCTTTATTTGTTGCACCAAGACTTTTTTTGTAAAAGACATCATGGATTATAGCGAACGTGTTTTTGTCTCTTAAACGCTCCCGCTCATAACAAAGTTTTGCATACGCCACTGTATGAATCTGATTGTTTAAAACAAAAGATAAAATTGTTTTAGATTTAGATTTAAACAAAAAAAGTGTTAATATGACTGGGTGTAAAAAAAGATAATATCCTAAAAACTACTCCAAATAACCTACCCAAATGATATACAAAAAATAAACAGGGATAACACCGAAAAAAACCAGCGAGTCGTTGAGCAGTTTTTACTGTGTATAATTTGTCAATATTTTAAATCTTTTTGAGCTAATTAATGAAACAAATTCTATTTTATGTAGGCCAAACATAGCCAATAAATCGAACAAATGCAACATGCCAACACAGATAGCCGAGCTAACCAAATATTTAAATCAGGTTTCAACCATTACCGTGATAACTGTGTCTTCAAGCATTTTGAGTTTTTAAAAAATTGTAATGAATATCCTGCATCTTTCAACATTGTCAATCAGCATGTCTTGCGTGTGTCGGCTTTTTTCTACTCTAATTGCTGTTTATTATAGAAAAAACTGTTTAATGACGCAATCACACAGAGCAAAGCCTTTCCAGCATGTTACAAAGATGCTCGTTTATATAAAATGTAATCTTAAATTATTTTTTAAAATATTTGAAAATGGACATTATTTTTGTACAATTTTTCGGTCTGGTCTTGGTCTTGATCTCGATTGTTTCTGGTCTCGGTCTCGAACCTTAGGTCTCGAAATTTGCCGATATCGATCTCGGTCTCGGTCTCGGAAAAATGATCAGGTCTTTATCTCAGTCTTGGTCTCGACATTTGTGGTCACGACTGCATCAATGATATCAACTAATCCAAAAAGTGGCGCTATAACTTCACTTCAACTTACGCTTTCTTTTTTTTTCTTATTTTTAATTGAGCTTATATTGAAAAAGTTTTATATTTAAATCAGAATGTAAAAGTTCAATTGCATTAATATCATCATATTTAAAGTTAGTTTAAAAAAGAATATTTCTGATATTGTTAAGTACTAGAAAAAGTTATTTGGCGATTAATTTGTTTAGCAAATCAGATGGTTATAAATAATTATAAAAGGGAAAATAAGAACCTCTGCAAGCAGTGATAATTGAAAACTTTTCAGCTTATTTAAAAACATTTTAATATTGTAGGTAGATTAAAACAAATAAAGTCGTTATTGTTCAGTTACTATCAGTACAAAACATTAACCGATCGAGCAAAAAAAAAAACATTATTTAAATCGTGTCATTTTCTTTTGAGTAATTGCACAAAACCTATAAAATTTAAAGCAAAAACTTTTTCAAATCTTAAAATGCATGTGAGTAATTGAAAAGTGATTCTGTATTAATGTTATTTCGACGAAAAAATCTACTTTCAAATATTTTTGAATAAAATTACATTGAAAAAGTCTATTTTAAGGCTTCTTTTCAGCACTTTAATCGTGGCTAACTAATGCGCAATTATCATAACAATTACAGTATAACGGTTATATTTATCATAGCATTACGTCGTTACTTGTTACTATTCGGCAGCGCGACTGGGTAATACAAACTTCATTGAAACTGAGTTCGACTCTTACTCTCGTATAACTGTTGCACACAAGCAAATAAATCAAATGTAAAACAATTGTTTCATTTTGAAATAAAGAATATTGTTTCTTTTGCAATTTTTGAGATTTTCAAAGCAACCTGATAAAAGTCGTGTAATCTAGTTTATAATTCCAATAACAATTAAGAAAAACAAATATTTAAAATACCTTTTTAACAAAAAATAGTTTTATAAACTTTGAATTAGTTTTTATAAATTTCCAAAAGAAAATATTCTTAATAAATGGACAACAACGCATTCAACAACGACGAGGTATGACGTTATTTTATTCTTCTTGAAGCATGATAGATAACGCAACAAACTATTCTTTTTTACTTTAAAAGCATTATCTTCATAGTAACAATACAAAACAGTTAAGCTTTGTTTGTAACTAGTGTGGCAACTGCAAATTTTATTCTAACTAATGAAACTACAATAGATTATAGGAATTGCTATCCGAGAGCTACAATATATTTTAGAATCTCAGTAAATGGAAGTAATCGCTTGATCTTACTTTATATGATTTATGGTCGCCAGCAAAGAGATTGTTTTGTTTCATTTGGATGGCCACTCATTAGAAATTTTTGTATTGAAATAGCTTTGCCAATCAAAGTATAAAATAAATAGTATAGTATTATAGACAAATTTGGTAACTAATAATATTATTCTTCAATGAACATATGAAAAGCATAAGCCTAATATATAGAATATAATATTTATTGAAAAAAAAAGAATTTAAAGAATAAATAAAATAATTTTAATTTCTACTTTAAATTAAATTTATTTAATTTTGCATGTGATAGTTAATTTCAATCATATCCTTTTTTGGAGGGGTCTTTAGTGCACATATGATTGAATGTTGTAGCAAGTTTAAATAAAGCAATTTATATATTATCAAAAAATCACAAATTTGAAGGAAATTTATGCTTACTTTTGAGAGCCCCAGATTTAAAGTAAACCTTTTTAGCAAGGGCGATAAAACCTTTTTGTGCTTGTCCCGTGCAAAGACTACTTAAAAGCGAAAAATAGCAAAAATTTTATTTCCAATGAAAGATTGTTTGGTTGCCGGAAGTTTGAAAATTTTCTTTAATCTTTAAATTTTTCTTATACCAGAAAAAGTAAACTGATCACTAACGGCTGTAAAATAAAGAATTTGGTAATTTTATTTCTTTATTCTTAGCCAGTGCCCAGGAAAAATATGATCCGGCTCGGGTTGTGACGCAACTTCTGCGATTTAGTCCTTTACCTGCAGTCAGGGGCAGGTTTAATGATTTGATCTTTTTGGCAGTGGCTTTTGTATTTGGTTTGTTTGAATTTTTAACGTTTTGAAGGAGTTTAGAAACTTCCTACCGAAGAGAGAAAGAATAAAAATTAGCTTTCAAAACATTTAAAAAAATTTACTAAAAAAAAACCATTAAGTGCAGACTAAAGAAGGATCATTAATTCCATTACGTTTTAATTGTAGTCATTATAGGTTGACGACAAATCCCTGCTTTGCACTTGCATGATTTAGAAAACAAATAATCAAAGTAGATTGTGACTAATATTATGCAACACTCTCTTTTTGAATGAAGTTGTCGATAAGATATTTTACCCACTAAATCAATGGTTATCAATTTTTTTGGTCCGTGGCTCCTTTTCAGAGACTCTCAAACACCAGTGGCCCCCTGCTGAGAATATTGTCCCAAAATTCAAGTGAAGATCAAAAAAAGTCATTATTTTGAAATTGCCTTTAATTTTTTTATTTTTGTCCCAAAAATCAAATGAAGATCAAAATAAAAAGGTCATCACTTTAAAACTGCCTCTAATTTCTACATTTTCTTCTCAAAAGTCAAGTGAAGACCAAAATAAAAAGATCATCACTTTGAAACTACCTCTGATTTCTTCATTTTTTTCCCAAAAGTCAAATGAAGTCTAAAATCAAAGCTTCTGCTTGTGGCCCTCCAATAAATTGCTTGTAGTCACCTTTGAGAAATCCTGCATAAAGCTATCCAAGGCTAAAAAATAATTGTCTGTCAGAATTGTAAAAAAGACCCTAACTGTTTCATGACGCCGTGCAAGAAAAAAATATTTACATTGATATCGGAATGATAAAAAGACTTTTAATTACTTTCAGGTTAAAAAATAAACAGAAAAAGTAACACGTTATAAATTTTAAAAAATTTTATAATAAAAAAATTTAAATAATCGTAACATTTTAAATAAGATGCTTGACAGCTTTTTCCCTTTTTATTTCATTCAAAAACATAAAATATTATATCATGCCATCTTTTTGTCGCTCTGACTTGCAGGAAACAATGTGGACGTGAAAAGCTTGAAAAAACCGCCAAGCGAATACGTAAAAGTATTTTGAACACATTCGGATATACAAGTAGTTGTACGGTTGAAATCTTTGCCCATTTTTGAAATTTGAATAAAGTAATTTAACTGTAGTGCATGGCTGCTTGTTAACATTACCAACCAGAGAAAATGGCTTAAAGTTGCTTTTTCTGTGAGATTGCAACAACACTTCTGGTCTAGAAATTGAAATAATATTTTATTCATTTATTTATGGACGGTCCGTATTTCTTGGCAATAAAAATAAAAGGAAACCAAACAACAAACTTTGTTTAATGATTTACTTTAACGTTTCTTTTTTCAAAGTTTAGTTATTGTTCTGGTTTCGTATTTTGATTGAATCTTAAACCATATTTTGGAAAACATATTTTACTCAGAAAGTACTAATAGAGTTTTACTTAAAAGAAATAAATGTTTCTGTTTTAATCATTAAGCAAATAGATGAATAAAGAAAGTTCAAGTCAGCTACTTTTATTTGGATAGATTTAGTCAAAACCAAATAACAATCGTTCATGAAACTTTTTTTCAGCTTTATATGTTTTTAAATCATATATTTACGCGAATCAAATAAAAAACAAAACAGCGAGCCAGCAACAATCGCTGAACTCCTGTTGTATGTCAAAAGCTCTGCTATGACGTGTCTCTTGAGGGCTCAAAAGTTTTGAGTATTTTTATGGCCATTGATTTTAATGGTGTATCACTTGAAAATTCGACCGACTTTGTTGTTTGTGTGTATTAAAGGCTTGTTGCATTCGTTGTCTTGACACAAATTTTTAACTTATTTCTTAATACTACGGCTAATCATTATACAGAGTAATAACCATTTGTCGTGTATCACTAAGATTGATCGAGCACCGATTAGCATCAACTGAAATTTGCTTTTGCAAAGTTTTGGGTTAGATTCGTATCCTTGCCATTGAACTTTTTATTTCATCATTTTCTTTGAATTTCTTCGCTCAAAAATCTCGACAGCGCTTTCAAATTCAAGTTACGTAGCGTCATAAAAATAATAACAATACACTTTTAACATCAAAGTTGTAAAGTCTGAGTCGCCGTAATCTTAGTGTTAAGAAAAGATTTGGTGCTATTTTTTAGATTTGGTGGAGTCAGAGTCGCTTTTTAAAACTTGAGAAAACGAAAATTGTTTTTTTAGATGTGCTGGAGCCGGGAGTCGGAGTTGTTTTAGTTTTTTTGCTAAATTAAACTTTTATGGTTTCGGAATCGGAGTCGCCAAAGTCTTAATGTGCAGTCGGGATCTAGAGTTATTTTTTCAGACATGCTGGAGTCAGAATCGTTTTTTAGATGTTCTGGAGTCGGAGTTGGAGTCGGAGTTGAAATCAAAATAATTTCTCCTACTCCACAACCCTGATATATTGCTCCGAATAATTGTCTTTAGAAGTTTAAATAATATTTACAAGCTTGATATTAAATTTTTTTTTGAAGCTTGAATTGTTTGTGGTTTTGGCAGGAATAAAGACTATTTTTTATAATAAAAAACAGATAAAATTATCTTTTATTTAGAAAAATCCAGGGAAAATCCAATATGAACAAAACTTAAACAAAGATACGGCTCAATCAGAATCAATAATAGATGTTGATTCTTCGGAGACTTCTGATTCAAACCATCAACTTCTGTTTGGATTAAATGATGTTCCTCCTTGGTATTACAGCTTCCTTCTCAGCTGGCAAGTAAGGATTATTTTTCTTTATTATACTTAATCAATTATTCGCAGGATAACTTCATACGCCAAAAACTAGAGTATTCATTAAGTGCTGCTGCCTTTTGACTTTTTTAATTACAATGTACCACAACGTTGTAAGTAAACAAAGTATATAAAGAGATAGAAATTTTCCTCAACAAAGATAAGCATACAGTAAAGAATGTTTTACAAGAAGGGCAAACAATATAAATTTGTTTTGTTCGAGTGCGTTTATACAATTCTTTTTGTTTACAATGACACGTTAAAAACATATTGAGAAATGTTAGATTATTTTGACCTAGGCTCCTAAAGTAACACCACATATTATAAGAATTATCTAAATAAATGAATATTTTCTAAATAAAAAGTAAAGCCAATATATTTGGAAACATAGTTTATTCAGGACGTTTCGAAATTATAACTCATTCCATCATCAACTGCGTTAAACTAATTAATCAAATGTAAATATAAATATTTGAATTTAGATAATTTATGATATAAAGGAATAAAATATTTCAAAAATATACGTGTTAAATAAAGTGGAGTTATCTTCGCGTAACTCCGTTTGTTTGATACTTATATATTTTTGCAATATTTTATTCTGTTACTTTATAAATTATCTAAATGTAAATATTTATATTTGCAATTAATTAATTAGTTTAACGCAGTTGATGATGGAATGAATTATAATTCCGAAACGCCCTTAATATATTAGCTTTACTGTTTATTATGAAATTAGTTAACCGTTCCAAATTTTATGCATTGAATATTTTCTAATCATTTTATTGGGTTTAATTTTGTTTTCCGATTTCTTTAAGAGTAATCGCTAATACTTGAAATTTTGATTTAAGTGTTAATCGCTTTCAAGATATTTTGATAATTTCTGCAATAAATATCTTAATGCTTAAACTAATTTAGCAATAAAATTAATGCTAGATTTAAAATAGAGAAAGACTTCTCTGAAGCATATTTTTTCCAAGTTCAACCAATTTAAAAAACAAACATTTGACTGACAACAAGCAAAGTTGAACGCAGCGTGATCGACATTCGTTCTACGAAGAGAAAATTTATTTATATTTAGAAATAGGCTGTTACTTTCTTGTGATATGCTACAAAATCTTTTTATTGTTGGATGGAACATTTTCGATAAACAATTTTTGGATTTAAAATCGAATTTTCTCGTAGATTTTGAAGTCATCGCGATATGTATATAATAAATTTTTTTGTGATTCAGAATTATTTTTTGGCTGTTGGAAGCATGGTGGGATTGCCCCTAATCATTGCTCCCCGTTTGTGCTTGGAAAACGACGAATTAGGCAACTCTGTCAGAGCCAACTTAGTATGCACAGTGTTTTTCATGGCAGGAATATGTACCTTGCTACAAGTGACGATTGGAAACAGGTAATACAGCAAATTAAAATTCAGGTTCAGACTTCCTTTTGAGGATCATTAAAACGTTTTGTTGCCAGACTTCCAATATTCCAAGGGACTTCTTTTACTTTTCTTCCACCGATTCTCGCGATTCTGAATCTTCCTCATAATCAATGTCCGGAGCCTCTTCCTGAAGGCTTTATGAACTCTACAACGCCGCTGTACAATGACACAGATGGATCAATTGTAGACGAAGAAGAGTTATGGATGAGACGTATGAGAGAGGTTAGAACTTATGTCAACAAAACTTTAAACTAAAGAACAAAGTTATGATTGAGAAAGTATGATGATTTTATTAGCATTTGCATTTGTCACAACTTTACTTGAGAACCTTGAAAGATCAGTTGAACTTGGTAAACCCTAATACTAACGCTGAAGTAAAACGGTGCCTATATTGCATTTATTTCGGCTTACGAATTTTCATGGTTAAAAAGTTTTCATTTTACTCAATGTTTTTTTTTTTTTTTCAAAAGTGAAAAGAGTCGTATTAAAGATTTAAAACACCTTTGTTTAACTAAATATTGGTTCGTCTGTTTTTAAATTATTACTGCCAAACAACAATAGAAACATTTCAAAAGTGAACTATTTTTAAAAGTGAACTAACAAAATGTGACTGCTCAAATCTTATTAAATTCATCTCTTCATTAAAAAATATCAATTTTTGGCTTAAAACGCTTTTTTTCCTTTTTTTTTAGCTAGTGATCTAAATGTTTTAAATCAACTTAGCAATAAAAAAGTGGTTAGCATCGATGGTAGTTACGCTTCAATAGTTCTCAATTCGTAGCAAGTGTTTAGAATGTTCACTTCCAAGGTCGTTACACTTTGTATGATTCCTATTTTTACTGAAATGCTGCGATGAAAAAAGTTGTTAATCGCCCTTGAAAGTAAGCCGCACAAAATCAAAGTAGAAAACAATGTAAGCCGCGGCTTACAATCGGATAAATACGGTACTTGCACAGCATAGATTAGCAAAGCTTAGATTTTTTCAAATAAATCAAAATACAAAAGGTGCAATTTCAAATTGTAAAAAAAACATTTCTTGATCTAATTTATTATTGAAAGGTGAACAAAATAAAGTGTATGTTCTTTTACTAGAATCGAGAAGTTGTGTAATTGTAAAATTAAATCATATGCTGAAAAATAAACGTATTGATTCCGATTTTTTGAGACGCAAGCGGTTTCAACTTGAAAACAAATAGTTAAAATTTGTAAGGCTAACTGTTTTTCTATGACAAAATTAATTCAAAACATCGCATTTAGGTCAAATGTTAAATAAAAAGTTGTTAAAAACAGATATTGATTTGAAAATTGAACAATTTTTCGAACGCCAACTTTGCTATTTTTCAATCAAGACAGTTTCAACTAGAAAAAATCTTGCGAAATTTTGTGATGCTAAACACTTTTTTTGTTGCTAAGTTGATTTAAAACATTTAGATCACTAGCTAAAAAAGAAGGAAAAAAAAAAAGCGTTTTAAGTCGAAAATTTGATATTTTTTAATAAAGAGATGAATTTAATAAGACTTGAGCAGTCACGTTTCGTTAGTTCACTTTTAAAAATAGTTCACTTTTGAAATGATATAATTTGAAATGATATTCACCCTTTATTTGACTTTATAAACACCCTGTACAGTTGTACAGTTGTACAGTTGTACAGAGTGTCCATAAAGTCCTGCACAAATTTAAAATTTTAATATCTCAAAAACCGCATAAGGTAGAAACTTTAAATTTTCGACAGTGAATTATACCACCATAAAGTTTTTCTGTTATTTTTTACAGGTTATTTTATTGTTAAAATAAGCAAGAATAAGTCATTTTTAATAAAGGCGTAAGTTTGCAACAAGGTATGAAACATGTTAACCATTCAACTTTGATCTTGGGACTGTCTCTTTCTTTTTCTACAACCTCGCAAAGATTTTCTGATCCCCATTATCGAATGTTATGCTTATTGAGTTTCCCTGATACATGAAAAGTCGCTTCGTTGGAAAAAACCACACTGTTAAGGTAGTCATTGTCATCATCAATGCACTGAAGAATTTCTTCAGCAAAAGCTGCTCGGCGAGGATGATCATCCGGCTTAAGATCTTGGACAATCTGTAACTTGTAAGCATGGAGCCGAAGTCGTTTATGTAAAACTTTGTGAACTGTGCTTCGAGGAATAGCAAGTTCATTTGATACAACACGAATTGATTTCCTTGGGCTGCGATGAAATGCTACACGCACAGCATCAACAGTCTCTCCATCAATGCTTGGCCTACCCTATATGTACATGTACAGTATATAGAGGGTGATTTGGGGACCACCTATAGTTCGGAATTTTGCATGGTCCGGCAAGTCAAAGGTCCAGTGGTTGCCGGATTGGGGCGGTTCAAACTGTACTGAATTTAATGACCAAATAAAGCGCTTTATGACGTCACAAATACGATCACTAAACCAAGTACAAAACATGTTATGTAACTATTAAATAGAACTAGCTTAACATTAATAGGGGGGTCTTAATTCATATGAGGCTCTTAAAAAAATATGGCATCCATATAAATAAACAGGTTTATACTAAAAAAAATTTTTTTCAAAAAAACCTCCCATATATTGGGTGTTGAAAACTTTAATGGGGGCGCAAAATATGAAAAAATGACAAATTTTAATTTAGAGCAATTTTATTTTATTTAAAATTATAAAGTACTTTTAGACCTTTTGTAGAAAGCCCCCGTCACTAATGCAAAAATGTGAGATTTGAGAAAAACACTCCCGCCACGTTAGTAATTGCGCGGGTGGCGGGAGTGTTTTTTTGGCAGGGGCTTTCTACAAAAGATTCGCACTTTTAAATGTTACAGAGCATCAAAATAAACTAATTTATAAATTGATATATGAATTAATTTTTTATATAGCTGTAAAATGCCAGTACTATGAATGGTAAATACCGAAGTTTACCAGCATTGCCAACGAGCAATAATTGCACTAATTTAGCTTTACAACTGTGCTGTGTATTTTATCAGCGCATATGCTGACTCAATAATAGAAATAGTTTTGAAAATTTCTTTATCGAATGCAGATGCTGAAGACCGAAAATTTGAGGTTATGATGACTTCATTGCCATTGACTTTAAGATAGACCCCATGCCAAAATATTTATTTTCTCAATAGATTTTTTGATGTTTATAAAAAAGTTTCAAACTTTTCTTTGACATTAAAACAAACACTAAACTAAAAAAAATTTACTCAAGCTTTTTGTTAAAAGCAACGACAAGCCATGAGGCTGTTTCACAATAATAATGTATATTGTTTGCTTACGAGTTAAACAGACTTTTTTCTATGTCACAAATCCTTAACTACCAGTATCACAAAGAGATTTCTTTATTAATTTTTGAAAAAAATTTAGCCAGTTGTTTGAAAATGGAAAGATTTAATGGTCCTACTGTTGTGCAGTCATTGTTTTCATTAAAAATGTTCAAATGTCTTTTTATTCTTATGAGCATATTAAAACATACACTGGATATTGTTTAGTGTTTACACTATGGCTATTTTGTTCTACCTTTAAGTTAAATTGATTACTTGACTGTGTTTTGTGCAGTGGATGCACTGATTAGAATTGACCTAATTGAGTTATACTTAAGCATAAGGTATTTGATCAAAATGTTGTTTTGAATTGATCCCAAAAATGCAATTGCTATACAATCAGCTCATTGCATATGATTTGCAAAAGATATTTAATAGCTCTTTATCTGATTTGAACTTGCCCGCCTGAAATGATCAATAAATTTGTCGGCAGCGTGGTCGAGTGGTTAGAGCGCCAGGCTCATGACCAACACGGTCTCGGTTCAAAACCCACTCGCACCAATCTGTTGTGTCCTTGGAAAAGACACTTCACGGCACATTCCCCTGCTTGGTGGTCCTGGCAAGCAGTTCTAAATTACAGTCATATTTCTACTAATTACAATTGGACAGCAATGTCCTGGCATCTCCGGAAGCAGGTCTGGGTAATTGCCTACCCTATATATT
Source organism: Diplosoma virens (assembly GCA_963680785.1). NCBI lineage: Eukaryota > Metazoa > Chordata > Ascidiacea > Aplousobranchia > Didemnidae > Diplosoma > Diplosoma virens. Next base: position 18,159,573 of record OY796887.1, on the reverse strand, counting down.
AGCGCCTCCGTCGCTTTCCTGCGAGTAAGGAGAATAAATATAGAGAAAAAATAAAAAAAATAAACTGTTTGCTAAAGATTGACTTATGCAGCAGCATAAATCTAACTCAAATCAAGCAGATTCTCAGGTTGATCCATATTCAAATTTCTTTTAACAGTGATGCACCATAGGTTGTTTGGCTGTGGAAACTTTGATGAGAATAGGGTTAGGGTTAGGGTTAGGATATTCACTAAACCATGTTTAGTGAATACTTTGAGCTATTCACCAAACATGATTTACGAAATTTCACCAAACACGCTTAGGAAAAGTAGAAAAAGTTTAGGAAACCTTCCAATCCCAAAAAAGAACTTGGATGAATTGAATGTTGAATTTATATACTATGAATCAAAGATTATTGGGAAAAAGCTAATTAGTTGGGGGATAGGTTTATGAAAAAGTCAAGTTGCTTAATTTAATACATTAAGCCAAAAAGAGAGTTTAAAAAATATCACAAAACCAATTTAGATGTGCCAAAAAATAGATTTTTAGGAAACAAAACAAAACAAATTAGACAAAAATATATTTCACCCAAATAAATAAATCTAATTAGTGCAAACAGACTAACATTTAAACAGAGATTTGCAATATACAAAATTATATAATGATCCATTTATTGCACCATTGGAGGTAAATAATTTTTCAAATCACCATGGAGTTACTTGAAAACAAAGCCAAAAGTTATGTGGAATTATGCTAGGTAGTACAGTGATACATGTATGTTGTTCCCATAAGTAGTATCCTAAATATTTTGTCTGAAAAGTTACAAGAACAGGAAAGTTGGAAGGTCATATTGATGGCAAACACAATCAACAAGTTGCGGTTTAATACCTCCTTTCGCCATTCTGTTACTTCCTTAGGAAAGAAACTAGCAGATCTAAATTACTGTAGATCTACAATCATATCTATACACAAACTAAAAAACTTAAATAAAAATTTTAATCGAAGAGCAATATCTTAGGATTTTCGATAGCAGATCTGGGTAATCGCCTGATGATTACCCAAGTTTATCACCTTCAACGTTGTCTTGCAAGTCAAAGGATAAATAAAGATGATAAATAAGTGAATGAATGAATAACAGTTACTTCTAATAATATACTTTCAAAATTAAAAAAAATTTACTTAAGCTAATGGCTATGCTCTGCATAACCAATCTGGAAAGACATGACAATTGTCCCCTACCCCCTACTTTCGGTGCCCTTGGGTGGGGTAACTATAGTTGAAAAATAAAGAAATTTTAAAATTTTCATCAAGTAGGCTACAAAAGTACTTTACAAGCTTTTTTATACTTAAGCATTTTTAAAGCGATTTATTCATTTATTTTTACTTTTTGGGGTACTAAAATGTCTTGCCCCCCTGGTTCGACTTCTGGGTGCATCAAAGCTATATCAAGAAGTAAATACACTTGCATATAATGTAAAAATCCTTTTAAAGTTGTTTTTTATAAAAACAATTATAGTATAGTTGGTTCAAAGAGAAATTGTAAATTCAATTTTTTTAATAAAGGAACTCGTAAATTCAATATGTTGTTAGAAAGAAAGACTCGCTATTCTTAAATTCACTTTTCGTTTGAAAGATGCTGGATCGTCTAATGATTTAACGGAATTCAATTGCTTTATCCATCCTCGAGGTGCTAAACTTGTTTGAATAAGGTCAGCGAAATCCCCCCAAGTTACAAACTACCTTATATTTAAATATGCGTAACTCTGACGCCCGACCAAGAAAAAATATAGTTGTAACTTATACAAAGGAGAGGGGATTATTTTTTACCTGCGGTTTTACAAACGCAGCAACTTAGCACAATACTGCAAACTTCTTCAGCAAAAAATAAAAACTTATTCAGCAAAAACAATAGTACCTGACCATTTAGCAAAATCATGGTCACCGTTCTATCAGCAAAATTATGGTCACTGTTTGATGAGAGCGATGTCTCTCTATTTGTAGTAAACTTGAATTGGGCCACGTGGCTCGATGACAAACTTTACAATGAAATCAATTTCATGCACTTACACAGATTACTGCCCAAAGCGAGGTCACATCGCTACTATTTAATTAAGCCGATGCATTTAGGTCATGGGGAGCAAAGATAGATCATCACATCTAATTTAAACAGTCTATAAGTTGATCGATCTGTTAAAAAACGTCAAATACATCAAATCTCCTCGCTATTGGCAGCTGCAAATTTCGCATTTCGAGAGGTCACGAAAATAATTCAATTTTTTGCCGGAAAAGCAATTTGTATTACGAAACAAAGCGGCCCCATTATGACACTGCATTGACATCATTCAGATTACACAAAGAATGAAGTAAGCAAATCGCAAACACTACACTTAGATCTCAGGTATAGACAAATCAAAATGATTAATAACGGTACTGTGTGGCACGATGCAACACGCAGCACAAAGTATTATTCTAGATATGTGACCAACACTAAAACAAAAAAAAATATATATATATAGCGACAATATCACAACGTAAAAAATATGCACAAAAGGCAATTCAACTTTAAATTCTTACAGCTAGGCCTACCGTTGCAATTATTTTATTTCAGTGCCTTTCACACTTTCGCAATTTTCTATAGGGGCAATGTAGGAAAGATCTCGTAAGACGTAACTAATTTTATTTTCCTCCGTGCTTTTATCTTTCTTCGAAATAGCTACCTTAGCCCTTCTAACTCAAGTCTTCGCGTTTCTTATTTGGGGTATCACCTCATGTATCCTTCCAAGTTGATACATTCCCCGCTTAGCTATATCTTCGGGTGAGCTCAATACCACCAATTGGCCAGGTGTCAAATTTTTATTTACAGTGTGCCATTTGTTTCTTCCCTGAAGCCAAGGTAAATAAAATTCTAACCATTTTTCCAAAAATTTTTCCCTGAGAGAAACGTTAAATCTGTAATCTCTTTTCAAGTTATCTTTGTGTCGCGGTTTCCCGATTATCGAATACGGGCTGGCGTAAGGTGTCAGAAGAGAGGCAGGCGTGATGACTGTGCAATCCTTAGCGTTGTCACTAAAGGGAACCAAGGAGCGTTTATTAATTATTCTGACAGCATTTCCCATGTTGGTGATTAATTCTATTAAGCTTGGTTTTTGCTTTGAAGCGTCTAAAACTTGAAATATCACTCTTTTAATTTGTTTCACCATAGACTCCCATGCCCCACCTTGAGCTGGAGCGTAAGGGGGAATAAACTGCCAAGTAATTCCTTGTTTTCGAAGATAAGTTTTTAGGCCTGTAGATTCTAGTGGACTAGGCAAAGATTTATTGGCTGGCTGAAAGGTAGTGCCGTTATCTGAATGTATTTTGTTCACAGGCCACATGTAAATCACTAAATCTCTTAAAGGTAAGTACAAATTTACTCAGAGATAAAGTTGTCACCAGCTCAACATGTACAGCTCGTGACGACATGCAAGGGAACAAAAGTCCCCAGGCCTTTCTTTGACTTCTACCTTCCATAAAGATGAAGGGCCCAAAATAATCTAAGCCACAGTGAAAATATTATTTTTTATGAGCTAACGTACGTGAAGGTGACAAGTCTGACATCAGCTGTCTGATTGGTTGAGTCCTATTAATTGCACACACACTACATTCTCGTAAATATCTGCGCACAGAAGCACATCCGTTGGTGATCCAAAACTTTTATTTAGAAGACAACAGCGTGTGACTAACACACACACGCACAAACTGATTACTTTTTCAGTCTTCATTTGATTTATACAATTAAGGTTCTGTCAAAGCCCTTTTGGGGATATTAATTAAAGTAAAAAACCTTTTTTTCTATTACTATAATTTATAAGCTGGTTACAAACCATTTTTTGAACAGATACTTGGGGTTGATACAAAAAAGCTGTATCCTAAAAATGCAACATTTTACAATAAGGTCGAGTGTTTTTTCCAAAAAAGGTGCAAATACAGCCTCATTATATTATAGGATTGGGAGTGTGGCGCCACAGAATAAACTGCAGATCACGTTGATCAACGGGCGCCATACATCCAGCACCACATGGAGTACGAGGTCTAACAATTTTTGATGAAAAAATTCGATGCTAGCTTGACACCATTGCTGTCAGCATTGGATTTGAACCTGATGCGGTGGTAAAAGGATAAAATCTCAACTTCAATTCTGTGGGTGATCTAGAGTTGATAACTTTCCATCAGATTACGATGAAAAAGTTGCTTTAAAACAAATCAAAACGTTTTATTTTTCAATTGATTTGACATGCTGCTTATAATTTTTATTTAATAGCAAAAATAATAAATACAGGTACAAGGTGCTATCATTCTGGCTGGATTAATGGAAATTCTTTTTGGTCTTACTGGATTTATTGGTTTTATGATGAGGTTTATCGGACCCCTCACAATCGCTCCGACCGTTACATTGGTTGGGTTGGATTTATTTACAACTGTTGCTAACAATGCTGAAGGACACTGGGGAATTGCTATTGGGTAAAATTATAAAACATTGCGATTGAAGATTTAAATAGAATTCACATAGGTTAGTTAACTCAGGGTAGACTAAACCCAAGCCTGCGATCACATGTCTCTACAGGATTTAAAAAATTTCGAAACGTGGTCAGCAGGAGCGGCAAACTTTGATCACTCTGAGTCAACAAAAAATGATCTAAGGTCAAAACTAATCTTTGTTTATTTAAATAAAATTTATTAGAACAAATAGATAAATCAATAGCGCGGCTGAATGTTCAAGAGCACCGTATTTACGTTGCAAGCGATCGACACGGTCGCGGTTTAAACATACTGGCGTCATTTTGTTATGTTCTCAAAGAAGATACTTTATGTCACTTTCTTTTGCTTGATAGTCTTAAGAAGCAACTTGTAATTTTAGTCATTCTTATATAAAAATCAAAAGCCAAACAAAAATTTTTAACCAAACAGCAATCACCTTGGCAAGCAGGCTGGAGTAATCGGTTATACTTATAAGTATAACGCCCCCGACGTTTTACCGCAAGTCAAGAAAATAAATACAGATGAAAATAAAGGGAAATTATTATTGCCAGCGTAAACCTAAAAAAATTGAATTAAAGGTCCACCTTTTTTAAGGATCTTTAAACTGCCTAATTAACCAATTTTATCAGCATACTACAATTTTTGATATAATAAATAACCTTTAAAAATAATCATATCATCTTCCTATGTTTTCACAAAAGTTTACAGACAACTTCAAATATTATTACGGAGTCTAGGCAATTGTTATCATTGTATACAAAGGACTAATGCTACAAAGACCTCATTCGTCATCGAAAAACAACTGTAAAAGTAAAACATCATACAGTTCGTTTGGATATATTTTAAACGATAAGCAAAAGTATTGTAGACCTAAGATATTTCAATAACTTCAAGTACAAATAAGTTGAAATTTCAAACTTTTAACGCAAACAAAATTAATCAAATCTTTCGAGTGTTATAGCAGGTTCTCTTTTTTAGAACAAGTGCCGTTGTTATAGCGTGCTCTCAGTATCTAGTTGAAATTGGATTACCTATTCCAAGTTATAACAATGAAAAGAAACTTCACTGGAAAAAGTTTTATTTATTTAAGTTTTTTCCGGTAAGTTTTACGTATGTCATCATAATAATTTAAACTTTTATTGTTTGACAGATTTATAAGATGTTATGTACTATATAAAAAAATCTGCTTGCTTAACTAAAATGTCCCAAAATGCTAAAAAATTTTATCTGTGTTTGATGCGTTAAGGTTGAACAAATTAGCAAAGATAAATAGAAAGAGTGGTTGTACGAACAATTTCCTCTCACTATTTCGTACTCAATACAACATTTTCTAAAATTGTTTTTCTACCTTGTTTTATAGTGTAATACGTAATTGCCCAAACAACCTTGTAGGAGTTTTTGTAATAGGATGTTGTTACACACGATTAATATTATAGATGATAGTTAAGAAATAACAAAATGTGTGATGACAAAACTATAGGCGCACCATACCAAAACATTTTGGCAAGCAAAACAATTTTGCCCGAATTTTACGCGACCATTGCCTGGTTTTGCATAATACCATCGGAAACCCAAATATAACAAATATTTAATATTAAAATCTTTTCGCTCTTTATTTGTTTTTTTAGTTTTCAAGCGGAGCAAAGACCAAAAATTGAACATGCAGATAGATTGGTTTTATCAAAAAAAAATTAAAGGCAAAAAAAAGGTTTCCACGTCATTGTTAGACACCTTTTTAAAATTGACTCCTTCTTTCAAAATGAGATAAAATAATTCTTCCCAAAAATGTATGCTCAATTTCTCAAAAAATTACTTCTGCTTGAATTTTTTGTGTCTTCGGTCTTCGGGGTCAATTGCTTCCCCGATTTGTACGCTATGGACAAAACTAAAACAAAACTTTGTTTTTAAAGTGATTACTGAAACATTTTTTCCCAGGTTCTCGTTGGCTTACTTATTGCTTGGTTGATTTGCTTCATTCTTACTTTTACCAACACTTTACCTGATGACCCTACTCATCCAAACTATCAAGCAAGGACCGATATAAGATCAGATGTTATTTCCAACAGTCCATGGTACTAAATGTTAATTTTTCCTCAAAAGCAAACCAACTTTTAATAAAATCTTGAATCTTAGGTTTCGGGTTCCATACCCTGGACAGTGGGGTTTACCAAAGATCACACTCGCAGGATTTGTGGCCATGATATCTGCAGTAGTGGCAAGCATATTTGGATCGTTGGGGGATTATTATGCTTGTGCTAAAATAGCACAAGTTCAACGCCCACCAAAGCATGCTGTTAACAGGTTTGAATAAAGCTATAAATGCAATAGGGTTTTAAATTGTTCTCAGCAGAATCTTTATAAATTCACCAAGTCTGTTTTCAAAATAAATAATATGCCAACTGTACGGCAATGTAATTGAAGCAATTTTCATCTGCGCTAATAGTTAAAATCAATTGTTAATTAATGACTCTATGTTTTTATCGTTTATTATGATACTCTTCTTCGAACGATTGCTTATACAAATCAACACCGGTGACTGTAAGAGTTTCAGCACCGAATTTTCTTAGATTTTATTTGAAAGATTTTTAGAGTAAGTTTTCTGCATCAAAATTGATACAAAAATGGCTTTTTATAAGTGACTTCTATAAAAAAAAAAGCTTGGAAGAAATTGATTTCAGCAGCAATAATTTTATATAGTATCACCATACTTGGTTTAAATATGTAATCGTACAGTCCTATTTTTGTTTTCATAAATTATAGGGGTATAACCATCGAGGGCTTTGGAGTTCTTCTTGCTGGACTATTTGGAAGCGGAACCGGAACAACTTCCTTCAGCGAAAATATTGCAATTATTGGAATTACAAGAGTTGCAAGTAGAAGGGTGTGTTTTTGTTTTAAGAAACTTATACAAGTTTACAAAACAGACTTTTGGCTTTTCTTCACAAAGTTTTAGTAAAAATATTAAAGGTTTTTCTTCCCAAAGCTTTTCATCTGACAATTTTCAGGAGAAATTGTCAGAATAAAGCAAAATTGAAAGCGAACTGAGTTATAAAGAGGAAAGCAGAGTTCTCATTGGCTGAAAGAAGTTAGCCAATGAGAGAAAAAATTAAGAAATTTTTCAAAGAGTAGACAAATTCTTTTTGTTTACACAGAAGGGGTTTGAGAGATTTAATAAAAGTCGCTTCAAGAGCAGAAAGGTGAAAAGAAGAGCGACCTAGAGCGAGAATAGAAAATTTTTCGTTGCTTTAGTGAAGAGTGCGTTGGACGTTGTCAAGAAAATGTTGACCAATGGCGGATTCGTGAAATTGTTGTGGGCGTGTGTTGGCCTTGCGAGAGAGGGAAAGACTTTGGCGGTTGTGCGAGGCAGGAAGATTGGCGATGGATCTAGGAACGTGTTGTTTAATTCGCTCTTCTAGGCGTTGAGACGTGCGACTAACGTACCGACTATCGCAGTGGCACACAAACTGGTAAATAACATTGTTGCGATGATGGGAAGGTAACACGTCTTTCTTAATCTCTGGTAAGAGCTGTCGGGTGTTAAAAATAACACGTGGTTCGACGGAGAAAAAGCAGCGTTTCACAGCAGACGTAATCTGCTTTTTGAACTTCATCGAGACATTTCCAATCCATGGGATGTGTAGGTAGACAGGGCACTTTTCTACTGTGTGAACCGGGTTAGAATTTATTTGTTGAAGTTTTCGTTTAAAAGCCGAATTGATTGCATGTTCCGGGTAGTCATTTTCTAAAAGAATTGAACGAATTTTGCCAAGCTCTGGGTCCAGTTTGCTTTTAGAACAAATCATAAAAGCTCTGTAAACAAGAGTACCAATTAGGTTAATTTTCGGTTTCTGCGGGCTAAAAGAGTTCCAACGTAGATACTGGCCGGTGAAGGTGGGTTTCCTGTACACTCAAGTTAGAAATTCCGAATCATGCCTTTCTACCAACACGTCAAGGAAGGGGAGAGAGTGATTAGATTCCTTTTTGTAGGTGAAGCGTAATGAGGGATGAAGGAAGTTGAGGTGGATGAAAAAAGTGTTGCAGTCTTCTTCCTTGTTGAATACGGCGAAAGTGCCATCAACGTACCGGAAGTACACTAACGGCTTTTTGGCGATTTTAAAAAGCTGCGCTTCTTGGTAGCCGACAAAAATGTTTGCCAATGCTGGACCGAGCAATGAGCCCATAGCGATGCCGTCGACTTGTCGATGCATGTTGTTATTGAAGCTGAATTCCACAGAGGAGGTGGCTAGCTGCATTAATTCGACAAAGATGTTGCGTGGAAAAGATAGCGCCATTGAGTCATCATTGTAAAGGGCATAGATGTTTTGTGTATTTTCGGAAGACCATACATGCGCGGTCGCTGAGAGCCAGTGGGTCAGATTGCTTCGTATAATTGGGATTGACAAACACAGTGCCGACCTTCTTTTCAGCAGAAAAGATATCCGCAATTTTTCAAATTGGAAGAATGACTTGATCTACGGTTGATTTTCCACGCCAAAACCCAGCTTGGTCTCTAGGTAGCAGTGGGTCAATAATTGGTTGGCCGCAGGCATAGATAAGTCGGAGAGACAAGATTTTGAAAGGGATACAAAGCAAAGAGATAGTTTTATGGATCTTTGCAACCACTAACGCTCTCTTCCAAATTTTTGGAAGCTTTAGTTGGCGCATGCAAGAAGATAGGATGATTAGTTAAACATAAAGGACTAGTTAATATACACGTAAATAATTAGTTAAAATTTTGAATTAACTTGAAGAAAAAAGTTCTTTTTTTATATTCGTTTTATACGCTAAAACATGTCATCTTCTTGCTGTACTTTTCCTAATAACGTTGCTTCTGAGCAACTTAACTATTTATATGGTGGTTTCCCAGCTGTAGCCAATAACTAACCGTCTCAGGAGTTAAGCAAAGACTGGCAAAGCGGGAGACATAAATTATCCAAAGATGAATGACCCAAACTTTCTACCCGAAGACATTTCTCTCGGGTGTTAATGATTTTATGTGATTTTCAATTCTTGCACGAAATTGATCATTAAATCCAACCATCTGTTTACGACCAGTTGAAAAATGTCGGCTGGTGGTTTAGCCGGTTTGCGTGACGTCTTGTTGATCACTGGTTTAACATACGAGTGTTGGTTCAACACTTATCATTGTCTTGTTGCTTTTTTGGCGGAAGACGCTTTACCGCACTTTTTATTGCCTGGTGGCTTTAGCAAGCAGCTCTAAATTTCAATCATATCGTTATATATTAAGTAAAAATACAAAAGAAAAAAACTATGAACCAGACAGCAATGTTCTGGCAACTTTAAAAGTGGGTTTGAATAATTGTTTGATGGCTGCTCGAAGTTTATATCTTCGACGTTGTCCTTTGAGTCAGGCAACAAAAATCATCATCATCATTATCATTTTCAGGGAAAACATTAAATTAATTCAGTGTATTTTTCTTTGCCCACTTGTCCTTTTGGGGTTGCGGGGGCAATAGCTCTAGTTAGGATCTCCAAGCCTCCCAATCTTCAGGAACTAGGGACAATTTTTCTGGTGGAATTCCAAGATGTGACCAGGCCAGGCTTCAACATAATTTTTCCATCAAGTTCTAGACCTTGTTTCAATCCTGAAAAAATATGTCGCCAGGTTTTTTAATTTATGTTTTGATGTGTTAAAATTTAGTCATAAAAGCTCCCGGTAGCGGATCTGCAAACTTTAAAAAGTAAATTTTAAATTTTTTAATTTTTAATTTTGAAAAAAGTATTTAGTTGAAAATGAAAGCTAAGCACGTATTTTACACCTGTGCTTCTAAGTAAAAATTCAAGTGACATATTAGATTAAGCAAGTGATTGTGAAGGGTTGCCCACAACATCCCTTGAAAGTACCTTTAACAATGGTTGTTAACCAAATTGTTAAATATGCACAAACTTGTTGCACCAGAAGTAAAATATTGTCCAAAAATTGGACAAACGATACTTGTATAGCATCATTTTTTTGAAAAATATACAATGAGTTTTTGAAATTGGTTTTGCAAGTTCGATTAATAAGCTCTATAAAATGGAGGCTTGGCAACGATCATTTGTGTCGCCGGATCTTGATTCATATGTTTGATTTTAACGCAAAAAGAATCAGTCACATATTTGTATAGTTAATTTTATTTAAACAAGTCAAGCTTGAACAAAATACATGAGAATAATCTATGGTCCAAATTGCTGCTTTAAACAAAAAATGTAAATACAAGACACGACTGATTCGCGTGTCAACAAACATATGATTATCACAGAGTTGCATTTAATAAATTTAGACAATAGTATTAACTAAATAAATGGTTTATGATTTGTTAGAATAATAAATCTACTTTAAAAATTCACTAAATACGTAACGAAACTTTCTTGTCACATCTCGGTAATCATTTGCCACGCTTCATATAGAGTCTTAAGATGCCTCCTCTGGTAGTGTTTCGCTATTGTGTATTTGCGGTCTGAAATGTCCACAAACAATGAGAAGTTTTCTTTTGATTGCACGTTGAGTATGACGTCATGTTTTGGATATTCACCCGTTAGTGCAGCTCTTGAGTTATCTCAAATTTTACGAGAGCCTAGCGATCATAGTTGTTTACTTTTCTCTAAATGCAATGACGTGTACAACCATGCGATTGTCATTAGGCTCACAATTAGAAGCTTTTCTACTAAATTCTCTCGTAGTTCGTCCAGTGTTTGAAAGTACTTGAATTTATGATTTGGTTTAAAAGCATTGCCATATAAGATTAAACTAACGAGTCAAACATGACTTCAGGCATGCCGCCACACTTCAATGTGGTTGAAAATTTACGGTTTCTTTCTGAAATAAGGCATTTTTAAAAATAGAACACAGAGACAGAGACTAATAAAACACAGAGACTTTAGTTATCTAAAACCTTCCAGCCATATGCTCCAAACATATCTTTTCTTTTCAAAAAGAACTATAAGGTACATAACTAAATCTGTGCCAAAGATTTTTTTGCTTTTAGCCAAGACAAAATTAGAGTTTTTGTTGTCAATTTTGATAATTACATATACGTATTTAATCAAACAAACTGAGCTCATGTTTTCATATAGAGATGAAAAAAGATGTACAATATTAGTCCAAAAAGAAAAAAACAAAGTCATTCAAACTTTATTGCAAACTTTTATCCTCTTCAGTTTCTTTAATTTTTTAAAATAAGACACGGTATTGTGAGTTTGTTGCAACTTTTTTGTGAAAAACTCATAGCTTTTTTCTATACTATAATTCATATGTGCACATTAATATCAATTTAAAAATTCTTGCCGATTTCTTTGAATAATTACATGTAGAGTTTGATTACATGACTCCCGTTGAAGTTTAGAGAATCAATCACTGTTTTTCTACAAATATTAACTTTCATTTCGAGTTTTATTTTAATAGTTAATTTCAAAGACTACCTTTCAATTAAGTCATTGTTTCTCAACCGCGTGCCACGAGTGATTTCCAAGTATGCTGCGAAACTTTTTAAAAAGCATTAGTCCATTGTTCCGCAACCTTTTTTTAGAAAACACTATTTTTTAGGACTTATCGAATCCTTTTCACATATTTTTTTAAAAAACAAACACTACTTTTTGTCGCAGTGCTCATACTCGCCTTATTAACAAGTCCATTAACGATGCCTTCCGCATAGTAATCGAATCTCTGTGTTCCACACCAACGGACAATCTTTTTATCTTTATCAGACATCCACCCAACCGAGCTTTGCCAACAAAAAGCCATCTTGTTTTAAGCTCATTGCGTACAGGAGCCAGAACACCTCCTACATGATAGGCTCCTATCTCCACTTGGTGGACAGCTGCGGCAACTTAAATCAAGACACCCTTTTGTGCCTGCTGCATTGGAATTGCTAAATGAACCCGCCCAGTCAGGCACCAATGTCGCACAATGTGCGGAATATGAATGGAGCATGGAGTGGTTGGAGAATACCTTCCGACTTTATATATTTATTAAGGATATTAGCCCAACGGTCAACGCCACCGCAATTGAGCTTTTCCAGAACTGCATGGGTCAGGCTTAATCGCCTCCGATTCAGCATTGGTCTATTCCGCTCAGAAACCCACAAATGGTAAGTGTGGCGCAATGGAGCAAACAGCCGAGCACGAAGTAACTTGTTGTCCCATTTTTCACCATCCAAATAGGCACGTGTTCTCTCAGATGTCGACAAGAGCCTGGTGACTTGGCTGATGGAAACATGTTTGGCTATTTTGTGGACCATCTAGTTCCCGTCCATCTCCCCTAAACAAAGAAAAGAAAACTACTTCTTAGGGATAAAAATCAAGAAATTTGAGACAAAAAATTTTTTTAGAGAGCATTACTTTTTTTAGACAAAAATCAAGAAATTTGAAGCGGTTTCAAAGTAAAGACCTTTTTTTAGGGAATACAACGTTTTGGGAACATAAATAAAAAACTCGAGACAGATTCAAGGTGAAGATCCTTTTTTTTTTAGAGAACAGTGCTTTTTGGGAACGTAAATCAGAAAATCTGGTCGAAGGGTACCACGAATTTCAAAAAAGTCCCATTGTTTTGGATTTAGATTGTTTATCGCGAATCTCTCTCTCTCCACGTAAAAACTTGATTGACAAATACTTCTATTTTGTACTTGTAATCCTATAGATAATATATATACGAATAAATCACTAAAAACAGTTACTACGAAAATTCATAAAAAGAAACAAATAAAAAGTACTCACAAAAGTTTAGGAATGTGGAAAGCCAAATAATTTAAATAGACGATCGCGATTCCGAAGTTCAAAAACAATTAACTGCACTTCGGCCAAAATTACTTTTACCACTTAAATGAAGAATGAGAGTTTTTTCTCTGGTGAGCGTTATTTATATTTTGAGGGTTTTTGTAAATCAAATTTGAAATAAATAAAAAATAAAAGTTAAATGATGAGAAATTCATAAGGTCAAAAGGACGGATATGTGTCAAGTCATTGTGCCTTAAATTAGAAGGAAAGATAATAAGGGCCAAAGGAGTTCAGATAAATGACAGACTATTGTGTACTAAATAGAGTTATTATACCGTTGCAAATTGATCGCAGTCGCAAGTCCAATTATTTAGAAATTTCATTTTAGATTACTTCAAAATAGAAAGTGTTCTTTGTTTAAACCCAAAACACCCATAATGTGCCGCAGACGGAAAAACGTTGAGAACTAATTAAGTGTACATGAAACCGTTAAAGCAATTTATAAATAAGAAATTTATTAATCGATCATAAAAGCAAAAGAATAAAACTGCAAATCCAACATTACTTAAACTTTTATTTCTTTATTTTAGTTCCTATTCGGTGATTTTAATATCGCTTTAAACAAAGTCGATTTTTTCGGAGCTTATGGCTCCGAAAAAATCGACTTTGTTTAAAGCGATATTAAAATTCTGTACCACAAAGAAGCTCTTTACGTATTCGGTGATTGTCTCTTGACGCAAAACCTCAAGAGAAAATTATATCAAATGTGTTCAGTGGCAAAGTTATTTAAAAAAACCAAAATAAATCAATGTTACCAATCGTGCCGGTGTATCATGAAATCGTGAGGACCATTAGATCTTGAGGACGAGAGAAATATAATACAACTAGCGATATCTGTCCACGCGCTAGAAAAACAAGTTTTTTTAAATTTTTTATAGTAGGCAATTTTAATCAATTCAATTTGTTTTTATTTATTAATATCTAATTACTAATTAATTCATAATTTTAAATAAAAATAAGCTTAATTAGCGGTCTTTACTTATTTTATTAAAGAAATTATATCTAATTTAAAGTAATTACTTACAAATTGATTTATTAAATAATAATTATTGGTCTTCACTATTATTGTTAGTTCTCAATACTATTAGTGGACAGATGTCGCTAGCTGTATAATATTTCTCTCGTCCTCAAGATTTAATGGTCCTCACGATTTCATAATACACCGGACATAGAAACAGCAAGTACCCAGTGATCATGAAAATATTATACATAGTTTTATTTTATTTTTGCATACATGTTGTACACAGTAATCCTCAAATACTGAGGAAAAAAAACTTTTGCACATGCGTAAAAATTTCATATTTTCATTGACAGTGATTCGAAATTATTTTAAAAAGCGAAATGTACAATAACGGTTAAAATTGAAAATTTTTCAAATATTTGTCAAACTGTTTTATTGCAGGTACTGCAAGTGACTGGAGGTTTGTTGATTATTGTGTCCGCAATTGGGAAAATCGGGAGTGTTTTTGTAACGATACCCGACCCAGTAATTGGGGGAATTTTGTTGGTTATGTTTGGAATGGTGACATCTGTCGGTTTATCCAATCTACAGTTCGTTGATTTAAACTCAAGAAGGTAAATGATGTTCATCGTAATGACAAAATTAATACTGACAAATATCCGTTGCTCGTAATGGTCCACCACAAGAGTCTCAATTTTTTTATCTGGGGAATCTTGTTTACTTGTTTTAGATAATGGCGGGGCCTGTTAATCTTAAAACAAAAAAAAATTAAAATGCGGTACGTGACGTAGCAAATTTGTAACTAAAGATAAAACAATTCCTAATTTTAAGACTAGGTGATTTTGCTCGAACCTTTAAAAGGTTGCTTATAGATCTTCGGGATTCCGCTGATCCAAGTTTGAGAACCACTGGCTTTGCAGAAAACAACTTGCAAGATATTAGATCCAGCGGATCCCTAATCTGAGGTTAGAGGAAAAGGAGAACACCTATTTTGTTGCCCTCATTTTCCTGACGCGGAATCAAACCCAATCTTTTACTTAAAAACTTTACGTTTTATTCACGACATCGTCAAAGCAACAACGAATACGAGCAAAGATTGGTTTCGAAAATACCTCCAGAAAAATCAAACAGACCATAGTTTTAAGGCTTAAAAGATATATCACACG
Source organism: Diplosoma virens (assembly GCA_963680785.1). Taxonomy (NCBI): domain Eukaryota; kingdom Metazoa; phylum Chordata; class Ascidiacea; order Aplousobranchia; family Didemnidae; genus Diplosoma; species Diplosoma virens. The sequence continues at coordinate 18,144,174 of OY796887.1, read as the reverse complement.
TTTCATTGTTTTTTTAATATCAAAAATATTTCTGTTCAACTATTCATATACATCTACCAGTCAGTTTTCTCTAAAAGGCTCCAATATTTCAAATTCTCTCACCAAATTTAAAAATCAGCTGTTTGATACAAATAAGTAACCTAAAATGGTATTATTTGAAACATAAAAACACTTGTGCTATTATCTACTTTAATTTTTTTATTTAATTGCTCATGAGTCCGATTATTTTACCAAACAGTAGAAATATTTTATTTTCTTGTGCTATTGTGAAAAGTTTATTCTGGCATCTTAGATTAAACTGTTAAAACAGATCCCTGATTGCCTTAAAACTAAACCAAACACAAGAAAACTCCAAATTTAAGATTACTGGGCGACTACTTATGAAATATAGCAAATTACAATAGATTTGATCCCATTCAATAAAATACTATTTATATAAAGTCGAGAATAAATATGTATTCTATCAAGACATTAACGTTTTCTGCATTGATTGCAGAAACATGTTTATCATTGGTTTTACTCTATTAACCGCATTGACTGTAGCCAACTGGATAAAAGACAATCCGGGAATCATTCAAACTGGGATCCCTACTCTCGATCAAGTTTTTACAGTACTTTTGAGTTCCGCTTTGTTCATTGGAGGAATTTTAGGATTTTTTTTTGACAACACGTTACCAGGTGGAGTAAATGAAAATGAATTTTAAAATTAAATTTCGAAACCCTCAAAATATATTTTTAACTATCATTACAAAAACGAATGAAAAAAAAAGAAAAGTTTTATGTTTTATACAAAGGTACTCCGAAAGAACGTGGCATTAAAACATGGAAATCGGCAACTTTGACGGGAAATAGTAATCAATTTTTTTCTGAGTATTATGATCTTCCTTTTCCGACATCTTGCTACAGGTATATTGCTTTGTTTTGCAAAAACCGTTGTTGCAAATATTGAAAGCTAAACGAGTTACGCCAGACAAAAGCTGTTTGTAATAGTTATTTTTAAGTTGAACTTAAAGAGCAGAATTAAGCAAAATAAACTATTGATAAATAGTACATTCTTACAAATTTTTTGTACATTTGAAAAATATGCAGATTTCCTAATCTAAATACCACAGAGAAATTTAATTTTTTTTTACACACGTAAAAATATTTGTCCTTTTGTGTATCTGATAAAAAATACAGATTTTTATTAAAAATGTCAGACTTTAACTTTAAGTAAATTTATCCAAAATCAAATGATTATTGTATTTTTTGCTGATATATAGTTTTATAATAAAAATATAAAAGTGTTAACAAAAGCTCAATACACATTTTCCAAATTTTTTTTGATTTTCGTTTAACATCAGTATGAAAAATGCTATAAACTTACGTCAGTATGAAAAAGAGTTTTAACTAATTTACTGATTATTTTTTCAAGTTTTGAGTTGATCTTTATAAGATAGAATTGTGCAGGGTCAACTTTACTTTAAGTTGACTTTAACACTCTCAAAAAAGTTTTGAGTACCTACAGTATACTTCAAAATAACATAAGCATTTTCAATATCTGACGAAATAAAAGATTCAACAAAAAATATTCCATAAAAATCTGCACAAAATATTTCTTTCATTACAATGAGATTATCTTGAATCAAAAGCAAGGAGATCTTAAATCTAAACAGTCACTTTTTGATATAAATCTTCAAAATTATTAGTGGGTTTTGAAAAAATATAATATTTTTTGCTTGTTTTAGATTCTCTCGTTTTATTCCGATTCTTCCAGATTTCGACAAATCTTTGGGTAGAAGAGATGTTGAAAAAAAAGTTAACGAAGACCACATTTCTAAGTTATAAAATTTTTCAATATTTTAGTTAAAATACGCTCGTAGTATGTTGTGAAAATAATATAAGACATTGAAAAATTATTTAAAAAAGGTTTTTCAATTCAATTTGTTTCAACAAGAAAATGCTGTTTTCCAATTTACTTTACTTTGGTCTACATTTTTGTTAGACAATTCAAATAGCGATGGCGACATGATGGTTTGCTGTTAGTTTTACTACCGAGAAAATTTTTGCGTGGTCTTTGTTTCTTGTTTTATCTTGAGCAAATGCTGCTGCAAGGAACTGCAATAGTGTGAAAGAAGTTTTTGAATCAGCAGGCTTACTGTAATTAAATCTTATGTTATAAAGCTATTTTGTATGTTTTGAACTTTATTTTTAAAAAAATACATTTTCTTGTTATGTGATGTGAAAAGATGAAAAATGGCTCTCTTAAAAATTTCTGTTTACCGTTACATTTTTTTCCGTTTTAAAAATAAAAGATACAAATAATTCACGGTTGTTCCTCAAAAAAAAACATCCTAATTGGGCTAATGTCAAAACGCTAAGCACAAAGAAGTAATATTTTGTAATATTTTATGTAAATTTCGATCCCGAAAAATTCTTAATTTAAGCAATTGCTAATCCTAACCCTTACGTGATAGGAAAAAATTTCGAAGAGTGGAATTTTTGTGAAATGAAATTTTTGGAAAGATTTTTTGGGGTGAAAATTTTGGAATAGAAAATACTGGAGGGAAGCTACGTTTCTGCTATCGATTAACTTTTGCGCTTATTTTTTGTTTTTGGAATAAAAAGTGTCAATAATTTACAATTGTATCTCAAAACAGAACATCCTAATTAAATTACAGTCAAAGCGGTTAAGCACGAAGAATTAGTATGTTATAGTTGCTGGTAATAAAACAGTTTATCATCATACAACTTGTGAAAGCAAAGCATTAACCGTAATGCGTGCCACCAGCGCAACCTAGTTCAAATATTTTAGAAATAATATTTTAACAATTAGATAAATTCGCGGTGTCTTTTAAGAAAAACAAGCAACCAATTAATGAATTTCAGCTTGTTTAAACAGAATTTTCTGGAATTTAGCAATAAGTTAATCGGAGCCTTTCTCAGAAATTATATTACTCACATGTAGCTGTAATGTAATACTTTGAGCCAACAGCATATTCATCAAGCATCCACACATTTAAAAATAAAAAATAAATTGACATAACTTGAATGTTTTATTGATAAAAAATTACATTCTCTCTTTAATACGTAGTATACTGCAAAGCTTTTTATATGTTTGCCAATATGATGTCAAAAGTTTTTGTATTTTTTCTTCGGTTTTTTCTCTTTTTATAAAAATACTTTCAAAGTTACTTTTATTATAATTTTATTGTACTTTAATTTGTCATTTCAAGCAATTAAATTAAAAAGTTTATTTTTGGTCTATTTAAAATTAGCTAAGTAAGCATTACATTTTTGCCCGTTTTGAAATTAGTCAGATTTTTCCAGAGCTTTTTTAAAAAAACTATAAAGCATCCATAAGAGAGAAAAACCAACATTGTGCAATGTATAACTAAATAAAGCTCTTTGTTTGCTTAATTTTTTCATGTTTTGTAGTGCTTCATCAGTACTTGAGCGAGAAGTTATTTCAAAGCATTTTTATTTCAAAAACTTTTTTTTATATTTTTGTGCCATGTGCTGTGAGTTGTGGACTAAACAATTTATTAGAATTTATATTATCTTTTCATTGGTTATTATTTACCTCTTCTGTAAGCTACAAGTTTGATTGAGCAATATTATACTGTATAATAAGCAAAAGACATTTTCTTGATACGCAGACATATTTTTTCAGGTCTATTTCTAAAAATAGTTTGACCTGGTTTCATAGGGATAAAAAACTATTTAATATTAGCTTTTAAAGATTCTTATTAAAAGTATGATTTTTGATCAAGTTAATTGTTTAATTAGTGATTTTGAACCGTATTTAAATAAACGGTTTGCATATAACCAACAAACACGCATTTAAATAAACGGTTTGGATATGGCTCTGGCAGTCAATGTCCTAACTATTGATAGGTTAAGCTGTTTGCAGTTTAGATTTTTTTGAAAAGAAATCTGGATTGTTGATTAATCGACTGAATGCTTTCTACTTCATGCAATATTTGATTGGTCGGTCGATTTTTAGTGAACTCACTCAAACGCAAATAATCTGGTATTGATTTATTGTTATATTTGTTTGCCTAATAGGCACGTCTAGTCTGGCAGAAACGCTCCATCATTTTTTCATATAAGTTGTTTTTAAAAAATTCTGAAATTTTGAATCCACAATGTTTATAGATAATGAGAATTAATTTTTTTATATTTTAAAATGTTAATTTTAATAATATTTTACAAAAACAGTCCCTTTTCAAATATTTTGTCAATGCGTTTCAGCATTTTGAAAGCCTATTTTTCTTACTCTTTTTATACTTAAAGTTTGCATCATACCCTTAATTTCAATGACAGTTCTGGATAGATTTTTGTAATAAATTGTTTACTGCTGGTTTACTGTATATTGATATTCGCTCCATGGCCCAGCAAAGAATCAGCTTCTTCTAATTAGTTAACAGCTTGATTGCTGATAGACGTTTCTAATAGGGATTAAAGTTGTTGATCAAACGACTTTGTTTCTACCTCATTTATAATCCAAAGTCCTCCAAAATCTCTACTTCCGTAGAACACTTTTCAATTTGAAACGTTTTAAAGATGTTTCAAAAAATGTTGTTCTTGACATTGAACGTCTGGTGCAAACTAAAAAAGGTTTTAAAATACTTTTTAATTTTCATTTAACTTTTGAAGACCAAGTGTTTTTTAAATAAAAATACATCTACATTCTCTCAAATCATTACCTTTTCTTTTATAAAAGTGTCCTATTTCTTTAAATTGTTTGAACCGACAAGATTTAGAATAAATACAAGCGTTCAGCGGACTAAGCGATATTAACCACCTTCCATTATTCGATTATGAATCGTTTTAGCGGGGGAGCGTCACTTGACCGACAAAAGTGAATTACCAAAAAACGCCACTTGACCAACACAGCTGCAGCTGTCACATATTTCTCTCATTGCTTCCTGCCTCTTGCCTATGAAGTTTGGGTTAGGGTTAGGGTTAAGGCTCTTGCCTGTGAGGTTAGGGTTAGAGGTTAGTGTTAGGGTTAAGGAAGCTGACAGCTGTTGTCGGACAACTGACTGTTTTGGAAAATTCCCTTTGTTGTCGGTCAACTGCCGGTTTGAGGGAATTCCACAAATTTTGTCGGTCAATTGACGTCGACCCGTTTAAGCGCAAATAATTTTGAGTTTCTTGTGAGATTTGCTTACTTTTAAAACACGTTTGCTCCAGCAACTACATGAATATATTAAAATTAAAGTTTTTTTTTGTGTTTGCTGTAGCCTATAACACACATTCGAAAAATACTGTAACTAATAAGGAAAATAGTAATGCTAAAGATGATAAAAATTTATTTTTATTACCTATTTAATGTTTTATTAACGATGGTTCGTAAAAAAAGTTTATTTTAGCCCTATTCTCCTCAAGCTTTTTCGAGCTATTGACTCCTCAACGGCCGGGCTTCAGAAGCCTACCGAATTAACGATTTATAACGCCAAAATTAATTAAGCTATCTTTATAAAATTTAAGCAGAATAAAGATCATTTATTTAACTTTTGTTAGAGCAAAAAAGTTTTTGAAAACTCATTTGATAAAGTATGCAAAATTGCAATTTAGCAAGGTCACTACAATTTTTACGTTTAGACACTCATTTAACTAGTGTGAAATGCGATTATAACGGATTCGCTGTTGTAACAGTCGTAAACTTAATTAAAAATTGGACGTAAAGAGTGACGTCAATGCGCACGACAACTATAAACAATGAAGAAGCCACGGGAAGCTTGCTTCATTGTTTTGGTCCAAGTATAGAAATTATTTTGTACTAGTTTCAATTACTGGTTCACATAGTTGTCTCCATGTTTTTGTAGTTATAATAGTTATTGTTGCTTTTTTAAAAAAAGTACAAAATAATGAAAATAATTTTTGGTGCTTACGTATTATCGGGAGGACTTACTAACCAATCTTCATACTAACCAATAAACCCTTAATGTAAAAATCAAAGGTCCTCCCGATAATACGTAAGGACCTAATTTTTTTATATATAAAAGAATTTGAAATAGGCTATATTTTAATATTTAGCAGTATTAGAAAAGCGTCATACTAATGCTGTAAAACCAACAAACCTTTATCTTTTATATAATTATCATCGTTTGTATGCACTTGTTTTGTTTTTTCGCAATGTATTTCACCGCCACAAAAAGAGTCTTTTATTTATTGAAATAGAAGTACACCGTTGCATTACTTAAAAAAAACACTTGAGAAAAATAATATTACTCTTGTCTCTTTACTTGGATTAAGTACTGTTAGTGATACACCAATTACCCACAACCGTTTTTATCAATTATTGAAGTTCTGGAGCACAGAGCTTCTCGGTGAATCACGCAACTAGATCTAACACCATTGAAAATTTTTTCCTTTATCTTCGCGATGACTCTACTTTGAGACACAAGCATTATCAGTCTACCATCAATGTTGACAACCACAAATTTTTCTCAAGGTATACTATTGTTGCAATAAAAGTGGAGACAATTTTAGATAAATTTTTTGCTCTACATATGGTCTCTAGAGGTCTGCAAAATAGCATATCCTCTTCAATTGAAATGAATGCAGACTAACATCTGCGGCACTTGGACATTATTAGTTTGTTTCATCACATTGAGTTGAACAAAAAAAAATTGGGGCTTGTGATTTTTTGAGAACTTGCCACTGAATGCTTTTTTGCAAGCTCATCAATGGATGTTTTGATCGTAGAATCCGATAGTACTGTACAATCTTCGCATCTTATTGCTGTTTGTTTTTTCAACACAAGGCCTGCTGCTTTTGATATGCATTGTTAAATTAATGTTTTACTAATGTTGTGAGATTTCTTCTCTTTAGCAATTATGCGAGCAATTTCAAAGGACGCTATTACTGTTGCTACAAACAAAGATTGGCAAAAGCACTCACTTTATAATTGCAATTTTAATTTTTTCAGACAGCATTCTTGGCTTAAAAAAGCAGTCAAATCTAATTCGAAGAAAAACCGATTCGAGTGAGAGTAAAAAAGAAACAAAAGTAGTTGCTCTAAGAGATAAAAAGAGAAAAAAGTCGCCCAAATTGTTCTCGCAGCCCCAAAGCGGGCCCAGAATTTTTTAAATTTTTTAAAATTTGTTAAAATGCTCAAGCAGAACTTAGTTTTTTTGAATCAAATGCTTTCTCTCTAAAACTAATTCTGTTTCTCCCTAAAACTGACTCTCAGTCCAATTGTTTTTTTTAATTAGACTCGACCAAAAAAAGCTAAAGACTTATCTTTATGGCCAGGGTGTTTTGTCTGAAAATGAAGTTGCAAACGACTTGGTCATATTGCGTGATCGCTGAGATTTTCATAGCATATCCACACATTGTAGTATCACTTGATCTATAAAACTATACTTTAAGTAATTACTGTCATGCCTTCTTTTTTTCCCATTTATTTTATGTCAATGCAGTTATCTATTCAGATTACGTCCATTTTCTCGCGCCCCCCTTGAATCTTTCATGCCTCACAAAGGGGGCGCGCCACGCAGATAAGGAACCGCAGTTTTAAAAAGTTTCACTAAGAAGTAAAATTTGAGTCCTAATATAAAAATATAAACTACTATAAAAAAAAAAGTAATTTTATCTTTAACCATTTGTATTGTGTTTTAAAAAGTAGATTTTAAATAATGAATAAAGTTTTACAGTATTTGTAAAAACAATTCAAGATCTACTGTTTGTAAATTTGAATAAATTATTGTTGCTTTTTGTTTCAAGCAAAATCGCATTGTAGATAAGCTGCAAGACCTTTAAAACTCGTCGTGAAGTGCTTTGCAAATCACCTAGACAGAGTGAGTTGCAAACTCACGTCTTGTGTTTAAATCAGAACGTCATGACACTGAGCAATATTGCCAACGTTGAAAAATTGACAAAAAATAAGCAATTCAGTTCAGTTCAGTTCAGTTTATTATTTATCAAGTAATACTGGTACATCACTCAAAAATTAAATGATAAATGATAATTAAATGATCAAAAATAAACACTCAAAGCACAGATGAAAAGCGTCATTTTAACCATGAGGGCAATCTAGTGGGTTGCTATTTAAGTACTGCACTCATCACGCTGTAGCACACTATTGAAAGGCACTTCAAGTTATATATTTGTTCTTGAAATCACTCCATAAAACTAAAAAAATAATAACTTTTACATTGCTATTGATACGAGCAAGACTTATAAATAAATGAAAGCTTTCAGAAGTAAAATAAATATAGAGTATTTCAAAACGGTTGTGCACAAACTTTAAAAAAATATAGCATTTATAAAAAGTTTTCAAATAACGACGTACGTTGAAATAGAATCCAGAAAAGGTAATTACAAATATTCTATTGGTTCTGTTACCAGGTAAGTTATTCATATTTTTTCTATGCTCTTCTGGTAAATAGACTTAACTTAAAATCTTCAGTTTATTAAACTAAAAGCGCTTTTATCAATATTATTTTAAGCTAAGTCCTGATGAAGAGCGTCTGCAATAACGCTTGAAACGTTGACTGTTTTTAAAGTTTTTAGTTTAATAAGCTGAAGATTTTAAGTTAAGTCTATTTACCAGAAGAGCATAGAAAAAATATGAAAGCAATTATATGAATGCAAATATAAATAATATAAGACAAAAATCTGAGTTTTATGCTAATAAGTTTGTAAATTATAGTTTACTCTAAGCAAGGATTAACTCGTAATTTAAGTTTGAATTATACTGTTTTTGTTATAATGTAAAAGCATATGTTTACCCCTTTTTCATAACGTTACATTGAATTAAGTAAGCAGATGTTGTTATGACGTATAAAAGTAAGTCACCTATCCTAATGAAAATCAATTGATTATTTCTCCAGGGCGGCACCTAGTGGCTTGATTTTTTCGAAACATTAATGTTGTCTGATTTTTTTAATAAATCAAAACACTTCTTCAGAAACAAAAAGTTTTAATTGAGGGTATAATGTAAGAATAAAAAGTTAAAAGTTTTATCTCCAGTCCACATAACAACAAAGACAAGTAAAACAACGATTACTCTTTTTAATTTGTGAATTCGAATAAAAAGGAATCTGTAACTGGTCTGTGACCACGCTCCAAAATCAGCTGTCCGCATCCCTAAGTTAGCCAAACATTTTTGGAAGATTGATTGCAGAAATACGTTTATTGTTATTTATGTTTTATTTACCTGGATGTAAATCTCAATACAAATTAAAACGCATGAATATATATGTAATCACACTTAATTCTCTTGTTACATTCATTTTTTTCTTCGGAAGAGGTTTTTGTTTTTTTAATAGGATTGTATCAATGGTTGTTTCGCAATTGGCCCTTTCTTGAATTATTGGTTATTGTTTATGATAAAGTGATTATTCTTTTTGCTCAAGAACAGACCATTTAATTTTATTAGAATTGTGCTAGTTTGGTTGAAGTCCTATTTTGTTCACTTTACATTTTTATAGCACTTTCCAAACTAATTAGAACAGCATTGTTATTGCGGGGATTGCAAAATGCAACAATGTCACTGATAGTCAAATTTTCCGTTGTTAATCGCCACGTGCTTAATTGTGATGTCCACTATATAAGCGCCTGCTTTTATAAATTAGGGGAGAAAATAAATTCAGTCAGATTAAGTCATCCAGGAGGCTATTCTACGCTGTTATTTTTGTTGAGGGGTTCTAAGTTCTTTAAATCTCCTGGTAAAGTCGTTATTCGTTAATCAAGTATAATCGGTATTATAGATTTGAAATTTTGTTGAACTGAAGAAAATTTCCGTCAAAAACCTTACGCTCTGTGGACCTGTGATTTTTTACTGATATCATTTGAATAAAGATTGTATTTTATTTCAAATCCGTTTGGTAAATTATAGTTAGGAGCTAGGATGGGAGAGAATCATCTAAAGACCTCTCCAGAAGATTTCCTTAGCGTAAAAGATAGCCATTCTAAGCTAAGAGAGCAATTTAGTTCCGGTGTTAAAACAGCGAAATATAGAGCTCGTAACGAAGTGAAGACCTTTTTTTTTTAGAAATCACTACAATTTAGCGACGTTAGGGATGGAATCGAAGAGAAGATTTTTTTTTTCTCTCGCTAGTTAGATTGCGTCAACAATATAATTTTTGACAAAGTTGAATTAGTTAATTTACGTTGGCATCGAGACCAAAAATCAGATTGACTTTTTAAAAACCTTCAAATAACTTTCATAAAACATATTGGTTTTGTAGTTGTTTGGGATATTTTTATACTAACTTCATTGCATTTGAACCAGGGCTGGTAATCTTGTTTAACGTATAATTTATATTCATATTATCAGTCTCGACGTGGGAGTCTTGGTAACTGGCAATGAACAGGTAAATGATTATGAATTTGGGGTGGTTCAAGGACAGTAAGTAAAAGAATAGACTCTCGACTCCGGAATCGAAAGAGACTCGATAAGTCCACAAATTTTTTCCATCCGAAATTGACTGTAGTACCATTGTAGAGATGATGATTGTGCTTAAAATTTTTTAGAATAATTACTTTTTACATCACTAGATTTTGTACTATCAAGCAAAATGCTAAGCGAGAAATAATGTTACACATGTTAAACAAGAAATTAGAGAATAAATTTAAAAATAATTATTAAAGTAATTATTTAAAAAAATTCTAGAAACCAAACTGCTTAAAAATTAAAAGCACCAGACTCGAGTTTCACTCTTATTAGAGCTCGTCACTGATATATATTTCACTGCGAATCGAACTCGCTGCATGTGGTCTTCCACGCAGGAGACAACACCACTAGACGACGCGAGCCGGACAGCAACTCGACTACAAGCAGCTGGAAATGATTCCCGGCTTTGCCGCGCAAGAAATACACAGAATTCACTGTGTAGTAAGACCAAGGCCAGGCCACACCTCATGACCGGGACTTACCCGACAAGCGTTAAGCATCGCGCTTACACTCCATTTTGGATAATACTATTAGTATTATCCAAAATACCTCATGCTAGTTATAAAAAAAATTCAATTACGTTTGTATCAGTTAATACTATGAAAAAATATAAATCCAAAAAATGCTAGCCTTTATAAGTGCATTTATTTTACGCACCAAATTAAAATTGACATCGATTGGGTTGTCATCTGGAAAACATGTCCATTTGACAGAAACCGGATAAGTTTTGCACGGCAATTTGTATTTCAATAAATTTTTGTCGTTTTAAACTTTAAAACTTTAAAATGATCAAAAACGTTGAGGGAGATTTTAACTTTTTAGATAGTGGGCAGTCTTTAAAAAAACTGTTTTCGTGAGAATTCTTTCAACCAATTTTGTTTAGAAATATTGTTGGCAATGGCGAATTAGAACGCGGTTTATATAGAGAGAGTAAACATTGAAAATCACGGCTTGTTTAATTAGTTAAAAAGAAAAGAACGTGCAACTGGCTTTTAAAGCGCTTACTTGCGCCGTATGCAACAGAGATTTAGCTTGTAAACATATGTTTTTAGAGACTACAAAGTACAAATCAAAGCTTTTTAAAGCAAAGATCAAGTGAAAGAAGAAAAAAAAAAGACAGTACAGAAAAATCAAACTTTTTGAATCAGCTAGAGATATAAGCTGCTTTGTGGGCAAAAGCTCTTATATCTATTAAAGAACTTGTCAAATGTGATATTGGGCTCGCAAAGTTTCTCCCCTTTTGGAAGCAGTTTTACTAAGGGTCTGTCGCGTAGATGCACCCCACGCAAAACGCGACTCGATTGGGTGTATTAAGCGATTGAGGCTTGGATTCGTTATAAAAAACTCTAACAAAGTCAATTTAATTCAGGAGGACACGGATTCACCGTTCGATTGAGCATGCGTCATGCAGTAAAATCTTTAAAAGATATTAATAAGCAAAACAACATCTTTTTACCAAAGTTTATCAATGCCGCTATTCTTATTAGAATAAGTTCCCAGAGCTGTATCTCAGTCAAAATTTAAAAACACTTGAGCAAACAGTTACGAAGAACCCTTAAATTTAATTAACAGTAAAAATAATCGGACGCAAAAAATTTTAACAAACTTTCTAGAAAACAAAAACCACTGCTGAAATAGTATGTGGCCTACCAGATTGAATATAATCTAGATTAATATGTGACCGGTATAGTAGATGGGTTAAGGTTAGCTTTTATAGTGCCGGTACAGTCGGTGGATTGGGCAAGTTTTTTTCTTTGTTTTTTTTCAAATTTCTTTTTGATCATTAAATAAATCTGGTAGACCGTATACTGTACGGGCACCAAAAATTATAAAAAAATGCTATGTAGTGTCAGATAAACTAGAAGAATAGTTTCTAGTTTTTGGTTAATTTTTAGCTACAGCTAATTGTTCAATTTGTTTGATTTCAATTACGTCATCGTGGCTTGGAGTGAATCCCGGATATTAATGCAACAAAGAAAAACAAAATAACAAAAAAATTAAAATATATATTTTACATCTTTAGGGAAATTGAAATCATAGGCAAAAAGTAAAGGAGTTGGATGTTGAATTTTCCAGTTGACTTTGAATCAAGGCTGGTAAAACATGTCCATTGTTTAGTCTTCCTTTAATTTTAGATTCTACACAGATGTTGGATTAATGAAATGGAATTTATTTATTACTGAGAAGTGTTGAATTTTCAGTAAAATGTTACAATACCTATGATAAGTGGATGAATATCTATTATCCGTAGGACGACACAAGATGATAAAGGTTGAATTGCAATGGATCACGATGATCAATGATTCGACGAAGCACAACAATTTAATGATGCAGGATGATGCTACGGTTTTTTCAACTTTATGCAGGAATATCAATGATCAGCCTTTTGCACAGGCTATAACTTGAGGCAAAAACCCCAAAACTCGCAACTGTTGAAAATTACAGAGCCTTGATGAAGCCCAAGATTTTAAAAAGCGCAAAGCTGATAAATTAAATGGAGTTTAAATAAAATGACTGAATTCCTGCTCTAGCTAGCGTCGAATAAAAAAAAACCTCGGTTTAATTTAATTGACATTGGATGTGCAGCTATCCCAGAACAGTCTCTTTAGTTTTCCTAAAATTGAAGCAACCGTAGAAATGACGTAAAGAATTTTTAATTTTCAATTGACTTTCTTAGATAAAAAAAGAGTTCGAATTTACAAGAAAACAATTTTTTGATCTTTACTTATCATAGTCTTTGGTTGCCACCGCTCCAGCTTTGGAAATTAACCAATCAAAGGGACGGACGCAGTGATTGCTTTAGTACAGAGCATACAAAGCGGCCGCATGAGGATCCCCTAAAAAACGTCAAAAAGTGGTCCCCTCTCAGCAAAATATTGCTTTAATTTTTCATAGTTACACCATGATGATGGCTGCCTGCTTTAACTTTAGTACGAAAGTGGGAAACATGTAGTCAATTGAAAGTGATGGCTTCTTTTTTTTTAGAGATCACTACGTCTTCGGGACGAAAATGGAGATTTTGGATGTTATATGAAAGAAAGAAATTTTTTTACAGATCAGATCAAACAAAGCGGCCGCACGAGGAGCCCTAAAAAACGTCAAAAAGTGGCCCCTCTAAGGAAAATAATGCTATAATTTTTCATAGTTACACCATAACGGTAGCCGTCTGCCTTAACTCTACTACAAAAGTAGGAAATATGTAGTCGTTCCAAAACGATGACTTTTTTTAGAGATCACTACGTCTTCGGAACGAAAATAGAAGTTTTAGATGCTAAATGAAAGAAATGATCTTTTTTTAAAGATTACTACTTTTTTGGGACGAAAAAAGCTTCGCTTTGTTATAAACTAGGCTACCGTTTTTTATTATTATTGTGAAATAAATTTTAAAAACTGACCCCCCATTTTTTTTCTTTCATTGGACCCTCTTTTTGTAAAGCCATCACTGGCCGTACGCCTTGGCTTAGTATGATCGAAGATTAAAGCTGATCTCGGTTCTTGATTCAACTATTGTCAGCAAAGTTAAGTTCGGCTAAGTCTAAATATTCAAGCAAATTTTACACCGACGAACAACATTGACAAAACGAGACATTCTGGTTGACTTAACAGAACAAGGCAGTAAAACCTTGACTGTCTCATCAAAAGTAGGATCCATTAGAAACCAAATTCTAAGTTGAAATGAAAGATAAAGTTTCCAAATTTTGATTTGCATAAAGATTTGCATGGCTTTGCCTAAAGATTGTTTTTAATAGTACTACAGAAAAAAAAGTGATTTTCAATTCTCTTGTATCAAAAAATTTTTTTTTTCCTTTCTGCAGCTGTTTGTGTATGGGGTGGATGCATTAAAATTTAAGGTTTTTCAAAATGATTTGATAATTATAAATTGTAATTATATCTTAAACTTGTAGCGTTTATTTTCATTCAATTTGCTAGTCATAAACTTTTTCATCATAAAATTAAAAAATGGTTTGTTTAAATTAAATTTGTAGACACTGTGGTCGAGTGGATATAGCCTAAAGAGCGCCGTATTGATGGCGACACGGTCTTTGTTCAAAACCTATAATCGTCATTTTGTTGTATCCTTGAAAAGACACTTAACAACACTTTCCTCTGGTTGGTGGTTTCAGCAATCAGCTTTAAATTTCAGTCATACCTTTAAAAAAACAAAAAGATTCAACTGGATAGCAATACCTTGGCATCTCCAAAAGGAATTATTTGACGGTTGCTTTGAAGAAAACGTTTTTGATTTCCTCCTGCTACTCACAAGGATAAATAGAGATTAATACTGATAACAATTTTATATACGTATTTATCCAGTAAGTCGAATTCAATAATACGTACTAAGAAAGCAGAAAAAAATTAGTTCAAAACTCTATTTAAGTGTGAGTACACTTTTTACGTCAACCAAAAGTTGGCTTTGAAAATGGCTTCCACTGATAAAACGGAAATGGTTCATTTGTCAAAAGTTAAACCGATTAAGGTTATGACTCAATAAATGATGAGCAAATAAGGGTCGTGAAAAAGCTCAAAACCCTTGCCTTGCAATTGTTATAGTCAAAGTAGATAAAATTTGTCAGTAAGTTTTTAAAACTTTAGAGTAGCCACAAAAAAGTAATAGGTAGAAAGCTATTAAATTAGTAACATTGAAAATAAAGATATCTAGATCTCAATTGATACTTACAAGTAAAAAAAAATTAGTGTTTCGTTAAAACATCAAAAAGTGGCGCCTCCTAAGTTAGATATTGCTCTATGTGCATAGTAGCACCATGACGTGGTGGCACCCTTAAAAGTGATAACTTTTTTTTGAGATCACTTTGTTTTGGAACGCTAGAAAGTGGGTCCTCTAAAATGATGACCTTTATTATTTTTTTTAGTGATCACTTTGTTTCCGAACACTAAGCAGTGCCCCTACCCGGTTTTTTTGCACCGGGCTCCTTTTTTGCAAGGCCATCACTGTGGCTTTGAAATATAATTTAGTTTAAGTCTAACAATTACATTGCAGTAAAACGTAAAATGCTTAAATTTGAGAGGAATTTAAGTTTTGATTGGCTTAAAATAAACAAAGAAATCTAAACAAATTTACAGCATTGCTAGGTGCGTAAAGTTACTAATTATGTATTAAAATAAATAATCAGTTTTTAGATATTAAATTTAATTGAATAGTCAGAAAAAAATCAAAGTCTTTTTGTCCAATTTTAGAAAATTTATTGGACCTAGTGTTTTTAGTTACATTTATCAATCCTTATATCTTTTATCAATAAAGTTAAGTAAATTTGTTGAACAAGGACATGAACTGCAAAATATTTCAGCACATAAAGGTAAAGCAAAAATTAAATAAAATATAACTTATTCAAACTTTTCAAATAAACAAATGAAGTTAAAATGTAACAGCGAATGAATTTGTTCATTTTCACTAGTTATTATTATTTTCGATTAAAGTTTTAAAATAATCAAATTTTAAAAAACTCAAATGAATTTCCAAAGCTAAGTTCGTTAGCGGTTAAGTTCGATTGAGTTTCCCCGATGCAGTCCAGACTTTTCAAAATCATCATCATATTTACCCTCTTTTAAACTATATTAAATCGCAAAACAGCGTCGGGTTAGTTAAGTTAGAACAACAGTCAAGCGATTACACCCACCTGCTTTAAGATAATCCTGTTCGATTTAAAATTATTTATTTGGTTTTTGGGTTTACGCATCTTTTTGCTGAGATCGCCAAGCAGAAGAGGGTGCCATAAACTGCTTTTCTATCCATATGTGCCGTAACGATTTGTGTATTTTGTGCATTTCAAACAAAAAAATAAGTAACTGTTGTTTTTACAAAATTAAGTAACTCAAAGTCTTAGTTAACCAAGAAATGAGTTCAAGAGAAATGGCTTCAAAAAAAATTTGATCAAGATATTTTACAGAAAACTACCGCGAAACCAGATGCAAACAATGAAAAAGGCAATGGCGACAACTTTGAAGAAAGTGATGAGTTTGTTGATTCTCAATCAAACCAGCAACTTTTGTATAAGTTAAATGACGTCCCACATTGGGCTTACTGTATTATTCTTTGTTGGCAGGTACTTTTTTGTTTTTGAGCAAACTTTGAAGAAACACCTATTTAAAAGATAGTATATAAAATTTTTTACCTATGTAACATTTATCGCAGAAAAATTGTATTTTCTACGCTGAACCTTAACACAAAAGTTTTACGTATTTTAAAAACAATTGATTTTGTTCCCTTTTCAATTTTGTTTTTACTGCTGCTACGCGTTTGAATTTAATTTAAAAAAATCTAAAATCCTGCCAAAACTTTATTACTCTGTTTAAAGATACCCTACTTTCAATTACGAGGTATATTCGATTAAGTGGACCCCCGCAAGGCCGCAAATAATCATAAGAAAAATGTTTTCTTTGATCCGTACCTTTTTAGTCCAATAATAAATTCAAAACCAACTCTTTTTCAACGTCACTTACATTTCCTTCTCCCTTCTAAACGAAACAACATGTAGAAAAACATTTATTTAAAATTTTTTGTTGAATAATCTTTTCTACACCTTTAAAACTTTCTTACCAAATTAATTGCTTGTTCATCTTTTTGTTGCGCATTACATTATAATTGCATGCCAAAGTGTAAATGTGTGTTATAATTGTACATATTCTTTTCATGTACCCTAAAAACAATCAAAATTGCTTAACAAAAAACTTTATTCAAAAGTATAAGCACGGGAGTCGCCCGGTGTACATCTAGTCTTATGGTTTAGATTTTTTTAGATTTTTTTCTTCGTTTGGGAGAGATGGACGGGAGCTGGATGCTCCACTGAATGGTCGGACATGTTTTCATCAGCCAGGTTGCCAGATTCTTGTTGACATCTGAGAGAGCACGGGCTCAATTTGGATGGTGATAGATGGGGCAAGATGCTATGACGTGCTCAGCTGTATGCTTTTTGCGCCACACCCGTACGCCGCCATTTAAGACATACTCCATTTGTGCGTTTCTGAGCGAAATAGACCAATGCCGGTTCGGAGGCGGTTAAGCTTGATCCATGCAAGTCTTGGAAAGCTAAATCCCGGTGGCGTTGGGATAAGATCCTCAATAAACGTATAGAGTCTAGAGGCGTTTTCTCGCCACACTATGCTCCATTTATATTCCACCCATCGTGCTACATTGGTGCCTAACTTAGCGAGGTCGTTCGGCAGGTCCAGTGCAGCTGGCACAAATAGGTGTCTTGATTTAAGTTGCAGCAGCTGTCCACCAAGGGGAGACAGGAGTCTTTTGTATAGGAGGTATCTGGTTCCTGAGCACGGCGAGCTAAAGATAGTACGGTTTTTTGGCGGCAAAACTCAGTTAGTTGAATATCTGATAAGATAAAAAGGTTGTTTGTTGATGTGGGACGCAGACATTCGATTACTATGCGCAAGGCGTCATTAATGGGCTTGTCAATAAGGCGAGTATGATCAGTACGACACCAAACAGGCGCCCAGTACTCAGCCGTGGAGTGGACCAAGGCAAGGGTAGCTGTGCAAAGTATTGTTGCATTGGCACCCCATGCAACAATACTTTGCTCCAGCTAATCGCTTTAGAAGCCCAACACAAGATGTTAACTTCTGCGAGGTGACGCTAAGTGTCGGCAAAACGTGAGTGCCCTATCCAGGATTATGCCAAGATAAGCGGGTTCAGCACAAAACTGTAAGGCCTGTCCGTTGACAAAAACGTTAAACTCACGTCGTGCTTCCTTGTTGTAAAGATGGAAGGCTGCCGACACAGTTTTTGTTGTACTAATCTTGTGTTCCATTTGTGTATTTCATTTGTAGGAGGATAGGGTTGCCACGTCCTGAGTAAGACAAACCCTAACGCCTGCCTGTTGCTTGCTTAGTGCAAGATGACCACAAATGATCAGCATAAGCAAATTTTCTGCCAACCGTCACTGTCAGGTTATATGCATAGATATTAAGCAAGAGAAAAGCCAGGACTAATTTTTTGGGAGGCTATTCTTAAGGCGTCATAACCTGCTTTGTTTTCCGGCACCGGTGCTGAGGGTGAAATGTCAATTACGCACAAGTTACATAACTAATGAGTGCGTGTGCCTGTCTGAAAGAAGACAGAGTATCTTGCAGGTGAGGCTGCGGTGTCATGCAAGATCGTAGATTGTTGTGAGATTGAAAAACGCAGTGCCGGTCTTAACTTTGGCCGAAAAACTATCCTCAATTTCTTAAGTTAGAAGAATGACTTGATCTACGATCGACCTTCCTCGCCGAAACCCAGCTTGCTTTCTAGGTAGCAGTGGGTCAATAATGGTTCGGCGCGGGCGTTGATAAGTCGGAGACACAAGATTTTGAAGGAGAAACAAAGCAAAAAGATAGGCATATAGCTCTTCGGGTCCTCTAATGGCTTATTCGGCTTTGGTATAGCAACCTCTAATACTCTCCTCCCACTTTTTGGAAGCTGAAATTGGCGCATGCTGGAAGACAAGAACTTGTTTAACCAGGACTTCAAAGCGGAGGGGCATGGAGTGTTTGCTCTGGGCATAGAGAGTCAGGGCCCGGAGCATTCCATGCTGAAGGGCATTGGCAACTTCTTTCGCAGAAAAATCTTTAGAGATATTAATATTTTTGTTAGGCGGTGTTTAAATCCTTCAGAGTTCGGACACCTCTTACACGATAAGTCTGGCTGACTCGTGGTTTGTTGTTTTGTATGTTGTAATATATTCCATTTTTAACCAACTGCGATGCAATAGAGTCGGCGGTAATGGGGCAGAGGCGGCGTGCGTGTCTGGCTCTGCCGGTCAAGTTGTTAATTATATTTCATGCCAGCCAACTGGAGTGTGTGAAGTCAATGGTATTGACAGCCTCGATCCAGTTATCTTTTCGCTTTTCATCAAAATGGAACAGTAAGGCGGAAGCAACTGAATTAGTTGCTTCACCCTGCGGAACCCGTAGAAAAACTTGGTAGAGATATTTTCACTCCGCATTCCAATACGATCTATAGCTATTTCTGCAACCGCGTGGAATTGACATTTTTAGTGCTGCTAACATGATATTGCAGAAGTCTTGGTATGCCTCATCAATAGAGCTAGAGTCAGGAGATGGTAATTCTTGAGATAGCTAGTTTGTGATGAGACCGTATAGTTTCCAGTTGGCCTTGCGGAAGTTCCTACGTTTATACGGTTTACTTGGGACTGGGGCCAGATTTTTTGAGGCCGTAATTAGCGTTGGTTGATGTTGGGATCTGGGAAAATTTTCTTACGTACGTTTTTGCAATTCGTAGCTGTTTAAATCCTCACTCGCAAGTCCAGGTCGAGATTGTTCCAGTGTTCCAGCGACCAGAAAAAATCTAGGGGCATTTTAGGGCATCTTTGACAAGTCAACCAGGCGTTTTCTGTCTGAGCCGGTATAATTATAGTTTCAATCAGTGTGCTGGCAGTTAAAATAACCTGCATAAAGAGGGTTTGGAAACACTGGAATGGTTGTTAGTGTAAGTTGGAGGTTGGTGGTTTGTAAACATTGGCAATCTTGCAACTATCAATGCCCACACACAACCGCTCAATTGTTGATTTCTCGAAGGATGATCCACAAGATTCCATCTAAATTTCTCGTGGAAAAACGCCCATGATTCCTGCTTAAGACCCAACCAGCCAGTGTAAAGTGTGGTATTGCCAGCTGGTCTGCATTCGTGCAATAATGTCTTGCAAGAGGATAACAAGAGCCTTGTGTCTTGTGGCCAATTGGCTGTTAACGCAGATCTTATTTTCCTTTAGGCCTTCAGCATTTAAATGTAGTGTTATGGGCACAAAAAGCCCACATCTAGCATTTTTGGATTTATCGAGTCTTTTTTTATTTGTCGTCGTCGTCGTTTAGAAGGGCATCCACTCCAGGTCAGACACAAACAGGACTGGGGCCGAGGGTTTATCCTTTTACTACCACAGGCTGTTGTACTGCCCGGATCAGATGCTGGCAGTGATGTTGTTAAGCTAGCATCCAAAACCGTCAGACCTCGTGCTCCATGTGGTGTCCGATGTATGGGGCACGCTATTAGAACGTGGTCTGCGATTTGTTCAGCGGCGCCGCACTCGCAATTCGGTGAAGGAGCAAAACCCCATTTGTGCATGGACAAATGGAATTGCCCAACACCAGTTCTCAAGCGGTTGAGCTTAACCCAAGCTTCTCGGGACAAGCCCACCTCAACAAGCCTAGCACCAATCCTGGGCAAAAACACGGAACCTGGAAGCATTTTCACAGTACTCTGCATTCCATTTATGATTTGTCCACTGAGAAGCGCAAATGCCAAGTCTGGCAAGGTTGTCCAAAAGATTCCGCACAGCTGGCACAAATGGGCGTCTAGATCTTAGTCTCTCTTGGCGAGCATCTGAAGACCCACTTAAAAGACCACATAAGATATGATCAGGGTCCAGAGATCCACGGTAAGCCAAGGAGAGTGTCTCTCCCAGTCGGCGAAGCTCAGCTGGCTGCATGCCTGAAAGTATAAGTAGGTGGTCCGTTGGAGTGGGACCTAGACATCCAGTGACTATGCGCAAGGCGTTGTTCAAGGCACTGTCTATGAGGCGAGTGTGAGCGCTGCGACACCAGACTGGCGCACAGTACTCAGCTGTTGATTATACCAGAGGTAAGGTAGCTATGCGTAGCGTTTTGGCACCAACACTTTTCCTCGAGCCCACAAGTCGCCTCAGCAATGTGACGCACGAGGATAGTTTTTTGGGCAATGCCACTAGATGGTGACGAAACGTGAGTGATCTGTCTAGTTTTACCCCAAGATAAGTGGGGGTTGGACAAAACGGTAAAAGTCAATTGTTGTTGTAGACTTTTAGCTCACGTTTGGCCTCTCGGTTATTTAAGTGAAAGGCTGCCATTACCGTCTTAGTGTGACTGAGCTTCAAACTCCAAGTCTGGAGATATGCTGAAAGTGTAAACATGTCTTAGCTTAAAGTCTGTTTTTATTATTATACAGTTAATATGAAAAAAATTTATGATTTATTTTTCAGAATTGTCTTTTCAATGTAGTTAGTTTAGTGGGATTTCCCCTTATTATCGCTCCATCATTATGCCTTGGAAACGATGAAACAAGTAACACTGCTAGAGCCAATCTGATAAATACTGTTTTTTTCGTCTCTGGACTCTGCACATTGCTACAAGTAACAATAGGAAACAGGTAACGAGTTACCAAAGTAGCATTTGTACTGTGTAAAAAAAAAACAATAAAAAACGTTGATTTTATTTCCAGACTTCCAATCTTTCAAGGAACAGCTTTCGCCTTTCTTCCACCTGTTCTAGCAATTCTAAATCTTCCGCACAATCGATGTCCACCGCCTCTTCCACAGGGCTTTATGAATTCGACAACTTTATTATACAACGACACTGATGGAACAATTGTGGACGCGGATGAATTGTGGATGAGACGTATGAGAGAAGTAAAAAATTCCTTTTCTCCAAGTTTTATTGTGTATTAGAACATTATAATGTAAGCGATTATCAAAAGGGTCACCTAAACATTGGTATCTCTGAATCATTAAAAACAAATAATTTTACTTCTTCTGCAATAATAGCCTATTGCAGTGTTGGGTAATTTAAAAAATTTAAATGCTAACGAGAAAAAATAATGTTCCTGGATTTGTTTCAAAAGCGCGTTGCTGACTTAAGACTAAACCTGACAGTTTTTAAAAGATTGATTCTTCAAAAGAATTAGCAAAAATTAGCTTGCTTTTAATTTTTCTTCAATTGAAGAAGAGCAGAAAGTTCTTCAATCGAAGAATATCCGTAGCGAGGGCAAGTGTTTTCGAGTTTCGATTTGTGAAGCGATTTAGTTTGCTTCGATCAAGCAAAGCTCTAACCTGGTTGTTACGCCTTGGAATAAGTTACTCAACAAAACTTTGCCCTTTTAAAAACTGATCGAAGACCTTTCCCAAAACCCATTGATAAAAGCAACTGTTTGGATTTGTCTTTGCTTAGTCATGGCTTAAATCAAAAGAGGTTGTCTGAAACTGGTTTGATCTTGAGGGTGTTTGATCTTATCGTAAATCATTAGCTTGATTGCAATTTCAAATTCGCTAGTTTCAACAGTCAACGACCACAGTTTTTTATTTATTTAGCTTTTGTTAGTTATTTTCTCGACTTGTTTAAGGTATATTGTTTTGTCGCTGATTTCTTATTTGACCAAATGTGTAAATTTTCCTATGAATATCTATTGTTGAATTGACAAAAACTAAAAACTTTTGATTGATAAATTGATAGTTACCCCTATGTTGGATAAATGCTGGTTTAGATCAATTCTAAGTTCAAGTCCAACTTTACAAATCCGACTTATCCTCTACCAAAAATTTTCAAGATCAAATGGAAACAGAGTTTTTTTGGATATACTGCTTCGGCAATATAGGCCCGTCAGCTAAGGTAAAGCCAAGTCAATTAAAGTTGGTAAAAAGTTCTTAAAAAGATCATATCTTTTTAAAAATTTCTTTAAAAATCAGAATAAAAAGCTCTTTTTAAAACTCAAGCGAAAACTAAGAATCTTTGCTTTAACTTGAAGACTAAGCAATATGATTTCAATTTTAAGGAGGTTTTGCATTGAAAGTTTAGCAAAAATTAAGTCTTCCCTTAAATTTTTAAAACAAAACAGAATCCGAATTTATTTTTTTAAACAAAAAACCACTTTTCATTCTTTAATTTAAAGCAAAGACTTTTTAGTTTCAAATTTATTTTGTTTTGCCAAAATTGTACAGTAATATAAAAAAGTCGTAAGTTTAATCCAGTTATTCTCAAACTTTGGTGGTCCCTGGACCCCTTTTAGAAACTCTTAATACCCGTGCTCCCCTAGTTATAATATTGTCCCAATGGTCAAGAGAAGATTAAAAAAAAGTCATCACTTTGAAATATTCTCTTATTTTGTCAATATCGTCTTAAAAGTAAATTGAAGTCCAAAATAAAGATTTTTTCATGGCTCCCATAAAGGCCCCGTGGCCCCCTTTGAGAGCCCTAAGTCCAATCAATGTCTGAGCCCAGGAGTTGTAAAAAATTAATTGATTGAAAATTAATTGTAATTAATTGATACAATTAATTAATTGCAGCAATATTATCAATTAAGTAAATGATTGCTACAATATCAATTAATAACAATTAAATGATATTATTGGTCAGTGGTTCAGATGTTAGTCCTTTAATTGAAGTCAAAGAAACTTTGAATTAAAATGGCTATATAGATCTGCTCAGAGACCATTTTTTGCCTTTCTCAACTGAAAATTTGGCACCAGGGTGAGTGTTACAATAGGACAACGCTCCATGCCACAAAAGCAAAAAAGTGTTGCATTGGTTTGAAGAATATAGAATTGATTTAATTGATTGGCCCGCCCGATTGCCGGATCTAAATCCGATAGAGAACCTTTGGGGAATTTTCAAAGCCAAAATTCGAAATGAAAAACCCAAAGATTTGGAAGATCTGAAGAGCAAAACTGTGGAAACTTGGAATAAAATTCCAAACGATCTGTGCTTAAAGTTGATTTACTCAATGCCAAATAGACTTGCTAAAGCCATTAAAAATAAAGGTTATGCGATTAACTATTGATTAAAATAAATATGTAATTTTCATACTTGATAATTTTTTTTAAAAAGTCTCACTTTTTTGCTTGCATATATTTTATACTCTTTAAACAAAATAAATTTTTTCATTTTAAATAAACTAAAAAACTAATTTTTTAAAGAAAATATGTACCAAAAAATGTGCTCTTTTCGATGATATATTACGTTTTTAATGAGATATACTCTTTTCAATGATAATTAATAGCAATTAATTGCAATTATTGATTTGTTGAAGTACCAATTAAAATTAATTGATTGACAGAATAATAATTGATTGTGAACGCTTGAATTAATTTTTTACAACCTCCGTCTGAGCCTAAGTAAGCTGTAACGACGTCATTATTAATAAATACTTTTAAAGCTTAAACAATTAGTGTAAAATTCCCTAGAATCAAATACTTTTATAAAATCATAAAAATCTATAAGCATATAATGAATTATTGTATATAAAAGTTTTTCAAAATTTTTGGTCGATGTTTCTTAGAAAAGTGCTGAATGACGTCAAGTCAGAGCGGTTAAGTTAATTAAATTTCAGACCACGAAATTTAATTTAATATTAATTTTATTTGCCCAAACCAACTGTATCGCCTGCCGGGGCTCGTTAGGGGGCAGTTAAAAATCTTATTCAATTAGAATAAAAAAAGTCTTTTTTTCATATTTTGGATTACTGTATATGTGTATTGCATGAGTGAATCGATCTTCCTTGCAAAGTGCTCAATAAAAGATCAGAGCAATTTAACTCAAAATTTATTTTACATTACTGTGTAAAAACTTTACAACAGTTTGTTTCATCTTATACTGTAGAATCATCAGTCTGTTACTAAAAAAATAAAAGTTATAGTTATTATTAGGGAAAAAATAATGCGTTTGCGATAAACAATTCTTGGTTAAATTAAAAAAGCAAATAATACAATTCCTGTGACGTCATATAAGAAAAACTAACTCTAAATATAATCGAGGAATTGAAAGAAATAAAAATTGGGAAAGCTGTGTCAATTATTGAAATCAATCAGAAAAGAACAAAAAAATTGTGCATTTTAGTGAAAATTGTCAAATTCAGTGCACAATTTTTTGCTCTTTTCAAAATATAATAAATACGTTTGTTAGAGGTTTTTTACTTATATAAATTGTATTATTTGCTTGATTAATTTAACTTATTTATTTATCGCAAACGCAGTATTTTTTCACAAATAGTAACTTCTTCTTCTCCTTTCGGCCTTTCCCTTCAGTCAGGAGTGGCTATAGCGTATCATTTTTCTCCAAACCGTCCTGTCTTCAACGTCCGTCTCTTTCGCACCAACTTCCCCATATCTTCTTTCACTACATCTAAAAATCTTCTCTTTGGTCTCCCTCTTCTCCTCTTTCCCGGTAACTCCACTTCCGTCATTTTTCTTCCTACATACTCTTGGTCTCTCCTCATGACATGTCCATGCCACCTCAGCCTGCCCTCCCTCATCTTCATTCCTAATCGTTCTATCTTAACTGTACCCCTGATGTACTTATTTATAATCTTGTCTTTTCTCGTCACTCCCATAGCAAACCTCAACATTTTCATCTCTGCGACTTTTATCTCTTTCACTTGTTTCTTTGTGACCGCCACCGTCTCAAGTCCATGCACCATTGCTGGTCTTACCACTGAACTGTACACTTTTCCTTTTACTCTAGCTGGTAACCTCCTGTCGCAGATTACTCCTGATACTTTTCTTCATCCGTTCCATCCTGCCTGCATTCTCCTCTTTACCTCCCTCTCACAACTACCACTTTCTTGCACCGTTGATCCCAAATACTTAAATTCCTTTACTCTTGGCACTTTTGTATCCTCCATTTTTATTTCGTCGTTATTTCCTCCATTTATGCACAAATATTTGGTCTTTGACCCATTTACTTTCATCCCTCTTCTTTTCAACGCATACTTCTAGAATTCTAGTCTCCGCTCCACTTCTTCCCCGGTATCTTCGCAAATCACAATATCATCAGCAAACAACATCGTCCGCTGTGATTCTCTCTTTGCTTCGTCCGTTAGCCAATTCATCATCACTCCAAACAGGAATGGACTTAACGCTGATCCCTGGTGCAGTCCAACCTTGACCTTGAAACTTTCTGTAGTTCCTACTGCACACCTCACCACTGTTTCGCTTCCCTCATATATATCCTGTACAAATCGCACATACTTTTCGACTATTTTTGATTTTCTCATACGGTACCATAACCCTGGTCGTAAGCTTTCTTTAGGTCTTCGAATACACAATGTAGCTTTCTTTGACCTTCCTTGTAGTTTTCCATCAACATTCGTAAAGCAAACACGGCATCGGTGGTTCCCTTTTCTGGCATAAATTCAAATTGCTGTTTGCTGATCTCAACTCTATTCCTTAGCCTGGTTTCAATATTTCTTTTCCACACCTTCATCGTACAACTAGTATCACAAATAGTAACTATATTTCATATTTTTCTAGCAACCACCTAACGATTGCACAAAATAAAATAGACTGCTGTGGTTTTTTAAACAGACTCAGAGCTGCTTCAAAGTTTAACTGACCTAAAACTGTATAATTGCTACCGAGTGTTCAAACAATATTTTAATTATAATACGGTAGAATTAAACAAACCTCCTGATCTCAACCATCGTTGGCCTCTCTATTTTATCAGTTTGCTTGTGATTGCATTCTTTGATGGTAGTATTGTCAGCCAAACAAAGTCAATCATTAAAAAAGTATCCTATTTTAGAACTAGAAGAGAGATTTTTTGTTTAATAATATGATTATTTTATCACTGACATTTAATATTACGATGACATGATAAAAATTATAGAAAACTGTTCTTTGTAGAAAGTTTTTATCATTTACAGTATTAAATATAAATATAAAGCCCTTTTTACCGATGGCACAATATTATTTGAAAATTTAAGTAACCGAACCGTACTTAAGTAATCATAATTATTTTAAAAATGGTGGCGGGGATACAATCGCTCTCTGTGTTAGCTTTTTCCAGTAGTACAAAATATTTTAAAATTATTTGTCAATCAGAGATTTATAGTAGGAGTTAGTAGTAGCAATAGTTTTAACAACTTATAGAGTACCTATCGTCATGATAACAAACCTATAGAGCAACTTTTGTCACTCTTGATAACAAAATTGAGCCATTTTAATGCAGTAAGATAACAGCTTTTCTATAAAATTAAACAATTCTTCCACACTGTATAGCAGTGGTCGGCAAACTGGGATTGTGGGCCTTTTAGCAAAACGTATTGGGCGCATAATATATTTTGCTATAAAGTAAGTATGGGCCGACTATACTCATAGTGATTTTCCAATCCAAGACCGACCTTGGACCAAACCATTAAAACGATTGGGTGCAATTTTAATAGCAACCAGTAATTCATCATTTAAAAGAAAAGGTAATTTATCGCTGTAACGAATTTTTGGTTTATTACTGGCAATAATAGTTTTTAGTTATTCTAGTAGTCATAGTCGCACCTGCAAGGTTGCAAGGGGAAAATGCTCCCAAGGCGCGAAAAAATGGGGAAAAATCAGATTTTTTGCGGCCTGAATATGTTTGTCAAGGCAAAAATTACCCCGAAAATGTTTTTAGGGCAAAGGCTTGTTGTTTTTTCTATTAATTTTTTATTATTATACTGTTTGTATGTTTCAAGTGTAATGATAATAACTATTGTATGTTTTAAGCATAATATTAGGCCTTCGATTACTTCTGAAGTGAGAATTTGGGCCGTTGAAAAAAAGGTTACCGATCATTGCTCTACAGTAATTAAATTATACGGATTTATTAAAAAATTTTAACCGCTGGCCATCAATGCTTTTGCTCCCTGATTCTGCAGCAATGCATTTACAGGAGCCACAACTTGAAATACTTCTCAGGTATGGACAGTTTTCTGAAAGAAATAGTTAGCAAGCAAATTGTCTTCAATAAAAAGTCAAAGCGCAACGTCATGTTTCTGAAATGAGCTCAGCTTAGTGTGTTTGATGCTAAATACCGCTCCTCGAGATGTAGCAGTCAATTGATAGAAGCCGCACATCTAAGGAATTCAAGTCCAAGTTGAGAAATATTAGACTTGGGTCTATGGATTGAAATTACATGGATTTAAGCCAGTCCCAGTCCTCAAAGCGCAAAATCAATCAAATCTGGACTCTGACTTGAAACTACCTAACATAGAAAATACTCTCCGGTGTTCATGCGGTGAATAAAGTTGCACAACCTCAAAGCGCAAATCAAATCAAATCTGGACTCTGACTTGAAACTACCTAACATAGAAAATACTCTCCGGTGTTCATGTGGTGAATAAAGTTGCAGGACCTCTTAGCGTCACTTGCTTGTTCCATTCGGTAAATGATTTTATAAAAACTCTTTGTTTGGGTGATTTCGCGAGCAATACGAGCTAACAAAAAATACGAGCTCTATTTAAAAACAACTTTTGAACCATTGGTTTATTTCTGAAAGAACTCAAAATAAATTGCAATAGTTAAATATTTCCGTCATTGCTCTAGAAATAAAAAAGAAAAAAAAAATACTTACCACGAGTGCAAATAATCTTCCATGATTTAAGTAGGGACTAAAGACTATGGTTTCTCTTTTGCTCACAGAAAATATCAACCAAAATATTAAAATTCATCAAAAGTTGGTGCTATTCTCATTGCACACAACCAAAAAAAAAACAATACGTAAGTTGGAAACTTCGACAAAAGTCAATACAATAAAAAGACTACTGTATTAATTTAGTCTCAAAACACTCTTTTCGACATGTCACGAATTAGTTACAGTTTGTATTTTGTATATTCATTTTATTAGTCAGTATCTCTATTTTGCTGAGTGGCTTTTTTAATAAATTTGACAAAAAATCACAGGTACAAGGTGCTATCATTCTGGCTGGATTAGTGGAAATGCTTTTTGGTCTAACTGGATTTATTGGTTTTATGATGAGGTTTATTGGACCCCTTACAATCGCTCCTACAGTAGCATTGATTGGGTTGGATTTGTTTTCAATTGTTGCAAAAAATTCTGAAGGACATTGGGGTATTGCTATTGGGTAAGTTTCTATTAACGCAACATTTAGGTTTGCTTTGAGATGAGATTGCAAAATGTTGAAATAGGTTTTATCGGCAATAACATGAGTTTTCTTGGAAAAATGATATAGAATTTTTGACTGAAAATTTGTACATTGAAAACCTTTTTTAAGCTTTTTTAATCACATGAATATCTCATTTGTTTTCTGTAGCGTCCTACAATAAATTTGGCATGACTATTTTAAGAGGTTGCGTTAATTTCTTTTTCAGTTATTTTTTTGTGTCGATGTTTTCTTTTCTATTCAATTTTTCAGTAGTTTACGCAATCATGTAAACAGTTAAAGTGCTTACTATTGGTGTAAGCATGTTTCAACGCCATTTTTTAGTATATACTTGATCAAATTCGATGAAGATCTTGTGTTTGTTTATTCAAATTAAGAAAGTAGCTACACCGACTGTACACGCCAGATGTACTGTAGATCAGGGGTCGGCAACCTTTTTCGTACAGCGGACCGGTTTATGTCGGAAAACTTTTCGTGGACCGGCCTTAAAAATAAACATAAATATTCAGCAATTAAATTTTATTTCAGCTCATAAGATATTACAACAGTGATTCAATGAGAACCTTGAGCTTGTTTTGCCGCAACAAGACGCTCCCACCTTGGAATTATGGAATTCAATGACACACGCAATGTGTTCCTCACGTCCAGTCTGTTTCGCGATTTCGTCTTTGTTGCTGCCATCACAGAAAATCCAGACTCGCATAAGTAGGACATCGGAAATGGTAGCAATGTTTTTAATGCTTTTATGGCAAGGTCGGGGTATTCTGGTAAGACCTTCATCCAAAACATTGGCAGAGTCATTGTATCAAAAAGACGTTTCAGGCTACCATCATTTGCAATGTCCACCAGTTGGTCTTCTTGTCGTACTGGTAAGTTTGATCCACCTGGCTTGAAAATAATTGGATTACGGATCCATTTCTGTGCAGCTTGAGGGTCTTTAGCGCTTGGAAAATAGCCTTTAAACTCTTGTAAAAGAACACGCAAGTGACTGGTTACAAGGTCGAAGAACTCTTGCTCAGGCTCGCTGCCTTTCAAAGTCTCTGCTAACGTTTGAAACATGTCAAATACTCTTTTGTTTACTCGCTGCTCCCATGATTTAAGTTTGTCTTTAAATGCAGCCACTTTATCTGCCAACTTGAATACAGTTGTCATTTTGCCCTGCAGTGAGAGATTTAAGTTCATTAAGCAGATTGAAAATGTCACATAAGTAGGCAAGTTTGAGAACCCATTTTTCATCACTAAATTTGTTAGCAAGGTCTGAGTTTTTCTCCAGTAGAAACCTTTGCAGTGGTTCACGTAATTCAAACACTCTGTTTAATGATTTTCCACGGGAAAGCCACCTTACTTCTGTGTGCAAAAGAAGGCATTTGTGTTCTGCATCCATATCTTCGCATATCTGCTCAAACAGCCGGGTGTTAAGTGCATGAGCTTTAATAAGGTTGATCATTTTAACTACATCACCAAATCCACTGTGAAGCTCAGGTGATAATTTTCGGCTCGCCAGCATTTCCCTGTAAATGACACAATGAGTAGCTTCGCACTCTGGTGCGACCTCCTTAATGCGAACAGTCAAACCAGACAGACGGCCAATCATGGCTGCAGCTCCATCCGTGCACACACCGATGCAAAAAGACCAATTCAGTTTTTCTGAGAAGTATTCATTGAGAGACTTGAATAGTTCAGAGGCAGTGGTGTTTTTTGGCAATAACAAAGCATACAATATGTCCTCATGAATATCCTCTTCATGGAGATATCGAACAAAAACTAGCAGCACAGCTTTGTTTTCAATATCTGTAGACTCATCACATTGAATCGCAAACCACGGTGACTTTACAATCTGCTCTAACAATTGAGTTTCAATGTCTTTTGCCATATCCTCAATTCATCTTGCAACAGTGCGAGCCGAAAGAGGAACCTGCGCTATCTTTTTAGCTGCCGATTATCCTAAAACTTCATGGCGATATCAGTACACGCAGGTAGAATCAATTCTTCTCCAATAGTAAATGGTTTCTTAGTCTTAGCAATTCGGTAAGACACCAAATACGATGCTCTTAGTACATCGGAATTTGTTGACAAAGTAGTCTTCAATGATTGTTTTTCGCCTTCGTAATCACGCTTCCTTCTTTCAAAAAACTCCAAAGGCTTATTTTTTAATTCGGGGTGCTTTGTTTTCATGTGCCGAAGTAGTTTTGAAGGTTTCATTGCCTCGTTTGATAATTTGCTGTTGCAAATTAGGCAGAGCGGACAAGGTGCTGCGGAATCACTAGTTGAAATAAATCCGTACTTTAAGTACGACTCGTTATATTGGCGATTGAAAGAGGCTTTCCGTTTTTTCGATGTTGTAGGTCCCTCGTCCTCGACGTCAGACTCTTGAAATGGTACTGACCTTTTTCCAAAAAATCTCAGCAAAGATGTTTGTTTTTCACTCATTACTTTCAGACTCAAAGTATAAGTGTTAAAACTTATAAACTGTAATATTTTAGCTTTCAAATTTTAGTAGGAATAATTTATTTTAACTGTAACTGCAGTTTGCTATAATTTCTAACTGCTTAGACCTAATTTCTAACGTTATTTTCTTGCTTAACTCCCTCATCAACCTAACACTGCTAACACAGAAAAACCACAACTGTTAGTTGCATCATACATAACAAAGGTATTTGTTAGTTTTATTGTCTTTTTGCCTTGTTACGTCATATGCAACAATGGTTGAATAAACACCATTCAAAGCCGACATTAGAAAACGCTTTTAAGCACCAAAATAATCGAAACTTACGCATAAATGTCCTACTTTACGTCCATTTACGTCCCAGCGCACCCAAAGTGTTAAAATCAAGCAGTCAAATCTCACAAAACGTCCGAAAGCAATTGGGTATTAAACTCTAACGTTACAAAAATGTTTCAAAGCATTTAATCTGGAAAAGTACGCGGCCCGGCAACGAACTCCTCACGGACCGGCACTGGGCCGCGGCCCGGTGGTTGCCGACCACTGCTGTAGATTATTCCTAAAGTAGCCAGCTGTTTTCTTTATGTAGATTTGTGTTACAAACCAAAAGGTTGCTTTCGTAAGTAAAAAATTTTTTTCGTTTTTTAACCTTTATGTCCTGAATTATTTTTTTAGTGAAAAAAATTTTTTGTTTTTCACTCTATGTTGTCATTAATTAGCAATGCTATGTAAAGAAAAATTGCTATGGGAGTGACGAGAAAAGACTAGATTAGAAACAAGCACATCAAGAGTAACGTTAAGGTGGAACTGTTAGGAATGAAGATGAGGGAGGGCAGGCTGAGGTGGTATGGACATATCATGAGGAGAGATTAAGAGTATGTAGGAAGAAAGATGATGGAAGTGGAGTTGCCGGGAAAGAGTAGAAGAGGGAGACCAAAGAAAAGATTTTTAGATATAGTAAAAAAAGATATGGGAAAGTTGGTGCAAAGGAGATGGGTGTTGAAGACAGGACGGTTTGGAGAATGATAATACGCTGTAGCCAACCCTGACTGAAGAGAAAGGCCTAAAGAAGAAGAAGATGTAAAGGTAAATTGCATTTTTTAAAAGAATATTCAAAGAGGACATGTCCTAATAGGTCTTGAGGGTAATTTTTCTTTTTCTCTAAGGCGCCATATACATGTATTAATCGGCTTTCAACTACTTTTCTAGAACTTTGTGAAACAAAAAGTAACTAGGCTAACCTTAATTTGTAAAGATTGTAAAGTAATAATTGTGATTGGATTTAATTTTAAAAAGCTATCTTTTCATTGTAAAAAATTGAAAAGCAAGTTTCTGTTTCTTGAACAGCCCAAATACACATTTAACCTCGTGCACTACAAAAGAATATTTTTGTTTATGCACAGGGATTTACAAATAATTTATTTATCCAAACAAACAGTTTTACAAAATACATGTATTTATCATAAATAGCTCCAATATTTGGTGGGAAACTTAATGTGTGGCACAACGGGATTTCAGCGGCCTCGCGATCTTGACCGTTTGAATTTGCTACTTACTCAAGCACTTTTGTACTTGTAATTGCAGTAATAATTTTTTATGCTATACTGGAACTACAGGGTGCGGATTATGTATGGAAACATAGAAAAGTTGAAATTATTTCTCAGTCAAAGGACCAATTGATTTGATGTTCTCAAATTTTATAGACATATATATAGACATAATAAAAAACATAGAATTATTCAATGTGAGATCCTTTATTTTTCACAACTTCACGTAGACATTGTTGAAAGTTGGAGCATGCTGACACTATAGTCTCGGGGGGTATTGAAGCCCAAGCTTTCTTCAGGGACAGCTTCAGCTGGACAACATTTCTATGGGGCTTAGCACAGGCCTTGCTCTCTAAAATGGACCATATGGAGTAGTCCATTACGTTTAAGTTTGGACTGTATGGGGGCCAAATCGGTTTGTCCCAGAATTCAGGAAAATTGACCGTGAGCCACTTCTGTGTCTTTCGAGCTGGGTGCCCCGTCTTGCTGGAACACACACAGCCCTTTTCCATACATGAAAAGGACCCAGGGATAAATTTTATTCTTTAAAATTTCAATGTAAATGTCTGAACTTATTTTGTATTGGCTTCAACAAAAATAATCGGGCTTTTGTGTCCATCTATGGTAACGGCTGTAAAAACCATGACCGACTGCGGCTTTTGACTTTTGGAGATCATTTTATGGTCTATAGGAACAGTGGAGAAATCACCGGAAAGGATTCGATCATTCTGCCTATTCACAGCTGCCTCCACCGTAAAAATTTTTCATCGGAAAAGATGATAGGTGGATGGTCATGGAACTTGACCCGATCGAGAATTGCTTTTGTCTTTTTGCGTCTATTCTCCCTAGCTGTAATAGATAGGAAATGGCGTTTCTTGAGCTTATAACTGCGAAAGTTAAGGTCCTTGTGAACCAGGTTTCGAATAGTCTTTTCGCTTACTTTGGCTTCTCGAGCCATCTTTCTCATGCTTCGTCGAGGATTGCGCTTGATCTTGCGTTTTACTTGCTTTATCAGTTCCGGTGTGCGGGCATTTCGGGGACGTCCACTTTTCGGGAGGTCGACTGTCCTACCTATTACCTTGAATCGTCGTAGGGTCAACCAGACCAGTTTTCGAGAGACGTTAAGTGATCGAACAATTTCTTTGGTACATCTTCCTACTAAGTGAAGCGCCACTATTCTTTCGCGACACGCAATTCGAGGAGTATCCATCAACATTAATTAAATCAATAATGCATAATAATAGTGCATTAACACTAAATTATTATCAGTAAATTACATGACATAAATCGAAATACTCATGAAATAATAGTCGTTTAAATTATGTTTCCATACATATCCGCACACTGTAGCTGCATTGGTAATGACTTCAACTCAAGCGTTTTTGATCTGATACTCTTTGGCAAAAAGTTCTAAATAAAGTATAAATTTGTATATTTATTTATTGTAAAATTGTCAAATTTTATGCATTTTTTCTTCTGGATCAGCTTTTTTATTGTTTTTAGAGTGAAGAATAACTTTATTTTTTAGTCATCCGTTTCTATTCATTACACTGTTTACAGAACTTCATTTAAAAAATCAGCAATTGAATGTATTTTTTGAACTCATAAAATGTATTAGGCTATATATACTCTATTTGAAAAATATTGAATAAAAAGAAGAGAAAAAAACTTTAAAATACTGTATATAAAAGAGATGAACGTACCCTATGAGGAAAGAGCGACAGAAACTAATTTTTAAAGTAAAATAAATACGTACGTATTTTAATCGAAAACTATTACAACTTTCAAATCACCGTTGTGGCAAAATGAGAATTTTTAGGAACCATACTTTTTTTACTTTTCTCACGTGATCTGTAACACAGAGTGGCCAATAAAAATATTTTTGTAAAAAATAATGAAAGTAAAAATATTCTATACTTTTTAATTGCAATTTTTTGAAGTTAAGAGTTATATAGATGTTTGTTGAAAGGGAATAGATATATTCTAACAGGACATACTTATTTTTTGAAATTGGTTCTTCACACTTTCCACAATTCCAAAACACCAAATCAAAAAGAACTATTGTAATCATATCATTTATATGTTTTTAGCATAATTTTTCAAAAAATAACGGAGCAGCAACTTTCAGAGAGTATTAATTTATATGATGTGTTAAATGATTTTTCATATGCTTTCTTTGTTGTAAAATGGGCCTAGAACTAATTTAAAAGTTTAAGTAAAGTACTTCAATATTCATTGGTTGATGTCAGGATATTGATGAACAAAATTGTAGTGTGATTTTTGTTCTTCAAATAAAAAAATTGCCTAAAAGGGCTATGTTGTTTATTATTAAAAAAATTGTTGCAGTTTTGGTCTTTTTTACAAATTTAAAATTTGTAATTTGCTTTCAAATAAAAATTGACCTCAGAGAAAATAGATATTACAATAGTTATGCATCAGTAAAAACCTCAGAAAACTCGTTAAGTCTAAGCCGGCAAAACGGCGGGTAAAATCTATTTTCAAACTTATAAAAAACTTAAACTTTTAACTCTTTAATTTCCAATTTTTTTTTTTCAGTACAAGTGCCATTTTAATATTATGTTCTCAATATCTAGAAGAAATTGCAATACCACTTCCTCATTATAGCAGCAAGAAAAAGTTTCATTGGAAGAAATTCTATTTTTTCAGATATTTTTCGGTAAGTTTTATTGTTCATTGGGTTGAAACTCATCAAGATTTTAAATTTGTTTACCACATTGTTAGAAAAACATTTGTATGCGTAGAAAGTTATTTGGTGTAAAGTTTACAGCACGCGACTTGGCTTTTGATAAATGTTTCAAAACAATTTTGCCACTTTGCAAAACATTTCAAGCAATATGTGATGTACAGTTGTGCTGATTCCATTGTTTTGCATTGTTCCATTGTTCCATTTAAAATAACGTCATAATTTGATAGGAGTTGAATCATTTTGTTAAATGTCATCTTTATTATTGTATCAGGTCTCCTATCAAAGGTTGGCCGCTTAGTCGAGGGGTGCAAAGTGACCTATTGAAGGCGACTTTGACCGGTTTATCTCGACTCATCTCCTTACTTCATCATGTTGTATTGCGCTTGGTAAAAGCGTTGTATCCCGGGTTCTTAAACTGGAGGGCGTGAAAACTGTTATGATAGCTGCAATGACAATTTTTTTTAGTCTACAACATCAATTTAGGACGGATGAAAAGTGAAGAGTTTTCTTTTGGTCTTTACCTTGAATTTTGAGAAAAATCAAAGAATTCGATGAAATCGCTTTGGTTTCGTTTTTTTTTGTGTTGTGAAAGGAGGCCGAAGTTTTGCTTGCATGAGGAAATGGAGGCGCATTTTAAAAAGTTAAAAACCACCTTCCTATGTGAATCCTCCGCCAAACAGTCTTAATTGGAAGCTTTAAATTACGGTTGTGACATATTAAAAAAAATTGATATTGGTTAAGTATGCAGTCTGCCTCACCCAACCCTAACCTTAACCCCAGCCTACTAAATCAGATAGTAGACATAAAAGTCAAGGTTAAGGTTAGGGTTAGGGGATAGGGTTATGAAACTGCATACTTAACCTGTGTTAAAAAATCTTTGTCAAATAGGTTAAAGACTTACGAATTTTTTTTGTTAGGTTCTTACTTCTCTTCTTGTAGCTTGGTTGATTTGTTTTATACACACTATTTGCAATCCACTGCCCGACGATTTTGATGTTTCGGTTCATAGAGCAAGAACAGATTTAAGATCAGATGTCATTTCCAATAGTCCATGGTAAAATAATTTGTAAATCTAATGTGTGGACATAAAAGATTTTTTTACATTATTAGCTTTTAGAAAAACGATAATATAAAGATAAAAAAATATCTCAATTGGTAAAAACCAATTTACACTATAAAAAACTTTCTAATTTTTTATTTCTAAGCCGGTAAATTTTTTAACCGTTCTGTTTGTACAACATTTCATCGAAAATTTTAGGTAAAATCAAAAGTTTACCTTAAATCCTGGTAAAATAAAAATTTTAGATTTATTTTCTGCTTCGTAAGTCATAAAAATTATGTCTTGTTGTGTAAATTTTGATCAGTTCTCTTAGTAGCCTAGCCCTAAAACATAAGAAGTTTTACCCAAAGTAATTGAATCGGGAGTCGGAGTCGGGAGTCAGGAATCGAGTTAGCATTTTTAAATCACGTGGAGTGGGAGTCGAGTTTATATCTTTAAATCTCCTGAAGTCGGAGTCCGGAGTCAGGAGTTGGGATTCGTAGTCAGATTTGTATTTTTAAATCTCGTTGGGTCGGGAGTAAGAAGTCAGAAGCCCGGAATTGGAGAGGGAGTCAGGAGTCGGAGTCGGAGTCGTATTTTTAAATCTTGTAGAGTAGAGTCGGATCCGGATTTTTAAATCTTGTAGATTCGCAGTCCGAAAATGGGAATCGGAGTCAAATCTGTATTTTTAAATCTTATGGACTTAAGTCAAAAATTTTGAATAGGTGAAGTCGGATGGAATCGGAGTCTAAAAAAAAATTCTTTGACTTCTCAAGCCTGTTTCTAGCACCATAAGCGGAATACCTTATTTTACTACTTGACTCTACTTGAAACGTACAGTATTTTGCAAAAGTATTCGAACAAATTTACTGTTTGGTACAAAAATATTTTGCCTTGTGAGTTTTTTTTGTTATACAAAATATTAATGTCAATAAATTGGAGGGGGGTTTCAAAAGGACCATGGGGCATTAATACCAATAATTTGGAGAGGGTTTTAAAGAAACCATGGGGTATTTACTGGGAGGGGGCACAAACCGCCTCCCACTTTTTTTTGGTCTTTATTTGACTTTTGGGCTAAAAAGGAAGAAATAAAAAATATTTTCAAAGTCGGAACCTTTTTTTATTTTTGGTCAGCACAATATTTTAAGCAAGAGGCCCATGGGTGCTTGAGAGTTTCTGAAAAGGGGACACGAACCGCCAAAGTTTGTCAAACCCTGATTTGGAGTAAAAATTTAGATTAAGTGGATTTTTGTTATTAAATTGAATAAAAAAACTTTAAAACAATTAAATTTATTTTTTTCTATTAAAATTAAGAATATGATAAAAATTCCAAAAAAATAGTCTTGTTTGAATACTTTTCACAGTACTGTATATCAAGTGATACCCGGTGATAGGTTTAGTATGGAACGAACAAAAAGGCTGGATCAGGATCCTCTAAAAAAAACGTTGTACAGGTAGCCCTCCTGAGCAAAACTTGCCTCCTGAGCAAAATCCATTTGTAATAGAAGCTTCAAAGCTTAAAAAAGTTATTCGATTCAAGCTAATTTTTGTTGTCATTGTTCTTAACTTGCATGTAGCCCTACATTTTTTTTGTACATTTTTAGGTTACTGTATCACTTTAATGCTAAAAAACAAGTGAAGCCAAAAAAAAGTTTTTACTTTAAACATTTTTTTTAAACTAAAAAATTTTAGGTTTAGAATTCCTTATCCGGGTCAATGGGGCTTACCGAAGATTACGCTTGCTGGGTTAATGGCAATGGTGACTGCTGTAGTGGCAAGCATATTTGAGTCTTTGGGTGACTACCACGCATGCGCGAAAATCGCCAGAATCCAACGTCCTCCAAAACATGCAATCAACAGGTTTCATCAAAGTTGATTTTTTTTTGGTTACTTAATGCTCATCAGTTATGACGTAAAATCTATACGAGTTTTGTTTATTTCTCAAGTTAATATAACATTTCTTAGCCTACAGACTGTAGCCTACTTTCTGTATATAATTGCAAAAACTTCAGATAGTATATTTTACCAAAAAGAAAACAAATTATTTTCTAAAAACACCTCGCTTAGATCGCAATAATCTAACTTTACTTGGATTAATATGATTGTTAAGTTCTTTTTTTGTTTTGAAAATTATTTAAAGTTTTAGACTTTGTTTAGAAAAGACCTTACTGATGTTTAGAAAATGAAAAACTGCTACGTGAAACATTTTATTTTTACTTTATTAATGAAATGGATATTTTCAAAATAGAAAATTTTTATTTTATTTTTGGACTTAGTTATTGCAAAAACTGCTTTTGATTGCTAAAAAAAAAATTGATGCTAGCCTAATGTTAAAACGGCACAGTGGATTATAATGTACATAGAGTTAGAACTATACAGAAAATTAGCTCCTTTCCGTAAAAATTTTTCATGATTTTTTCATATTTATTAAGACTTAAATTTGCAAAACGAGTGGTGGTATTGTAAGCTTATTTAGAAATAAATATACGAGTATTAGCTTAATAGTAAAGCATTTTTATATTTTATAGGGTCAAAGTAATTTTTTTTAGTTTAAGTTAACAAAAAATCACTCAACTTAAATAAATTTAAAGCTGAATTATTTTTTATATGATTTTAGTAGCAAAATGCAAAAAGCTACAAAAATGCTTTTAATATATCGAAAGCCAAAAAATTTTATTTATAACGTTTTTCGAAACGCTTATTAAGTTTAAAGGCAGAGTTCTCAACCGGGGATAGATTTATTGCGTGAGCCACAAATTTTATCCACGTAATTTCTAGCCAAAATTTTCATCCCGAACCATCCCACAAAACTTTTACCTCACCAATTTTCCTCCCTTGGGGTGAATAACTCACAGGGTAAAAAATTCACTGAGAGAATATTTTATGGGGTGATAGAAGTGGAAGTTTCGGGGTAGAAATTAAGGGAGTTGAACTTACATAGAACCATTTACGGACTCATAAATTATAGCAAACGTATGTATAAGTGCTTGTGAGCAAAGCATTTGAAGAAGCATCTAATTGGGCCAAGCTATATATTGTCAAATGGTTCTGCAACGACTTCAAAAGGTTGGTTCATGCTAAAAGCGGATGCGGAAAAAGTAAAGCGCGTTTCCGAAAGCGCTAAAAAGATAAATGGGAAAGACCGTTCAGAGTTAAAGTAAAAAACGATTAAAAAATTTTTCAAGGCGCAAAATTCTTCGTGCTTAGCGCAAAAAGATTGTAATTAAAATATTTTAACTTTTTAGCTTGATTCAGAATAAAAACAATTGCGGTATAAATAAGTGGAAAACGAAATTTTAGCCAAGCGTCATCTTTCTCGTACTTTATTTACAGTAGAGTTTCCCAAACTTTTTGGGTCACGTACCCCTATTTGCAAATCTTTTTTTCACGGCCCAAACAAACCCAAAACATGGTGTTCCTTCAAAAAAAAATCTCCACTTTGGACCAGTCTCAGATTTCATAGTATGGATTAACTTTCCAAGTACATATGTTTGAAAAATTTTGTATTGTTGTTGCGGACCCCTTGTGCAGTCATCACGGACCCCAGTTTGGAAAACTCTGCTTTACAGCATACTAAAATGAGACCGTCTGCACAGTTGACATCAGAAGCAATAAAGTTATTTTGCAATAAACAGAAAAAGAACAAAAAAGAATATATTGAATAAGAGAACTTATCGGAAGACTTTGGGTCTGATTTAATTGTATGTACTTTAATTGTAGTTATAACAACTCAAGGAAATGATCATTTGGCATTTACATTTAAAATACCTCATGAAATTTCTTTTTTCAAAACTTTTTTGCCTTTTGACTTATTGTAGGCATTATGAAATTGAATATACTGGGATAAAATTAATAAAAATTGGGAGGTAAAGTGAGAATATGAAGGTTGAGAACTTTTGCATAGTAAATTGACACAACTTGAAATACGATTTTTTGCTCATCCATTCGCGAACAAATAGTTTTGTTTTTTTTGCATCAGTAATTCCCAACCTTTTTTCTGTCACGGATCCCTATACAAAAATTGTACTAGCTTTTTTGTACGATTCATCCAGACTTAGCGCTGCCTTCTGAGAAATTGGTCGGTAATTCGAGTCGAAGACAAAAAAGTCATGCAACAAGCATTCTTGTCCTCAAAATATCTACATGTACAAATCAAAATAAATAGTTTTTTTCTCAACAGTCTTCCCGGAAAGTAGTCGGCAATTAGAGATAAAGACCAAAGAAAAAAAAGTACATACTTTGATTGTACAGTAGGTATTTTGAGGACAATAATGCTTGCTGCATAGCTTTTTTTTTCTACTACTTAACTCGAATTGCCAACCAATTTCGGGAAGACAGCGCTAAATTTTACGTTGAAATTGTGCCTTGTGCCTTTTTCGCAAGAAGTGCTTTTTTTTTACATTGGCAGGAGCTGTTTGCGAACTCCCGGGGAACCTATAAACCATAGTTCTGCATAAACCTATAAACTTAAAAAATTGACATTATTCTTTTTATCAATAGTAATTTTTTTATTTTCAAATAGCTTTTTAACTTTTCCGATTTTAATTTTTTTTTTTTTTCATAGGAGGATTTCGATTCTGTTTTTAAAAGGATTTACTTGCAGAAGAAATATAGGCCCAATCTATTTACTAAAAAGCTTCGTGTTTGATAGGGGTATAACGGTCGAAGGCCTGGGAGTTCTTTTTGCTGGATTGTTTGGAACAGGAACAGGAACAACCTCCTTCAGTCAAAACATTGCAATCATTGAAATAACGAGAGTTGCAAGCAGACGGGTCTGCTGTGTTTTTGTTTCTTGTTTTGTTGTTTTAGAACATGACTTTAAAACAATCGCTGGTTATTGAGTTTTATAGAATCCCGAAAACCTTTTTACCAACCTAAGATTTTTCAGCTCTTTATTACAAGATAAATAGAAACGTTTTTTAAGGTAATGAAATGTAAAAACCTTAAAAAGGAGTCATCTTTCGGATACATAAAGCAATATATACTAATTGAAAAAAAGCACAAATGTATGACAAATTGTTCATATTAAGCTCAGAGATTTTAACTTCCTAAAAACGGAAGTAAGACAGCGGATAGAGGTTAATCTTACAAAGCAAAATACGTGACTAACTTTTCGGTACTGTTTTCATATAATTTCACAAATATGAGTGTTGTAAGCCTAGCATTCGTTTTTATAAAAGCGATGATTATTATATTCAGCCTTCGTCTCTTTCTGCTGGCCCTATTTCCTTTTTCACTTATCT
The DNA here is from genome assembly GCA_963680785.1 of Diplosoma virens. Lineage (NCBI taxonomy): Eukaryota > Metazoa > Chordata > Ascidiacea > Aplousobranchia > Didemnidae > Diplosoma > Diplosoma virens. Next base: position 18,102,162 of record OY796887.1, on the reverse strand, counting down.
GTACGCAATTAAAGTTATGTCAAATTGCTTAATTTTTAAAGACAAAAATTCTTTAAAATAAAAACCTCAATTTTTTTGTCTTCGCTTGACTTTAATACACATTTTTTGCTTTGCTGGAACTAAAGTTCATGCGGCCTTCAGTAAAAATTGGATTTAAAATCGTTCTTGTAAAAAAAATTGATTGTCTACCTCAGTCTGGCGTACACAATCCGTCCAATCCTTGCTGGACTTTAAATGTGTGAGTATTAGATCAAGAAAAATTGTAAACACTTATTAAAAATTAACAAATTTGTTCTTTTTAATACTCGGGTCCATAGGCGTACGCAAGGGGGGGGGGGGTTTCAGGGGTCAAACCCCCCCCCCTTGAAGAATGGTGTTTAGTCATATATACAGTACATTGTAATAAATAGGCTTTAATAATAGGATTTTGGTTTCTATTGTTTACCGCAATTTTTAAACTTAATAACTGCTTGCGCATCAATTTTTGCTATCGTTTAAATTGCTTCAAAGTTAGCTCATGTACTGTACATTGCCACTGTGAAGAAGACTTTCAAACTTGTAAAATATTGAAAGTTAAGCATGGGAATGGAAATAAACTGCATGGGAACAATAGCTTCAGTTCACAATTTTTTAATGCTCCAAAAACTTCAAAACATTTTGCGCAAGTCCATCAACACGATTTCGTCAACAACAAAAGCTTAAAAACTTGTTCAAAGTTGTGCTATCAGATGGGTCGATCGACACGAGAGTGTTAGTACTTTTTCAAATTTACAATTTAGCGTTGTAGAAGCTTTGGCAGAAATTTCAGCATGGCCAGACAGAGAAACCTCATCACGAGCTCTGCAGTTGCTATCGACAATTACACAAAGTGAATTTTGCATTGCTCTCTTAGTTTTAAAATACGTTTTTGGATACAGTGTTGTTTTGTGTAAAGTTAAGCAAAAAAAGTCGATAAACCTTCTTGAGGCCGTCAACATTGCACAGGATATTGCAAATGAGTTGAAGTGTCTTAGAGAAAAAACCGAATATGAATTTCCCCAGCTCTATATTTTTGCGTAAGAAACGGCCAAAGCCGAAGATTTTATTTTGAAAATACCATGCCCTCTTGAAGACAGACCAATCGATGCAATATTGCTGCGGTAACAGATGAAGAACATTTTAGACTAGGGATTTTTATTCTATTTCTTGATAACTTTGTTGTCACTCTCAAAGCAAGATTTTCAGCCCACAAATCGATTATTGGTGAATTTCAGTGTTTGATTTCTGCTGATCAAACTAGTGCACCAACTCCTCAACAAATTAAAAGTATTCAAGTTTTGGAAAAATTTTACGAAAATGATTTAACGAAATCCTGGGGAGAATTAGTGCCTGAACTGATATTATGTTACAGGAAACTTTTTCGGTTGAACGCAGCAGAAAGACCAACTGATGCGTTGAGCAGCATCAAGGAATACACTTCCGATGCTGTTCCGAACATATTTACATTGATGACCATTTTGTTAACTCTTCCAGTGATAACATGCACTAGTGAACAATTGTAAAGCTTTCCACATTACGCAGACTAAAAACGTGCTTACGAAACACAAGTGGTACCACTCGAATAAATGAATCTGCATTACTAAACATTTATAGGAGCCACACGCGTGCCTTGCCCTGATGATGTAATTAACAGATTAAGTGAAAAAAACAGGCGTTTGAATATAAGCCTTTAAAAAAATTTTAAATATTTGTTAAGTAAGGTTATTTTTTTGTTCGTTTGATTTTCCACCTATTGTTCTCATCATTTACACGAGTTGCTTTTAATTTGAAAAGTTTCTTGTCATGATTGAATTACTCGCACATACCTTTTCAATAGTTAGTTTTACGGTTTGGTAAAAAGAAATTCATGCTACTGCAAGATGTTCTTAAAACCAAAACACTTTATTTTTGAATGTAGGCCTAATTTTGGAAGTTTTTACCCATTGCCAGGACTACTGAGAGCAATCACATTTTCGGCTCCAAAACCCCCCCTTTACAAATTTCTGCGTACGCCACTGCTCGGGTCCATTATCATTCGCCTAATGCTTGAAGTACCAATAAATGAAATACCAAAACAAAACACTGGCATCGTACGCGAGAGAGTGTTGACGCGTGTTTGCGATGCGCGGCTTAAGAAAGCAGCTTCTGACGTGCAACTCTCCAAACGGTATCAACCCAGGGCTAGAACCCAAACAACTATTAATGGCTTGAAAGCCAAAGCACAAACAAAGCTATTATCTCAGAGTAGAAAAAAGTTTGCTTGTGGGGCCAAATTTTTTCTTTGTATAAATTCAATCAGATTTTAAGTTTATGGACAACACTATGGTGAAAGATCTCACTTGAGGAAATACTAATATTCCGATGAGTCCCGTGTCAAAGCGAAAAATATAAGCTCGATAATATCTTTTACATGACTTTACTTTTACAATTTATTCAAGAATAATAGTTTTTTGAAATCAAGTTTAAAAGTCTATTTTTAAATTAAAGAAAACGGAAATTAAAACTTTATATTTTTAATTTGATGATGAGTTTAGCTTTAGCAATAAGATAAAGATTGATTATCCTCGTAGGAAGCCTAAAGTGACTGATATCAATCTCAATTAGCGACGAAAAACTTCTGCTATAACGCTTTAACTTTGGTTTGATGAATGTTGCTTTTTGGCAAAATTTCGTCACCACTCCAAAATGAATCCTTCAAAAAGAGAGTAAGCTGTTGAGATTGATTTTTTGTACAATTAAGATCATCAATAATGGTGCGCTTGAAAGAAAGAATAAACAGCAATATACCATAAATCAACTTTCCAATAACCGATTCTGAAGTGTTGGTACCGTGTGAGACGTAACCAGCATGAAATAAATTTGTATTAATAGTAATATGCAGAGTTACCTATTTGAAAACAAGTTATAATCTTCTTCAAAGGACTTGCCTATCAGCAAAATAGACATGATGATTAATCAAGACTTTCACCAATTAAGCCTTTGTCTGATTGCCTCTTCGGACCATTTCTAGTAGAAAAAAAGGATTTGAATAAGCGTTCTAACTATTTGCGTAAAAAAAGAAATTATCTTTTTTTCGGTTGTGCGACCCAAATTTCTGAGTTATCAAAAAAGCACTTGTTTATTTCTTGTGTTAAACATATGCCTTTTTGCATATACAAAAAAAGCTAAATGCGTATTCAAATATTTTTTCCTGAACTTATCTTTAAACATTTAATTTTTTCTTGTTGTATAGGCCTATTTAAGTTTTTCTTTAAGATCACATGATTAAACCGGTCACTCTGATCAACAATAAAAGTATTTACTTCTGTTTAAAAAAGCAATATTTTAATTGTAAATAACAACTTCAGTAATAAATGTTTGCAGGTAATGCAGTTAACAGGATTGTTGCTGGTAACTGTTGGTGCTTTTGGAAAAATTGGGAGTGTTTTTGTAACAATACCCGACCCGGTAATCGGGGGAATCTTATTGGTTATGTTTGGAATGGTGACATCCGTTGGTTTATCCAATCTACAATATGTTGATTTAAACTCAAGAAGGTAATGAATGCTATTTTTAAAATTTGTCATATATACACTTAAGTCTCTTTGGTTGTTTGTTGTTGAATACCTTGAGTTGGGACTATCGAGTCGCTGGCAAAATGCTGTTAGTTCGCATAATACCGTAAAAACAATAATGTTTTGACTCGAAAGCAGGATCAGCTACCTAAAGTTGAAAGTATTCAACGAATTTTAAATAAATGCAACTCTGGACCATCTACTCTTATTATTGTATTATAATCTCTTTCCCTCCAAAATCAAAAGTTCAAGGCCCAAGTTGAATCTAACTTCAAAGCTTTGGTCACGCGTTGAAATAAAGTAGAAAGCAATTTCAAATAAGCCAAAAACGAAACGGAACTAAACCTAATCGAATCTTTCTTTTTTTCATTTTCTTCGCTGAACCGAATTCTAGTTTTGTGGTGTTTGCACCACGGGTAACACAGTCTCCTGCATAATAGTTCCAGGACGTGGCAAGCCCTTGGCAATATTAGGATCAGATTTGTAAATCCTGGAAATCGATCTCCCGTCTCAGTCGCCGCGAGATCTAAAATAAAACTTTTACACTACACCAATCAAACAGTTTAGTTATTGATCATCGTCAATAATATACCACCGCTTTGAATCTAACTAAACATTAACCAAAAATTTTTTTGCTTTGAATCTAACTAAAAATTAACAAACTAGATATAAGGTTAAATTTTAAGCTTGTTATCAATTGAAAATATTTAACCTTAGCATTTTTTTATGCTCTAAGCAAATCAGTGTAAAAAAATTTAAGTTTGTGTAATATAATTAAAATTTTTACCTTTTTAGCCATTCAAAATTGCATTACTTAGCTTTAAAGGGTATACATCGAAACCGCAAATTTGAAAATTGCTTTAGAATTAAGTTAAGAAATAATTTGCTAGCATTTTGCAGAATTGTTTATCTCGTGGACGGACGTTTGGTCGAAAAGACATTTAACCGACGAGCCTTTGCCTAAATGGACATTTGCCTTAATGAATATTAGACCAAAGGACATTTGTCTGTTCTAAACTACGTCTCCACTGTTTGTCACATTGATTATTTATATGCAATAAAGAACTTTTTTATCCAATAAGTTTTACTGCAATAAGCTTAAAGCTTAACCTAAACTTATTATTCACGCTTGTTTATAAATTTTCGGGGCAAATATCCGTTGGCTAAGTGTCCATTCGGCCAAATATCGTCGAATAAATGTCTATCTGTCAGATGTAGGCCAATGTTGGCCAAATGTCCGGAAGCCATTTAGTTTTGGTATGCCCCAATAAAGTGATTTTCTGTTTGTTTGTTTTTTTATAATAAGAAGTGTATAAGTTTGTTTTTTTTTTATTCCAGAAACATGTTCATCATTGGTTTGACTTTATTAACTGCAATGACTGTTGCTAATTGGATGAAAGAACATCCCGAAAATATTCAAACTGGGGCTCCAATGCTTGATCAAATTTTGACCGTTCTATTAAGTTCAGCTTTGTTTATCGGAGGAGTTTTAGGATTTATTTTGGATAATACTCTACCAGGTTTTCTTTTTTGTAAAGATAAATTAGCATAGATGTTCTTGGATAAGCTTTATGTGGGCTTTATTACGCTACCAAATTTCGGTAAACCAAATCGCATTTAACCCACAATTTTTAACATCGCTTATTTCATTTTACTAAAATCTAACTTAAACGTTCTTGCGAAGCCAAAAACAAGCAATGGAGTGATAAAAAGTTTGTTGTTTATCCAATTGAATCACATTACAAAAACTTTTAGTATTAGAATGGAACGTAACGCTTTATATCAAAATGGACAATTGTCTTTTACGACCAAGTTAAATGAGTGCTTGGCATTCATACTTGGGCCGCAGAAAGCCTAGCTTTGTTTACTGAGCTTACCAAAACTGACACTCTGTTACTAATAAGTCACGATTGTCGAATCAGGGACACCGGAAGCGGTGGGACTGGAGGCAATAGCCTCCTTACCCTGCAAATGTTTAAAAATGCAGTGATATCCAAATATCAATAAGGTTCAATATGTGGAATTTTTTTAGTTATGTAGTAAAATTGATTTGCTTTCCAAAATATTTTGATCTGGATGCGACTATGATAGTGATCGAATCTATAAGCTAACTCATGGTTTTAAATGTATGACTTACATCCATGGATGTGTAGTCGGAGTTGCATATTTCAGGGTGGAGGGAGTCGAAGTCCGAGTCTTTTTTTAAATGAGCTCGAGTCTGAGTCAAAAATTTTGCATAGATGGAGTTGGAGTCAAAAAATGATTCTGCTGAATCCATAAACCTGCTTTGAAATTCACAACACAAAAGGATTGTGTTAGATTTTTCTCTACTATTATATAATCTCAATCAACATAAATTCAATAAATTTTGTGAAATATCGATTCAGAAAAGTGATAACCAGCTTTTTCCAAAAAGAGTCATAAAAAACAATAATTTAGAGAGGGGCGAAAAATTAGAAAAAAGGCTTTTTTTTGTTCAAAAAGCAATCTCAATAAATATAAATTTTTAGCGTATCGGAGAACATTTTTATCAAAAAGACAAAAAGAATTTGCATTGGAAGCTTTCAACCATTTTGAACCAAAAGCGATTTGGGGTTAAAGAATTTGCAGGCCAAAATAAATAAAACATTCCGGTCAAATTTTACACGTTAAAATTTTTTTGTTTTTATTAAGTTTTTTACGCTAAATTTTTGTTTGTTAAAAGAGTCCTTTTTTAACCAAAAAAGTGCCCTTTTTCTAAATTTTGCTCCTCCCTCCAAAAATTTTTGGCACTTTTGGTTGCGACATCAGTTTCACATACGTGACTGTGCTGTCTAATAGCAATGTTGTCGAAATGAACTTGTGATAGGCTTTCAAGTTTGAAAAATGTATAAAATTTTACGTTTCGGTTTGGTACGATTGTGTTTTAAATAAAAATATAAAAAAGAATATTACAATAATAACGTAATCTATTGACTATTTAGCAATCAAACGGTTTTTTTGCTTTAGCTATATACCGTTACCTGCTGCTTTCATACATTTAAAAATGCTGATTCTTATCAATCTTAAGCCTACGGTTTCCTCATTACCTTTGCGCTGTTTTCTGGAACACCTGCAGTTGATTATTACTATGTATATTTTCTATTAAGAGAGGCTTTAACCATCTTAATGTTTACTACTGCTTTGGATTTGTACCAAAGAATTTTTGTTATAAAGAATAAGATTTTAAAATCTAAATTAATTTTTATGTTTTTATGTCGTGATATGTTACTGTACATTAATATTATTTAATCTATTAGTTGCGATTCAAAGTGGGCAGTTGGGGTCAGCAAAATTACAATTTACAAAGCCTTTCGATCACTGCATGCGTGTCCTTATCGAAGTGTTTTTGAAATAATGACCTCGTTCGGCCAGAGCTGACTAGAAAATTCTGTTTTAATTGAAGACTTAATTTTATATTCCTGATTTACTTTGAATACCGTTGAAGACTTTTTTTGTCTTTAAGTGTAAGTTCATTATTTTCGAGGAAAAAATATCCTTTCGCTTTTAGCTAAAAGGCAAAGCTTTTTTAAAGTTAATTGAAATCGTGTCGTCAATGTTTTATTATTAATTTACATTTATTATATGCAGGGTTATTATTTTGTACTTATGTTTCTAAGATTCGTGCTCATTTTTATGAACATTGTCTTAGACAATTTTAATGAGCTTATTTTTTAATTAAGTGCTTATTTATGTTGATTTTTTATTGATTTTGTTTTAGTTTTCCACAAAACTTTTAGAAAATGCGCTTATTACCAGGTTTTGCTCTTCATATCAGAGAAAAGGAAGTCATTTTTTGGTCAAAGATCAAGTGAAGGCCTTTTTTTAGTGCTCAATTCAGTGTTTTTCAATCCCTGGGTTGCGAACTAAAAATAGGTTGCCGACAATTGTAGTTGTGTAAAAATTTAATTACTACTTTTTAGGGACAAAAATCAAAAAATTCGACACAATTCACGTTTGAACTTTTGAACTTCCTGGGATAACCGGAATTCAGATAACAAGTTTTTAATGGCTCGCAAATCTTTGTTCTCTATTTCCGCTTAGCATTTGGGTCTCCCCAAAAAAGGTTAAGAAGCACTGCTTTAATCAAAGGCATTAATCATTTAAAACCAAGCAAAGCGAAAAAAAGGTCTTTACTGCCCCCAAGAGGCAAAACAATTGACATTTTTAGGCTTTTTTCATTTCGTTAGTCGCGCTTAGTTTTTGGTATGTTAGTATGGTAACCCTGATTATGTGGATCACAAAAAATAAATTCAAGGCATTATTTTACCCTACAATTTTATCATTAACATATTTATTAAAAGGCAAACCGAATGAACGGGGCCTTACTGCTTGGAATTCGTCCACAAAAACAACTAGTAGCGATGAGTTTTCCTCTCAAAACTATGATCTACCTTTCTCAACATCATGTTGCAGGTGACTAATAGCGGTGCGGGTACCAAACAGTGTTGCAGGCGACCAAAAGAAATAAATTTAATTTACGTAGTTATAACTAAAGTCATTTGGTTATTGTTACTTATTATTACTTTTTAAAATTTTGGATGACGATAAAATAACCTAACTACCTGTATTAAGCAAAATCTCTACTTTATCTAACTTTAATTATACCGTTCTTAATTTTAATTTTAACCATAACTCAAATCCTAAGTCCACAAACAGTTCGTAAAAAGTTTAAAAAATGATTTAGAATAACTTTTGCTACTAATTTTATGTCGGGTTATTCACATATATTTATTTTCTCGATCGGTTAAGAAACGATTCTACCTTTAAACTACAGTACTGTATTTTTCAGATTAAGTTAGATTGATGTGAATTAAAGTTTTATGTTGTGAAGTAGTCTATTAACCCTATAAAATGTATGTTTTGCTCTATTAAATGTTTGACAATATGATCTGCACTTTGGTAGCTATCTTTGCTATAGTTTTTTGCCTACAAATGACATCAATGGCTTTGGCGAAAATAAAAAAAGACTGTCTATTAATTTTTCTTAGATTCTCTCGTTATCTTCCGATTCTACCTCAACCTTCAAAAATGGGAAGCAGCAGCGAGTGTAGATCGATACATGAAGATGAAGTATTTGAAGTCTGAATTGTTTCATTTGTTTTATTTATATTTTGCTAGAGACTCGTTTCATTTATGTGAAATTTTCCAATTCGATTATGATGATTCAACAAATTGCAATGCAAAATTTGAACAAAAAATCACTGAATATATTTACATGACACAGGTGTTTACACTTCGAATTATTGGATCGGGTCAGCAGGGTTACCACTTTATGCTTACTTTTATAAGCATTACCTTAAAGAATTTTATTGTGCTTATTTCTGAAAAACGTGCTTACAAGTATTTTAGAGTAAAGTGCTTACTTTTTATCAATAATGTTCATGGCCGTACCAACCAAAAAAATTTTAGGGGCAATACAGTTTTTGCCAAATTTTATTGACGCTTGCCCGAATTATAATCTTTAATCAATTTACGAATGTAAGAAGAAATTTCATTCTAAATTTAAGTTGAAAACAGAAAAAAAAGTTTTCATATTGAATCTGTCTCTGATTTTTTGATTTTCATCTCTTTTTAGATCCAGATTTCTCTCTTTGCCCAACTATTTTCTGTCGCTGCCAGAAAAATTCTAATTTTACTCAAATTTCTGAGAGTTAAGAGGGCAATTGCCTCCTGCTCCATGGCTGGTACGGCTATGATAACGTTGATAATGTTTCAAAATAGCATTTCTAGAAAACGTGCTTTTTTAACTGACTATATCAAGTAAAAACAAAAAAAATAAAACATCAAAAGTTGTTTTTTGAATTTGAATATTAAGTAAAAACTTTTTTTTTGGCCTTTACTTGATATTGCCAGTATAGCTTGCAAGTTTTGGGGCTCACTCATTTTGGGTATTTACCCATTCTTATATTTTTTGGTCAGTGTGCACTGTAAACTTAGTTATAGAACAGCTTTAGTAAAGCATCTGTTTTTATTTTTGATGATACATGTTGGTCCAAAGGTAGGTGGCCAGTACGTGGAATAGAATGTATGTATCAGATAGAAAACAGTTTAAGCACTTACGTTGATAAAATTTAAGGGCTTTATATTATGGTTCACCATAAAATATAATCGCCGATGTAATAATTGTGTTAGTCAATTTAATTGTATATATATTTGTGTTAGTCTTGTGTTAGTAATAATTGTGTTAGTCAAATTAATAGTCGGCAGCGTGGTAGAGTGGCTAAAGCGCCGGGCTCGTGACCAACACGGTCTCGGTTCAAAACCTACTCGCACCATTCTGTTGTGTCCTTAGGAAAGACACTTTACGGCACTTTCCCCTGCTTGGTGGTCCTGGCAAGCAGCTCTAAATTACAGTCATATCTGTTAAATTACAAGCGGGACAGCAATATCTTGGTATCTCCGGAAGCAGGTCGGGGTAATTGCCTACCCTATGTATTAGCGCCTCCGTCGCTTTCCTGCGAGTCAGGAGAATAAATACAGAGATAAAATAAATAAATATATGTATTTTTTAAATAGTTGTTATCATTTACTATCCACTTACTTTTGGACCACCATGTATATTCTTGTTTTTTTTATGGCCAAGCGTCATACCTTGTATTGACCAATTGCTGCTTTTTGTTTTAACACTAGTAGGGTCTATAGCTGACAAAAAATTTAATTCATTGAAAATGATCTAGGGTGTCAAATTGACACAGATGAAGTTTGAAGTCTATAACATGATTTTTATGAGGTTTTTTTATTTACCTTTGTTCGACTAAACACAAAAAAGCAATAAAACACGACTATTACTGGTTTAGAATGACCATACAAACAGTTAATTTAGTCTATAACAAAAAAAGCAATATCCAAGTTTATTATTTACAGAAACACAATAGCTTGCATATTTACATGCGCTGTGTGATTGCAATACGCTTTCCACCCAAAGATTTTTTGCATTTGTGAAGTTTGTGAACAGAGTTTTTTCAATCATACTTTTTTACTAGACAATTTCTTGACTTTGACAGTTAATTTTGTGAATTTTCGATCTGTTTTTTCCCGAGTCTCTTTTGCTTTAGGTGCTTTGTTCCATCTATAAAAATTATTTTCAGTTTTTTTGTTTACTTTTAAACTTAAAAAACCACGATTTTTGAAATTTCGTGCCATGGAGTTTCTTTTATAAAACTGAACTATTTATAGCGGCAAGATCTAAAGTAAAATAAAAAATGTCAACAGAACAGCGATATCTTGGCATCTTTGAAAGCAGGTCGAAGTAATTGTTGGATTGTTGCCCTATGCATGGGTCCAGGATATTTTGTCTGAAATAATACGTCTAAAATACAATTTGTGTAAATCAATTTGTCTACTTCAATCCTTTAGCCCTCAATCTAATCCTAACTTTAAATTGATCGAGACAAAGTGTATTTTATACCAACTGTTTTTGACAAACTCGTCGTGTCCCTATATGTATTGTATCTTTTGAAAAATTTGTCCTTTAAAAAAACTGAAAAATTTGTCCTTTATATACAAACGTAAAAAAGAGCCTCTAAATGACAATTTTTTTGAAATCAGGCCACTTTTTATACCGCCAGCAATAAGTGGCAAGGGTTCCTCCATCAAAACCCATAAAAAGAATTGTAATGGTTGAAAATTAATCAATTTAGTTTTTGTTTAGATTTTTATTCTTAAAAAAGTATCAAAATGGCACCCTCGGTCATTGTAGTGTTGATTGAAATCACTGCTGTAGATACGTAGCAGGACTCCCGTCAAAAATTTGTCCCAAAGTGCTTTACCCGAGAATACAACAAAATTTACTGCGGTAGACTCCGCAATATATTCGCATTCTTCAGCTTGCAAATCAGAGTGTTAGTAGATAAGTTATCCTACAGACAAATGGAAGCTTAAATTAATGCTGTTTAAATAAAATTTTTAAAAGACTTGGGGTCTTCATCGTCAAGTCGCACTAAATGTGAGTATTTGAGAACAATGTAATTTAGTGTGTTCACACAATTTTAACGGAAGAATCTTTATTTTGTATGTAAACGGCTTTATTGTCCTACGGAAGATTGCTTGTTGTTTTATTTCTTGTGCACTTGTGTTTTTCGACGCTTTGCCACTGGCTAGTTATAATAAACCAGTGTTTTATTAAATGTTTTTATCTTTATTGAAATCAACAAGCTTTAGAATGACCAATAGTATTGATGGATCCATTAACCCTTTCAACTTTGGTAGTCTTAAAAAGCCTGTTTTCTTTAGAATTCTTTCAGCCAACTCTCCTCAGAAGAAATCGCTGGCCATGACGAACTGCAAAAAAACGCAATTTATATAGGGTCGAAAAACATCTAAAGTAACGGCATCTTTCATTAGTTCAGACAAAGCAGCGCGCGATTAGTTGCCCGCTCACTTGCGCAGCAGGCGAGAAAGCTTCAGTCCATGAACAAATTCTTTCTGGCAACAAAGAGACAGTTTTAAGAAACTCTATGAAGATGGTTCAAAGAGTCTCCTGTGAAAAGATGATCGTCCGGTAGCTAAAATTAAAAAACCAGTTACTATAGAAATTTTTTGCGCAAATTTTCTTATTTAACAAATGTTGACCAATAGCCGAACACGAAATAGGTGCATTTTGAATGTACATGTATTTACATAAACGTTTAGGGAGGTATTTTTTAGGTTTAACTTGATTTCTAATTAATTTTGAAAAATGTTGTCGAATTCTTTCTTCCAGTCGTTGCGAATTTCTACCTACGTACACACTTTCACAGCGGTACATGTACCGCTATAAACATTACTTCAGCTACCTTCATAGAATGTCATGAACCCTCTCTTTGTCGCCAAATAGAATCAATCAAAAAGCAGACAATAATTTTCTGACTTTTCATCAATTAATTTTAATAAGAATTGTGACGCTCCTTTAAACCGGATGTATGCACCAGGCTGCACCAGGAGTTCTTAAGAGTGTACGACTTTGACGGTTAACACAAGAAACGTACAAAAATATACCTGGCCCGGGCTTGAGCAATTGGACAAGGCTAAATTAATTTGTAGCAATATTTTTGATTTTTATCGTTTTTTTTGGTAACATCTTTCAATTTAGAATGGAAACTTTTTTTCGTAAAAACTTTTCAGCCTAATTGTAATTTTATTGTCAATGTTTTTTGTATCCTCTTCACTTTTTAATGAAGCAAAATACATTATGGTCTTTGTTTAATCAAAAAATTTATTTTTCAATTAGTTTTTAAAGAAAATAAAAACAATTTTGATTATTTTTCAAAAAAATCTTTTTTCAGTATAAAATTTACTTTCAAAGGATAATTGCAAACAAATAGGGCTTTTGTCGCGTTTTTGAATTGGTGCGTATGGACTGGCAAATAACAAAATACTGAGTAGACCACTACTAAAAGAAAATATGTTGAGCACTTGCAACGTAACAATAACTTTTGTTGTCACACTTCATTCTTAATTCTAATCTTAACTTTATAAATCTAGAGTTAGTTTTCAGCTTTTTCCAGTAATTTTTGCGCTTTCGATTGTGACGTCATCTTTTTTTTTTATTGTTACTCAGTGATTGCGTAATTGGTAAGCTAACCCTCTACCTAATTTAATTTGTCTTGAAGTTGCTCTTAAAATAATTATAAAAAATCCTTTAACTGTTTAATTCAAAGCGGATTGATTAACTGAAGCTTCAAGTCATTGCGAAGTACAATGCGGCAGCTCTTTGCTTCTAGTATACTCGTAATCCACTATTTTGAAGCAAATTCTATTTTGTAACTTACATAAGCTATTTTCTGCTTTTTCATATGATTGTGTTTATGATTTCATAAACCGCTTAATCCTACATAACGAGTAATAAGAGTTCTTATTGTTCCAGTACATTCGCTTTCCTTCTGGCAATTTTTGCTAATTCATATACGAGTGGTGATCAGCAAAATGGTCAGCAGAGTGGTCAGCAGAGTGCTCAATGTTGACCAGAACAATTTATTACAGAATTCAGCTGACTTTTTTCAAATTTAAACAATTCAGCACAATTTTTTCAAATTTAAAACATTAAAACGTATTAAAGCATATGACAAAAAACTGCCCTACAGACTGCTTCACCTGCACGGTTCATCAGGGGGATCTAGAGACTTTAATAAAATAAAATAACAAAAAAACCTTTAAAAAACCAAATTAAATTTAAGATCATTTATAAACAGAACTCTTTTTAAACTCCGACAGCAATGATGTAAACAAAATAACAAGTGATCAAAAGCGTTTGGCAACTGACAAAGGGAAAGGAAAGAAGAAAAACAAGAAATAAGAAAGAGAAAGAGAAAAAAGAAAAAGGCGCGAGTAGTTTAGCATTTTGGATTTCTTGGCAGTTGCGAAGTATCTGGCGGGAAACCTATCGGAGGATGGCGGGAAATCTATCGGGGGATGGCGGAGGATCTGTCAGGGGACAGCAGGGGATCTGTCAGGGGACAGCAGGGGATCTATTGAGGAATGGCGGGGGATCTATTGGAGAATGGCGTCGAATCTGCGTCGAATCAAACGACGGATCTGGGGGGGATCTAAACAAAGTTGCAACCAACCATGGGTTCGATTCTCATGCAGAGCAACAAAGTTGCCTTCACTTGCAAGTTCGATTTTTACTCAGAGCGACGCAGTCACGTTTAAACATAACTTATGCTGAGCAACGAAGTTGCGGGTTTAATTCTCATCCAGAGCGACAAAGTCGCGTTTCACTACAGGTTTGTTTTAAGCTGAGCAACGAAGTTGCGACCAACCACGGGTTTGATTCCCATCCAGAGCAACAAAGTTGTGTTATCTGCAAGTTTGATTCTCATCCAAAGCGACGCAGTCGGGTTTCAAACACAACTTGTGCTGAGCAACTAAGTTGCGGGTTTAATTCTCACCCAGAGCGACGAAGTCGAGTGCTTCTATGCTGAGCAACAAAGTTGCGACCAATCACGGGTTTGATTCTTACCTAGAGCAATGAAGTCACGTTTAAACATAAATTTAAACATACCTAAGCGGTTGCGGCATAACTTATGCTGTTAAGCATAAGTTACGCTATTACGCGTTTAAACATAACTTATGCTAGCAACAAAGTTGCGGGTTTAATTCTCACCCAGAGCGACGAAGTCGAGTGCTCCTATGCTGAGCAACAAAGTTGCGACCAATCACGGGTTTGATTCTAACCAAGAGTGACAAAGTCACATCTAACCACGGGTTTGATTCCCATCCACCACGGCGCTTCAACCACTCGATCATGCTGCCAGCCTATTTGCAGTAATTGTTGGCGCTGTGCATTGCTTTAAAATTTGTTGAAGCTTGAGAGTCAAGTTTTGCAACAGTTGATCAAGATTGTTCGATTTTGTAAATGATACGTATATTCTTTATAATTAGAAACTGTGTTTTCTGGTTATCTGTTAAGAGAACTGTTCGAGAGAATTCATTTGTTTTTGCCAGAATTAATTGTATTAAGAACTTGATTCTCTAGGTAAACCATTTCTTGAGCTGGTATAAAAAAACAAAATAAACACAGCTTTGCTTCAGCGCAGGTATTTGGGTTACCTAATTTAACTGGTCCTTTTGAATTCTCCAGTAAAGTTAAATTTGTGTCACTTGTTTTAAAAATATCTGAGTCAAAAAAAATTTAATTTTACTGTGCTACAACAATTTTTTGCTATTATCTGAGATACAATTTACAATTAATTATTTTATCGTATGAAAAAGCTAAAAAGCGAAAACAGGAAACTTTGCCAAATGTGTTTTTAATAAATGCTTCAGGTTGGCTTTTGTGGCCGGAATACTGAATCTGTTTGAAAGATTTATTAAATTACTATATAACAACAACACTGCTAAGCTTAAATTAGACTGGGTTTTTATTTTTTTCAAAATTTAAATCTTTTGATTAAGATTTAAAATATAAATTAATAATGTTTAGCGATTAAAAACGGTGTTACGGCAAGTACTCTGAGTTTCTAACCCGGGTTTATTTTCTGGCTGTAATTTACTTAATTTTTGTTTTTGACATTTAATTTGATTCACTTCATTTTTTCACGGCGCTCGCTTGCTAATTGATTGTTGCTTTGAGCCGACATTTTCCATTATCTCACTACTAATTGATTGTTGCTTTGAGCCGACATTTTCCATTATCTCAGCGCGCTCGATTGCTAATTGATTGTTACCTCGAGCTGACTTCTTTTTTCCATAAGTTGGGTGTAATTTGTGTAGAAACGCTTAATTTTGCTACTTCAGCCTTTGTGGAGCGGTCGTAGATTTACTGTTTGAAATACTGTTAGACGCCGTTGGGAGTGCTGTTTATAATACTGTTGAAGATACTGTTTGATATTGTTAGTTTTGTCGGTCTGCTCCGTGTCAGTCTACAGTTGGTGAGTGTTTATAAGTCTTTCTTTTGCATTATTTATTTATGTTTACGTTTATTTATAGAAAACCGTCCGACTGTATTATTTCGTCCAATCATCCAAATCGTTCGTCCGTACTATTTCGTCCGACTGTATTATTTCGTCCAATCATCCAAATCGTTCGTCCGTACTATTTCGTCCGACTCTATTATTTCCTCCGATCGTCCAATCTTCCATTTAACGTCCCATTGTTTTTATTTAATACAAATTTAATTCAAATCAAATCAAGGACGCGTACATTTCCGGAGACAGCCACACGGAGTTTAAGACCGCGAAGAACTTACTGTAACAAACGGTTTTACAATTTTTAAAAATAGAATAGCAAGAGCAATATAAACCGAAAAAGGTTTAACTTTTATGTTTTTTTCAAGAAAAATATAAAGAAAGTCAACCGAATTTGCCACGATTACATCTCTACATAAATTGATATTTTTAAAGTAGCCTATCTGAATTTTTAAGCATTCATACTCATAAGAGCAAGTCAAGCAATCAAAAAAATTTTAAAAGATTTTTAAAAAATTCCCCCAGATATTCAGCGTTTTTATAATTAACAGTAGGCAAAAGAGATTAGTGCTTGAGAGAAAGATGAAAAGAATTTTTGTATTTCCTTTGACTTTAAAATCATTTCAAACAGTAAAAAATGCAACTGCTTTAAGTTATTTAAGTTAAAGGGTGTAGTATATCATATTATAGTGGTTTATATTGCAATAATTAAGAAAAAAGACCGGTAGAAACATCAAGTGAATAAATTCTACAGAATAAATTGTTGCAAAAACACTTATATTTATAGTTGAATTGATCCTTTGTAAGTCTATAAATAATCGAATAAAACTTGTATATCACAAAAGCAAATAACGTATGGTATTTAAAAGAGCTTGGACTGCAGCTAAAAAATTCATTCAGCAATTGAACCAAAAATGATTTTGCACCGGTGCGACAAGTGTACGATAATCGGATGCCCATAAAAAGCAATTTTACGGTTTGCAGGTAAAAATACTTTAAACAGAGACTTCTGTTGTGGTATAAACTAATCGTTGCATCGGCTACAAATTTGTTACCATCGTTCGAGTAGTCAATTTTGTATGACGTCAAATTCTGATTGTAGTCAGTTGGTCGACCTTGGGTTATTATTCTTGACGCTGTATCTCAGGGATGGCCAACATGTCGATCGCGACGTATTAGCTGGTCGATTGCTTTTGACTTTGAGTGAACTTAGAATGTGTTACTTTAAAACTTAAAGTAAAACAAATTTTTAAGACTTAAAGTAAAATCCGAGACACATGCAAAAAGGAAGACCTTTTTTCAGAGATTTTTCTGAGATTTCAGATTTTTCAGAGACCTCTCTTTAGGACCCCATTTCCATAGTAGCCAATTGCAAGTTTATAAAAAAATTAAAGTCTATCTTACCAGCAGACAAATTGGTCACTCCTGCTGTGTAGGGAGAAGGAAGTTAAACTCCTGTCCAATCACTTCCAGGCGAAGCGAATTTCGCTACAAAAAAAATTCTGAATGTAAAAAAATACTGAATGAAAAAATTTTTTTTTACTTTTGTAGAACCTAATTACGTTAAGAGTAATCGTTAAACAAATTTCGGCAAAAAGGAATGGCCCGCAAATTTGTTTCAGTTGATATCGCTATGAAAATGTCTCTCACTTCAGGTGGCTTTGCCTACGATATTTTTGACGTTTTTGTGTATTGGCTTACTCTTAAATGGTTTTTGAAAGGATAGTGCTGATTAACACTACTAAGCAGCAACCATAAACAGAGATTTACAGCTAATTGCGTCACAAGCACGGAAGCGGCTATTCGACTTCTACATCCTGTTGTTGCCTTATTCATCCGTTTTTATCCGATGCAGATGGAGTCGTTTGGTAGTTGGCCTATAATATTAAAAGTCGAGTACTTCAATAGATATTATACATATTGTTTTTTTATTTGTGGGATTCGCTTTACTGTCTTTATTGAGTATTTGGTTAATAAAAATTTTTTTCGTGGCTAATTCTTCAGCATATTATGGGGAAGTTTTTTAGTTTTATCCAAAACTTCGATATAGCCACCCATATTAGGGTTGAAGCTGATTATTTTAACTTTGCTAAATTAAAGGAAATTAACTCCAAATTGGACACAGACAAGACATAAAAGGAGAGGATTGATACTTTTGCTCCTCCATGCTCCAGTACCACCTGGATTAAGTGGTAGAACTACAATTTTTTAAATCAAATATGAAAAAAGAGTATTTAAGTTAATTTTAAATTTTTTTTGTAAAAAAATGATTTTAAAATATTGAAATTAACGTAGATAAAGCAAGTTGAAGTTGCTGCTCTTTGGCATTCGTCAAGCAAGTCTGTGGTATAATAAGATGATGCCAATTTATAAAATCGAGATAGAGGTACAGGGACATAACAAAAAATTTTCATAAAAAATTAAATTTGTTCTTAATTGTGGCAAATCGGAATTTTGACTTTTCCGTATGATCACTAAATGCAGCAGATTCCTATTCAACATTTAAAAATTTTACTACTTTTGTGAGCTTTGAATCGTATTTATCTTTAAATTTGATTAAATTGACGAATTTCAGAACAGCGTATCATTTCTATTTTCGGAATAGGTTATCTCTTTACGTCACTTTTCCTTGCATGGCGGTTTAGCAAGCAGTCAAATTTCAGTCTTTATAAATTAAAAAATATCTTTATAAAATAAAAAAATAAAAATAAAAAATTCAACCCGGCAGCAGTATCGTGGCATCTCCGTACGTAGGTTGGGGTAATGAATAGATCTATCCGACGCTTTCCTACGAGTCAGAAGGATACATATAGAAGTAAAAAAAAAACTTTTGTATGTGTGAATTTTTTCTTTGAAAATTATTTTCAATTGTTTAAACTTCCTTACGGCGTTGTTGCGCTTCAGACAAAGCAAAAGAAAGGTTATAGCAAAGGATTTTTAACTTTAATAAAGCAGCTCTTCAACATAATTTTATTGATACAATCCTTTAAAAACACCAAAAACTTCTTTTTTTAACTAACAAATTAAAAAAAAACATATTAACAATATAAAAGTTTGAAAATTGTTGTATTTCCCAAAACTTTAAATTGTAAAACTGCTTTTTTAAGTAACATCTATTGGAAAATAATGTCATAACAATAATACCTGTTTAATTTTTTGTTTTAATTACAAACATTATATTTGCGATAGGCTTTATGTGTAAACTTTTTACGTTTTCAGTCTTAACAATAAATGCGTTTCCTACTGTAGATTTATACTACGCAATGAAGCAAGATATTAATAAGTTCCGCTTTAACTTGAATACTCTGTCTAAAAGAAAACCAGCTATTTGTTAAAACTACAATTCATTGAATCGAACCATGAAGCCGAGAAACGAATCAGATTGTGGTGTTAGTGGAGTTTGTTCGAATTAAATGTTTTTTTCACTTTGAATATTACTGTACGAGTCATCAGTTTATGAAATTTGCTTACAAGCAATGTAATCGATTGATGCGTGGAAATCAAATTCAGGATTAAGTCGGAATTATAATCTTTTCCAGCAAAACTTCATTCGACACTGTAATTATAAAATTTAACGCGTTTGCTATTTGGCATGAACACTTAAGTTTATAACATTTTTGCAAGGTTGAATCAAGCAAAAATTGAAGGAAAGAATTAGCAATTCAGGAAATGCGTCAGAGATTGCCGCTAAAGCGAAACCAAAGTTTCACATACCTGAATTAAGCCGTTTTAACATATTTTGTTGCTATCTTAAGGTAAGGCATAGCCTTTGCGGAACTAAAAAGCTTTTCTGGTCTCTTTCCTACACTAAAATATTTAAACCAATTTTATTACAAACACTCAAATAGAAATCTCAGTTTGTGAATAGTAGCAAATAGTGCAAAAGCAATAAACTTTTTGTGTGGTAAAGTGTAGCTGCAGCTTTTACTGGAAAGAAACAGTTTAATTATGTTTATACTGAATTTATTTCTCAATTAAAAAGCTGTTTGGTAAAATTAAAAAGCTCTCCACTTTTTTGGATAGGTGTTTAGCAACCGTTACAGTAGAAAAAGAGCCAGTAGATAGCGAAATTTTGGTGCCAATATAGTAGGTGGCCTACCTGTTATCCGGCAGTCTAACAATTATAGAAATGCTGTTAACAATGAAGGATGCTTTCAGTGTGCTTAGTAAGTAGTTACTTTTAGTTCTTATCTTTGTTTTTTTTAGTGTTAACTACAACTTTGTTGATTAATTCTAAACCTTTCGATGATGTTTCTGTTGGAATTTTAGATGACAGTTGCTGCCAGTGATAAAAGTGCTACATTATTTTTAAGTGAAGTGTTTTACAGAATCAGGAATTATGTGAGAAGTGTGAGAGTCCCATGAGACTAATAAAAAATCTATGGGAAGAATAAAATGGTATGGAGATACAAACGGAAAGGCTTTCTTAATAAGATAATAAGGTAAGACACATTTAAATCTGGTACGCCACATACAACACTAGAATCAAAGCTGTAGGCCGCTTACTATACCAAACCCAAAAGTGTAACCATAATTTAAAAAAAAAAGTAACTTGACTATTTTCGTTGAGCACAGAAAACAATCAACGCCGTCGTATCATTAATCGGATTGATATGGTATTCCTTATAATTATCTTAAACGGATATAAAACATCGGCCTTCTTGGGCAACGGTTTTAAAAAACTTGTAATAGTTAAATATTCAAATGCGTAATTTATCAAAACGAAGAAAAAGAAGTTAAACTAGAACAAAAGAGGAACTTATTTAAAAACATGCCGACCGCAATTATTGATAGTGTCAATTTCACTAAAAGCGAGCAGGAAAATCAATTATTTCAAATCTAAAAAGGTAACCAATTAGAAGGCCTGGCCTATATCTGACATTTAAATGTACGCCGAGCGTATACACATGGCATACATCAATATTGAATATCCCACGCAGAGTGTAGGATTGTTTTAAACTTTATTCAGACTGAAAACAGTCGCGCGAAAAGCAAGCGGAAAGCCGGATTTTCCGCAATCCATTTAAGAAATATGCTATTAACCCTAAAACGTCAAATGTTAACTTGAAGCAACAAACTGAACTTTGAATTTGTTCTCACGTTTTCTTCTAAATTCGTGCGAAAGATCGGTGTTAACCCAAAACAACATTTGTACTTGTTATGTTTCTTAAAACAGTTTTAGTATATTTTTAATTTTTAATCACGTTTTATCAAGTTTTTTTTTCGGTACTCATAAGTATGCGGTTTTCGACTAGAATTTGATTTTCACAAGCAAAATTTGAAAGCTCGGTCGACAGTACAACTCCAATTTTTTTTTCATCTGTAGAAAGATTAATTGCTTTTTCAAATTTCACACTAGTTGAACGTTTTTTAGGTGAAATAAACCATCACTTTGGAACAAAAATTTTTGTTTTTGTGACAAATGTTGCTTTGAGTTAACAAACCTAAAAAAATTGTTATGAATATTGATATTCAATTTTTTCCTATATTTTGTGCTTCATAGTGTGATTACAGTCTCGCGTAAATAAGCAAAAATTTTTTTTTATCAAAAGAAAAAATTTGGTCTTTCAAGAGTTAACAAAAAAACCCATGTCGAAGGTATACACCAGATATAAGGCAGTTGCAGATCTAAAAATTCTATCTTAAAACAATACGAAAAAGAATGGGAAAAATTACAAAAGCTTTTTAGAATGTATTCCTAAGCAAAGCTTTCAGATTAGCAGTTTATGAAAAAGCAGTTATGGTAGTTCCGCAAATCCCGAGAGGGTGGAAAGACACGCCCAATAACGTTCGCAGTAACTTACCAGAAATTTGTAAAAATACGTTTAGTAGAACAAAAATTAAAACTTGCTTCTAATTTTTTTTAAATGTATGGTCTGCTGGTTGATGGTATTTAAAAAAGCAAAATGACAATTTGCACTATTTTGTTCATGTTGAAAATTAATAGTTGCACCCTCTTTATGAAGTAAATTGTTACAACTTTACTCGGGTAACCTAAAGGACCAGTTGAACTAGGCAACTTAAATACCTGCGCTGAAGCAAAGCTGTGTTTATTTTTATTTATGCCGGCTCTGGAAAAAGTTTGTCGCAATACTGAAGTTCTTTAAACCCTTAGTTCTGGTAAAGTACAATAAATTCGCTAGAAAACTTTCTCTCTACAAATTGAAAGAAGCCACATTTTTTTATTTCTTTTTATTTTGTCTCTATATTTATCCTCCTGACCCACAGGAAAGCGACGGAGGCGCTCGTCGTCGTCGTTTGAAGAGGTATCCACTCCAGGTCAGACACAAACAGGACTGGGGCCAAGGGTTTATCCTTCTACTACCCCAGACTGGTGGACTGCCTGAATCAGATGCAGACAGTAATGTCATTAAGCCAGCATCGAGTTTCGTCAGCCAAAACCGTCAGACCTCGTGCTCCATGTTGTGCCCGATGTATAGGGCACGCTGTTAGAACATGGTCTGCGGTTTGCTCAGAGGCGCCACACTCGCAATTCGGTGAAGGAGCAAGACCCCATTTGTGCATGGATGAATGGAATCGCCCAACACCAGTCCGCAGGCGGTTGAGCTTAACCCAAGCTGCTCGGGGTAAGCCCATCCCAACAGGCCTGGCACCGGTCTCAGGCACAAAAGCACGGAGCCTGGAAGCATTTTCACAGTACTCCGTTTTCCATTTGTGATTTGTCCATTCAGAAGCGCAGATGTTAAGTCTGGCAAGGTCGTCCAAAAGATTCCGCGCAGCTGGCACAAACGGGCGTCTGGATCTTAGTCTCACTTGGCGAGTATCTGAGGTCAATGCGCTTAATAAAAACATTAAAAATTATTCTTTATAATCACTTATAACAGGGGTTTCCAGTGATTAAGAAAGACGTGTTGCCTTCCCGTCATCCCAGCAACGTTATTTATCAGTTTTTGTTCCACTGCGATAGTCGGTACGTTGGTCGCACGTCTCAACGGCTAGAAGAGCGAATTAAACAACACGTTCCTAGATCCATCATCAATCCTCGTGCCTCGGCCAACCGCCAAAGTCTTTCCCGCTCTTGCAAGAACAACACACGCCCACAACAATTTCACGAATCCGCCATTGGTCAACATCTTCTTGACAACGCACAATGCGCCCTTCATTACAGCAACGAAAAATTTTCTATTCTCGTTCGAGGTCGCTCTTCTTTTCACCTTTCTGCTCTTGAAGCGACTTTCATTAAATCTCTCAATCCCCTTCTGTGTAAGCAAAAAGAATTCGTCTACTCTTTGAGAATTTCTTAATCTTTTCTCTCATTTGGCTAACTTCTTTCAGCCAATGAGAACTCTACTTTCCCCCTTTATAAATTAGTTCGGTTTCAATTCTGCTTCATTCTGACAATTTCCCCTGAAGAGTGTCAGATGAAAAGCTTTGGGAAGAAAAATCTTTTACTTCACGCAATCTTCAAAAATTTTGCCGTTATATCTTGTTTCGTCTTATTTTGGAATAAAACTGAATAGACTGCTCACATTCAGTTACCATCTTGTGTTTATTAGATACCCGTTAAGTGAGGCTAAGGTCTAGGCGCCCGTTTGTTCCAGCTGCGCGGAAACTATTAAACGACCATGCTGAGCTAGGCACCCGCGCTGACCAGTGGCAAAATTATCCCATTAAGTGCGCATGACGTATATATCCGTCACAGCCAGACGTTCTTTCAGTGCGCATGACGGATGTATACTTCTTGATCGTCGCAGCTTTTCACAGCGCGGATTATTTCGCCTCTCGCATTAGCTATTGTTTCGGTGAAAAACGGAAAAACATTGTTTGCAACAAAAACCGAGCTCCTGCCACAAATGTTATTGTTTTATTTTTTGTTTTTATCTAAATCAAAAAAGCTTTTTTTTAAAGTTTGAATTAAATACTTTGTGTCTCGTGGTTGTGCTTATAGCTTACCCTTAGCGTGCGATCTGAGAGAATTTAGTTAAAATGTTCGATTGTGGAAAGCGCTCTCAAAATTTTAGTTATTATGAATAAATTTGGCGTTTATTTTCTTGCGTTTGCAGTAATACCTTCATTCAGGTCAGATGTGTTTTTTCGTATACTCAACAATAAAAGTATTTAGACCACTTCTAAAAAAAACTCAGTTATTTGTCGGTTGTATAATTCCAAAGTCTACTTATCTGCATTTACTTTCAGTTTTCCTTATATATTTGTAAAAGTATTTAGCCTGTATATAAGTGGAACGACCAAACGAATTTCTTCAAGTCTCAGAGGACAAATATTTATCGCTTAGAGCTCGTATCCATGACGAGCGTTGACAGGAGTATTCTTTATTTTATTGACTTTTTTTTACTTCTTTCCACGCTTAAGCGCTAAGCTAAGCAAAAAAATCCAGAAAATAGAAAATACTCCAGCCAACGCTCATAGTGGAAACGAGCTCTAATTCTTGATTTCGATAATGATTCGTCTTTACTCGAAAGCTCGGAAAATAAAAGCGCCGACGAAGGCTATTTAACCTATTCTTCTCAAGGTTTTTCGAGCAATTAATTCCTCAACGTGGGCTTCAGAAGCCCACCAAAGTTTGACGATTCATAGCTTGAAAACTACTTAAGGTGTTGTTTTGAAATTTAAACAGAGTAAAAGTCATTTATTTAGTTTTTATTAGGGCTAAAAAGTTTTTGAAACTTTATCTGAAAAAGTATGTAAAATTGGACTTTAGCAAGGTTGGTTGTTTAAAAAGGATCTCAGATGGTTTAAAAAAATGTTTGAAAGAACTGATAAGTGATCCGTTGAAGAGGGACGGAGGCATCCAGTGACTATGTGTGAAGGGCCATTCAAAACACTTTTATAAAGCAAGTAAGAGCGCTGCAACAACCAGTACTCAAGATAGCAGTCGAATAGACCACAAATAAGACAACTTTATGGAGTGTTTTACACCAGCACCTGCCCTAAGCCTCAGCAGCGGGATACGCGAAGAAAGTTTTTGCGCAGTGAAAAACGGTGATAATGGAACGTGAGTGATCTATTTAGTTTTACCCCCGGATAAATCTGAATTGGACAGAATGGTAAAAGTTGGTTGTTGTAAATTTTTAGCTCACATTTTTTCATAATCTGGTTATGGTGGAAAGTAGATTATACCTATATATGTTAAAAAAGAATAAGTTTTGATTCATTTTGGAGAAACACTGTTTATCTGACACCCGACACTGTTTTGCTTACTGTCGTTGTCAGTAAGGGTAAAACGTCTTTGTTTGGAAACAATTTCCGAACAAGTTCCTTAATCATTCAAACCATGTACTTTCCTGCAGAAACCTGAGCAGCTTGCAGTTAAAGCCAATTTTGGAATAGCAGAGCGGCAAATATGGCACCAGCCTTCTTTTTAGCTTCAAGAAAATCTTTAATGTTTTGTATCAACAGAACGACTTAATTCACAGTTGACTTTTCTGCGTCAAACCCAGTCTGTTCTCCAGAAAGCAATAGATCAATTGATTCGATGCAGACATAGGTAAGTGTCTCGAATTTCTTGCAGGGAACACAAAGCAAATATATTTGTCAATAACTCTTTCTTCGTCTCTTGGATCGGAAGGACAAGCGATCTTCCGTAGATTTTGGAAATTTGTAGTTGACGCAAGCAGGAAGAAAGGAAGTTATTGTAATCAAGACTTCATAACAACTCCTGCATGGATTATAAGCTAAGAGCAGATAAAATTAGGGATCCAGAGTTTTACTGGGTTTTTCGTGGAATTTATTGTTTTTATGTGAAACAATCAGATTAAAATATCATGAAGTTTAACAAATCCTGCTAAATCTTTTTTCAAAATACAAAATTTCGATGCACTAAAAATTATGGCTCTTTTGTAGAAAGCCCCCACCATCTATTACGAGTAATTTTTTTTGGTGAAACTAACCCGGAATCCTCCCTAGAAGTTTCTTTTTTATTTCATCCTAGTGTTGTAGGGGGATTCCGGGTTAGTTTCACTAGAAAAAATTATTTTTTATAGATGGTGGTGCGATAAAAATTACTCGCAATAGATGGCGGGGGCTTTCTACAAAAAATCAAAAATTATTTGTTGGAATTACACTAAATGTCGTTTGTAATTTAAAAAAACGGGTTTATTACTTATACTTTGGAAATACTCCTTGAATAATTGCGCAGAATTTTGATGCTCTAAAAACAATTGTTGCTTGTAAAAGTAACAAAAACTATTTTATTGCATAAAACTCTGGATTTCGTTGTTGCTAATACGTGAGAATGCGGAATTTCGTTGTTGCAAAAATAATTGTTGTTTTTTAAAATCACAAAAATCGTGTTATTACTAAAACTCTGGAAACTCACCCTTACCTAAGCATTCAGAATTTCGATGCTGTAAAAACAATTTAAAAGTAACAAAAAAACGTGTTATTAAATAGAACTCTGAATTTCGTTGTTCCCAATTACGTGAGAATACGAAATTTCGTTGTTGCAAAAATAATTGTTCTTTTTAAAAATTAAAAAAACCGTGTCATTACTAAAATTCGGAAAAGTTACCTGTTATCTTTGTATGGCACAAAATAATGTTATTCTCATTTTGTCAGTTTGGTTGGTAGAAAATAAAAAGTTTTTTTCAAACTTCAAGAGTAGACCTTTTTTTGGTCTCCAATTGATTTTTGAAATAAATTTGTAAAACACTGTGCAATAAGCAAGAAAATTTTTTTAGAGAAAAGAAATCACTTGATTAAACATAAGACTTTAGTGGGGTGTTTCTAAACGTTTTTCCAACTGCGGCACATTTTGGGACTTTTTTAAAATTCGTGGCACACTTGGACCAAAGTTCTTGATTTTTGTTCCTAAAATTAGTGTACTCTAAAAAAAAGTCTTTACTTTGAATCTGTCTCGAATTTCTTGTATTTCGTTCTCAAAAGTATTGTTCTCGAAAAAAGGTCGCAGAGCAATGGACTAATGTTTTTCAAAAACTTTCGCTGCACACTTGAAAATCTCTACGGCACACAGGTTGAGAAATACTGATTTAGTACGTCATAAATCTATAAAGTTGGAACCCCTGCTTTATTGTAATTCAATCGTATAAAACATATTGTTTTCATTCTATGTCTTCTGTTTGCATAGCTGACATTTGGAAACTATAAACTTTTGATATAATATTTCCAAAAAAGTAGATTTATACATAAAGAATACACCGGATTTTTTGGAGTGAGGAAAATTTTAACATAAAAACGGTCTATTATTTTAAATGCAAAGTGAAAAGCAATTATAAAAAGTCAGGTGCTGTTTAATTGTCTGAAGGCGTAAACATCAGGCCTAACAAGTGCAGTAGTTTGTTTAAAATTTTCGCACATAAATAAATAGTTACAAGAATGTTCAATAAAAGATGCTGATTATAAGAATTGAATTTTGCCCGCTCGATCGATATTCAAGCTACCTTTGTTGTACTCAATGGTGGATATTGGGTGAGGCGAATGAGGCAGTCGCCTCAGGCCACCCTCGATTTTAGGGGCCCCCCTCGAAAATAGCACATACAGTTTCAATCCGCTGCAGATGTTTGTTCAGAGAACGATTCTGAGTGAAGGCCTTTTTTTTTTTAGAGAACACCCTGATTTTGAGACAAAAATAGGAAAATTAGAGATGAAATCGAAGTAAAGACTTTTTTTTTTAGAGGACACCATGAGTTTCGGAGAAAAATATGCAAGCCAAGATCAGACCTCTTTTTTTTCTTAGACAACATCAATTTTTGAAAATTCTTGCCTCCGGCCCCTAAATTGGAATATCCACCACTGGTTGTACTCCAACAACCATTGTTTTGTCTAACATAAAGTAAATGTGTAAGCTGTTTCCAAGCAATTGCCAAAGAAAATTTGATTTTACATAAAATAAGTTCTTCATCGCCTCAGGCATGTCGACGTTAATAAAATTGTGAAATTGAAATTTCATGCTTTGCTGCGATAGGAAGCAAAAATATAAACATTTGCTGAAAAACGTTTATTTTACCCGTTAATTCCTGCTCGGACCTACCTAAAAATAGTACCGTCTTATTTAGCAATTCAAATTAGGAAAAGTCAAGAAATCTCAGAATATTATCTAAAAAATGAATTACAAACGTTTTTGCAGAGGTTGGGCTTCAAAAACCCGGCCATTGAGGAGAATAGGATTAACACAATGATGAAGAAATTTATCACACTGTTTTGATATATTGATTGTTCAAATTTGTTTATTTTTGCGCTTTCTTTTTTTTTCTATTTTGTTTAGATTTGTATTTCGCTTCAAATTAAAATCACTTCGTCTCATTTTTATTTTTTGATTCGTATATTTCAGTATACCGTAAAACCTCTATTTCACAGCCATGGCGCTCTATTTTTCAAACCTTCCCCTATAGCGGTGTTCTATTAGAGGTGACGTTCAATTAGAGGGTGGCGATCTATTTTTCGACTCGCTGATCAGAATTACGAAAAGATAAATTTCATGAATGAAAAGAAAAAACATCCAACACATTTATACAATTGCATTTATTCATTCGTATGTAATCGTGCTGCATCGTGTCGAATCGTTCGTACGAGCGTGCGTGTGCTTCAAGAAGGTCAGGCGCAGTCTGTGTTGATTTTACCGCTTATTCGAATAGAGTCAACACCGATAGTGTAGTTGGCGTTTAGGCCACGGCCATTAGTTCATTTAAAAAACTACAGGAACTTCCCAGCGTCTAAAAATAAACGTGCAATTCGACATTCCATTCTTCCCTTCTCATACCTGGAAAGGCGATTTCAGCCGTAACTATTGCCAAAATAGAAGAATTCATGAAAGTGGCGTTCAATTAGAGGGTGGCGCTCTATTTTTCAACCCTTCCCCTATAGTGGCGTTCTATTAGAAATGGCGTTCTATTAGAGGTGGCGTTCAAATAGAAGTGGCGCTCAAATAGAGGTTTTACGGTAAGTAATTTTTTCAAAGCGCTGTAATAAAAAAACGCAGCAAGTTGATTCGACGTCCGGGACGCAATTTTCAATTTTGTACCCATGGAATTGTAATCTACATATTTTCAATCTATCAAAAATCCAAATTTTTTTCTCTGCTCAAAAAATTCTCACTCAGCTCTTTACAGTTTAACCATATTTATTTTTCGGTAAATTTGCAAATCAATCAGAGTTATTTTTCGGTACATTTGCAAACGCAATATAAGAAACAGATGGATTTGTTTATCATGTTAAAAAGTCGGTAAAAAAAGTTTTGCCATGACAACTAACATAGAGTGCTCCTTGATCGCTCCAAGAGCTGAGTGATAGAATTTTTAGGAGCAGAGAAAAAACTTTGGATTTTCGATCGGTTGAAAATATGTAGATTACGATTCTATGGGTACAAAAATGAAAATTGCGTCCGGGACTTCCCGCGAAGCTCGAAGCAGCAATTATAATCGATCGAGACGAGAAAAAAAGCGAGACGCGAAATTAAATCCGCACTGTAACTGAGATAGCGAAAATTTAATTCCGCACTTAACGGGTTATAGATGAAACATGGAATACATTGAGAGTACATCTAGGCTCCATCCTTTCATACGTTGAAAGTACGTCCAGGCTCCACGTTACCCCATTTGGGTTTCGATCCTTTTCCGCATTGCAAGTGCGGCGCCATTGAACAATCCGCCGACTATGCCTTATGACTCTGTGGCCCATAGCCTGCATCAAGCACCACATGGAGCACGAAGTCTAACGGTTCTTGATGACGTAACCCAATGCTGGATCAGCACCATCACTTTCAGCACTTTATCCAGCAGCAGTCTAAGATAAAAGAGCAAATACAACGTTACGCGATTTACAATTTTTCCGAGATTTTACCAGCATTAGATCTACTGTACTGTGGGTTTTCGCTTTATTAGCTAGCTTTTAAAAATCTGGGCAGTATAAAGTCAAAGCAGGGTTGCCAGATGCAAAATTGAAAAATAAGCTAATTAAGATGAAAAAGTAGCCAAAATTATCAAAATTAAGCCAGACAAAATTTTATTTTTGTCGCTAAAAAAAGTGTTCTCTAAAAAAAAAAAAAAAGGTCTTCAGTTAAAATCTGTCTATGATCTCTCAATTTTTCTCCCAAAATCATGGCTAGTTTGCAGTGATGGCTTTAAAAGGGTGCAAACGGTGCGGCCGCACTGAACCCCCCTAAAATACATCAAAAGTGGCCCCCTACACAAGAAATTACTCTATTTCTTCATAGTAGCATTAGGACGTCGATGGCATGTCAAAAAAAAGAAAAAAATTTGAAAAAAAAGGAATGGCTTCCTAGGCAGCTGATCTTTTTCTTTTTTTTTGAGATCACAATGTCTTGGGGCAGAATAAAGTGCCTCTCCATGCTTTGGATCGCCCAATAGTGGCCTTTTTTTTTGTCCTAAATTGAAGACCTTTTTTTTTGTAGATCACTATGCTTTCATATACTAAAAATGGCTTCAGCTACCTTTTTTTGTACACTAAATAGGGCCTCCCTTACATTTTTTGCACCAGGACCTTTTTTATAAGGCCATCCTGCTAGTTTGCACTCCAGTCAAAAAACCCAAAAAGCCAAACAAAGTTTTTGATGCCAATCACACTAAAAAAAGCCAGTCTGGCAACCCTGAGTCAAAGTGTAGTGCAGCGGTTCCCAAACTGTGCGCCGTGAGACTTTGTCAGGGGGCCGCGAAAGTATGCGAAAGTTGTACTTACTGCTTTTCTCACAATAATTGCAGTGTGAAGGTTGTTAGCAGCAACTTCCCTTCAGAGAACGATTCCGATTGAGGATCTTTTTTAAACAGCCTGAGTTTGGGAGGGAAATAGGGAAATCAGAGATGAAATCGAAGTGAAGACCTTTTTTTTTTTAGAGAACACCCTGATTTTCAGAGAAAAATAAGGAAATCGGATACAAAATCGAAGTGAAGACTTTTTTTTTTTTTAGAGAACACCCTGATTTTCGGAGAAAAAAAGGTTGTTCAAAGAAGTAATGGAACTGCATACCTTTTTTTCATTACGGCGCAGCGAGTATTTTTAAGTCTTCAAAGGGCGCCGTGAAAAAAAAGTTTGGGAACCGCTGGCGTAGTGTATTAATTCTTTCAAAATTTCATTTGTTAGAATTGTTCGATATTATTATTTTACAAATTTCATTACAGATAAGCGAATCTCAGAGAAGCGAGCACTACTTTTGTTTCTTTTATTCTAATGTTACCAGCGTGTCTCGGCGGGCGAGAAATAAATAAAAGAAAGATAGCGCTCGCTTTGCTCAAATTTTTGCTGTGGTATAAATGGTCCTTAACAACAAACAAAGAATTGCTTTTATTTCCACGTTATTATTGTTTAGCTAGAAGAGCCGCAAACAAAAGGTTGGCGAGCCGCAATTTGCCCACCGTTGGGTTAGCGTATAAAAATGCTTTATATAGTCACAAAATGCTCCCGCAGCGAGCGTTAACTCTATTCAGACTGGGCTTTTTAGAAAACTTGTACGACTGGGAGGGGAGGCGAAGCGAGGCAGAAAGTGCCCACGCTCTTTGTTTGCTTATATTTCGACAATTAGTTGCGCTGAAAGTGTCATTCAAGGTTGTATAGAAAAAGAATTTCATACTCTTTGGATATAGTTACTCAAAGAGCTTTTTAATGAGCGCCATCTGTTCAAACGAAACTCCAAAACTAAAGATAACATACACAGTACAATTGTAAATTTTGTAATAACAACACGACAAGGCCCTGTTTCGACCTAATTAGGTCTCATCAGGTGTGTATAATTACGTACATATTACAAGATAAAGAACTTGGTACTAGTACAATAATATACTGTAAAGTTATATATTATGCAGTCTTTTAAACTTCCTAGCGCACTATTCGGAAAAGAATTACTGAACAGATGGCGCTCATTAAAAAGCTCTTTGAGTAACAAATTGATCGTGAATGCGGCAGCGCTAATCACTTAACTTAAAAGGTACCATCTTGTACACGAATACGATTGATTCAACTTAGTTTCGCAAACTTGTTTTTCATCTTTGGATATAGATACTAAAATGTCGTAATAAAATATTATTTCGGATTGAAAAAGCAACTTTTCGAAAGGTACTCAACTTTTGTAAATTGGCCGAAAAGCAGTGATTGGTTTTAGAAAGCTAACGACTTCGGCGGTTTGATTGATCGTATGAGTAAAAGTAAAATTCTTTCACAGTTGGAATCCCCTTAGGGAGGTTACTGCAGTTCACAGAAGAAACTCTATTTCAACAAAATCTGATTTCATTATTAAAATGCTTCGATGTTAGCAACAACGAATGTTTTCAAAATTCACTGGACTTTTTAAACAATTTTGGAAATGAACTTTTCATACAATAAAAAGAAAATACAAATCATTCCGAGAAAAAATTGAAATTTTAAGTGTCACATCGTACTTTTTTATAATTATTTCAAAATGTTATAATAAGCCTAATTTAAAAAATTTAATTAGGATTGATTACTTTGATGAAATTAATGTTTTTGAATTTTTGCAAGCTTTTTTCTTTTTTAGTAGCTTAGTCTAGCCTACATAGTGAGTCTAGTCTAGCCTACATAGGGTATGTATTTAGCCTACATAGTCTAGTCTAGCCTACCTAATTTAGTAGCTTTGTCTAGCCTACATAGGAAGACCAAAGAGAAGATTTTTAGATGTGGTAAAAGAAGATATGGAAGAAGTTGGTGCGAAGGAGACGGACATTAAAGACAGAAAGATGTAAAGAATGATTGGCTGTGGCCACCCCTGACTAAAGGAAAAGGCCGAAAGGAGAAGAAGAAGTCTAGCCTACATAGTAGAATATTTTATAGTTGAACTTGACTAATGCTCTGGCGTATATTTTTTTATTTTAAATTTACCGTATATTTAATTATTTACATCTCGTCAGAGCAGGGCTGCCCAACTCGAGACCCGCAAAGTCTATTGTTGAAGCCTGCCAAAGAATTTGTAATTACATAATCGATCAAATTATTGTAATGCTTTGAATCAATCCAATGACGCGCAGAAAAATCGGAATAAATAGGCTGATTTTCGTCTCAGTAGAGATTTTTCGCTTTATATAAGAATAAAACACGTACCGGTAGGTATATCAAACTGGTGACCTTTTCTGTTTGGTCTTTAACTAAATTTGTGGTCCGAATTCCTGTTATCAAAGAGGTTCATTCAAAAATAACACATTAAAATCAATTACAGACAAAAAGAAGATACTTTAATTTCTGCACCGATTGCGACTCGCAATAAACTTTTCGACAAAAGTTGGACCACAATGGTTAAAAGATTGAGCATCCCTGCGTCAGAGTGTAAAACAACGTAACATTTTCCAAAACAGTCAATATTATCAAAATGAATTTCTACCGAGAGTAATTTTGGATTTTAATATTAATTTGATCATAACTTACGACACAGACATTTTTTCTTTCAGAATTATTTAATTTATAGTGCGAATTTGGACATTAGAATAAAAAATAAAACATCGGTACAACCAATTAATTATAAGAAGGCGTCAGCATAAGAGCTAAAATGTGAACTAGTTAATTTAATTTTTTCCCACATATAAATAATAAAAAGAAAGTTTTATAAAAATGCTTATTGTAAAGATTGAATTTTGTCCGCTTGATTGGTATTCAAGCAGCCCAACAGCAATTGTTTTATGCAAAATATTGTATATATGTAAAATGTTTCCAAGCAATCGCCAAAAGCTTAAAAAAAGAAAATGCGATTTACATGAAATAAGTTCTACATCGCCTAAGCCTAAGGCCTGACGTCGGGAAACGACGTAATTCGCTTCAACACGCAAAGCCGATTATTGGTAAAATTCATGTCGCTTAATAAAAGCGTGAAATTGAAATTTCACGCTCTGCTTGCGAAAACCAGCAAAAATTCATAAATTTGCTAAAAAACGTCTATTTTTACCGTTAACCCTTGTTCGGGGGCACCTAAAAATAGTACCATCTTATTCAGCATTTCAAATTAGGAAAAGTCAAGAAATTCCAGAATTTTATCTAAAAAGATGAAGTAATTACAAACGTTTTTGCAAGGGCCGGGCTTCAGAAGCCCGGCCGTTGAGGAGAATAGGGTTAAAGCAGGGGTGGGGAAACTACGGCCCGCCGCGAAAGCCTCAGGCAAATAGCTTTACTCTCTCTTAGCTTTTAATTGTATTGATTGTAGTGTTATGATTGAATATGTTATAAACATAAGATTATATTGACAACATTGTATTTGTACGAGTAGTTATAAAATTGTGATTAGTGTTCTAAATACACGTTAGTAAAATACCGCGTGCATAGTCTGTTGAACTACGTAGAGTTAAATCCGTTTAGATAGCCAGCAGACATAACAGTGAACTCTAAAAAAAAAAAGCCATCACCTTCAATCGATCTCCAAAATTTGGCACCACTTTGTCTTTGACACTATTTGAAAGCGATAACTTTTTTTTAAAGAGACTACTATAATGTGGCTCACAAACAAAATCAACTTGTGAATGCGGCTTTCAAGCTAAAAAGTTTGCCCAACCCTGTTTTAAAATGATTAACTTGTTCTAGTTCACTCCTTTCGAAAATTCCCAGTTGTTGTTTGCATGGATTGGGTTGCAAGTTGCAAAGGCGTTCAAGATTTGAAGTGTTGATGTGCGCTGATGACGCTTGACATATAAGGCAGAATATTTTGCCATTACTTTAAACAAAAAAATAAAACTCTCCTATTTCGTTAAAAAAGTCTTGTACTCAACGTCATTTGTTTGTGTTTTTCCTGCTATTTTGAGAACGAACGTGACACAAATTAAAGGCCCGTTTCCACTACGAGCGTGGAAAAAAGCATTCTTTGTTTGTTTTATTGCTTTTTTTTTACGCTCGCTTCAATTTTAACCGCTCGCTTCAATCGAAGATCAATAAAAGAGCATTCTTTGGTTGTTTTATTAATTTTTTTTGCGCTCGCTTCAATCGAAGATCAATAAAAGAAACAAAGAATGCTCTTTTCCACGCTCGTAGTGCATACGGGCCTTTATTTAGTCAAATAAACTAAAGTAAATACACCCAGTGGCGTATCGAAAATTTTTGAAAGGGTGGGGCTATACGACCACAACCAAATGTGGTTAGTAGAGAAATTTATACAAAAGGTAAAAAAAAGTATTCACTTTGAATCGATCCCGGATTTCATGATTTTTGTCCCAAAAAAGAAGTGTTCTCTGAAAGAAAGGTCTTCACTTTGAATCAGTCCTGGATTTCATGATTTTTGTCTCTGAAATCTTGTGATTTCTTGATAAACAAAAAATAGGGGTCTGCACAAGACATCTGTCTTTGCTTTCTAGCGGATTTTCTTCCAAAACTATTTCCAAGAGGGGCCATGAATATCTGAACGGGGGGCCATGGCAGTAAAATTACTGTCCAACTTATGTAAGCCTATGCATTAGGGATCTCCAAGGGGGTATGGCACAATGGCCTCCCCTAAATACGCTACTGAATACACCCTAAAAACACAAACAAAAGATGCACATAGGAGCCGCATGAAACCAGGCAACACAGGTTGGCCTCCCCGCACTATAAAATAAAGTCTTTAGTCGCGTTGCCGTTTTCATATAGTTTTCATATCTATTGTTCCGATTTGCACTGTTAAAAAACATCAGAAGAAAAGTTGCAAAATTCCGCAAACATCAAAAACGCCGACTGCAATGATCAAAGAACTCGCAGCAGTTTTTTTAACAGTGTGGTGCGAGTTTCCCAAATTCTTGTCTGAAGCAATTGAAGTGAAGCGGAAAGCAGTAAATTTAGATTGATTTCTCTACTGTACAAAAATGCTGACGACAGCTTTTTGAAATAATGAAGTAGATTGAAATGCTACTTTTCATACGGTAGCTTCTTTTATAGTCAGGTTAAAATATAAAGGGCTCGTTTCCACTACGAGCGTGTAATGGAGTATTCTTTGTTTGTTTTATTGATTTTTTTGCTTTGCTTAGCGCTCGCTTAGATTTTAAACGCGAAAAGGTCAATAAAAGAAACAAAGAATTTTCCATTTCACGCTCGTAGTGAAAACGAGCCTTAAGGCCCGCTTCAATTTTAACCGCTCGCTTCAATCGAAGATCAATAAAAGGGAAAAAGAATGGTCTTTTCCACGCTCGTAGTGGAAACGGCCTTTAAGCCTGCATTTATTCAGTTGTATTTTACATTATTCATAATTATATAGTAAGCTATTTATATTTGAGACCTGTAGAACCAGTTTTATGGTTTTAGACTTGTTTAAAAGCAATGCACAGTTTTCAGGAATACAGTCGATAAATTTTACTTTTTATTTAAATTTGCTTTGAATTTCCTATTCTTTTACGTTTATTGAAAACATGGCAGCTTGGAATACAAACAACCTTTCACCAACAGGTAGGCTTAACTTAATAAAGCTTTTGAAGTTAGTATACGGAATAAAAGTTACCCAGTTTTTATTTTAATTTCGCAGATTGATAAATTTTATTCTTAAGTTTTTTTAACAGCTCAAAAACACTTTATTAACTTAGACTTTGTTATTAAAATCCTCCTATTAAGGGGATATAATAAAAACGAGATGCGGTTTAAAGTGGGAACAAACGAAAACCCTTTGAGCATTAGGCGTTACGCACTGAAATGTTTTGACAAACACATTCTAAAGTGCGTAAAAATTAATGAAGGTGCGGTACCTAATATAGATTTATTTGTTAAACCTGTGAAGCTCCATATCTAATAATGTCATTTGGAGGAGAATGATAAGCAGTTGCTTCACCAAAAAATATTAAAGTGGTGGTTATTTCTGTCACAGTTTTTGAAAAATTAAATACTAAATAAATCTATTTACCGCAAGCTCGTCGTCGTTTGAAGCTATTTAGTAAAGCAAGCTATTTAGGTTTCAATAAAAAAATCTACTGTGTATATTTTAACAAGGTTGAATGAATAGGCTTACTTTTAGGGATGGTGAACCTTTTTTGTAGTACGGGTCAAAAATTGACGATTTTATCAAAACTATCATTAAAGAGGCCATTGGCTCTAGTTTTGGCCAAAATTCAAGGTAAAAACTAAAAAATAGGTCTTCTCTTTCGATCCGAACCCAAGTCTCTTAATCGCGGCGAAAAATAAAAGTGATGACTAAAAAAAAAATCTTCACTTTTTATCAGCAACCAAAACCTCTAATGTCGGTCGAAATTCAAGGTGAAGACTAAAAAAAAAGGTTTTCACGTCCGATCCGACCTAAATTACTCGAAAATTTACGAAAATGTTTCGAAAATGCCAGAAATTTCGGAACATAAGATGGGCCATTGAATTTCAACTAGTACGTGACACTGTGACCCGCGTCGTTTGCCAATCCTGCCCTATGTAGTAGCCGAATGATTTTGTGAGCCCCAAAAGTCCAACCGAAAATTTTTTGCAGTTTTATTAGAAATCAATTTTTAGGGCTATTTTACACCAAAGACAAGGCTTTAAAACGTCTTTATACTGGTTTGAATATGCATATAATAGATTCCTTTTTGCTTTGCTTTACCGGAAAATATAGGACTAATAATGTGTGGCAAGTTAGCAACCGTGCAAGTCTTTTTATCAAGTATTTACTTTCTGCGTTGTCCGCGTGCTATAATCTTAACCGTTTTGTCGCTTCTTTTTTTCTGCTCTGCTTGCATTTCACCTTTTAATAATCTTTTTCTCAATTACATGTAATGCTGTGGCGGGGTATAACAAAAAACTTTAAACTGTAGCGCGTTAAAATGAAAAATTTGAATTGATATCCGTCGTCACAAATAATCGTAGTTAAATCGTCATCTAAAAGGACTATATTAAAGTTAACGATGCAAAACCGGCGTCGGAATGACCACATACGACCTTGATTAATAATACGTCCGCACTTAACACAATACAAAGTTAAGTTGATTAGATTTCTTGCTTTTTGAAGTAATTATAATCATGCTGATTTGGTTCATCTTTAATCCAAATTGTCGACTATGCAATTTTGATAGCAGCTTTAGTGTAACCATAAACTTCTAAACTGTAGTATCCTACTTTTTAGAAGTCCATTAGTAACAGTGGCAGTCTAGGTTGACTGATTTTGCAAGTTTATTTGCAAACAAGCAAGATTCGGTGCTTTTTTTCAAGAAAACAATGCGTAAAAATGCTGATTTTTACTTCTGTGAAAGTGAAGGAGAAAAAAAGTAAGCAATGCTGAAGGCTTTGGCGTACAAGTTTCGAGAACTCGACATTTTTCTTTTGATTATTACTCAGGCGAATGTAAATTTTTTTCATTAGTTCGCAAGATTTTTGCTGTGGCCAATGTCGCTAAAAACCTTGACATTGTTTGTGGTGGTATGACGAAATTGCACACGAATGAACCATAAATTGTTAAAAAATTTATTTAATCGCTTTTTTATATTTATATTTCTGTTTTT
Organism: Diplosoma virens; assembly: GCA_963680785.1. NCBI lineage: Eukaryota > Metazoa > Chordata > Ascidiacea > Aplousobranchia > Didemnidae > Diplosoma > Diplosoma virens. The sequence goes on along the minus strand of OY796887.1, from coordinate 18,063,870 downwards.
CATTATAATCATTGCGAGACACCAACAAATAAGCCATCAGTCGTCGTTTGAAGGGCATCCACTCCAGGCCAGACACAAACAGGACTGGGGCCGAGGGTTTATCCTTTTACTACCCCAGACTGCTGCACTGCCTGGATCAGATGCTGGCAGTGATGACATTAAGCCAGCATCGAGTTTCGTCATCCAAAACCGTCAGACCTCGTGCTCCATGTGGTGGCCGATGTATAGGGCACGCTGTTAGTACATGGTCTGCGGTTTGCTCAGTGGCGCCACACTCGCAATACGGTAAAGGAGCAAGACCCCATTTGTGCATGGATGAATCGAATCGCCCAACACCAGTCCGCAGGCGGTTGAGCTTAACCCAAGCTGCTCGGGGTAAGCCCATCCCAACAGGCCTGGCACCGGTCTTGGGCACAAAAGCATGGAGCCTGGAAGCATTTTCACAGTACTCCGTTTTTCCATTTGTGATTTGTCCATTCAGAGGCGCGGATGCCAAGTCTGGCAAGGTTGTCCAAGAGATTCCGCGCAGTTGGCACAAACGGGCGTCTGGATCTTAGTCTTACTTGGCCAGTATCTGAGGACCCACTTAAAAGACCATACAAGATATGATCGGGGTCCAAAGATCCACAGTAAGCCAAGGAGAGTGTCGCTCCCATTCGTCAAAGCTCAGCTGGCTGGATGCCTGAGAGTACAAGTAGGTGGTCCGTTGGAGTGGGACGCAGGCATCCAGTAACTATGCGCAAGGCGTCATTCAAGACACTGTCAATGAGGCGAGTGTGAGCAATGCGACACCAGACTGGCCCACAGTACTCAGCTGCTGAGTAGACTAGAGACAAGGTGGCTATGCGTAGTGTTTTAGCACCAGCACCCCATCCCGAGCGAACGAGTCGCCTCAGCAGTGTGACGTGCGATGATAGTTTTTTGCGCAATGCCACTAAATGGTGACGAAACGTGAGCGATCTGTCCAGTTTTACCCCAAGGTAAGTAGGGGTTGGACAAAACGGTAAAAGTCTACCGTTGTTGTAGACCTTTAGCTCACGTTTGGCCTCTCGGTTATTTAAATGAAAGGCTGTGGTCACCGTCTTAGTGTGACTGAGCTTCAACCTCCAAGTCTGGAGATACGCTGACAGTGTGGATATGTCTTGGCTTGTCCCCTCCAAGTCCTTCCAGTTTCCAGAAAAATGCAACAATGCTACATCATCAGCATAAGCAAACTTTCTGGAAATCATGGAAGGAAGATTGTACGTATAGATGTTAAATAGGAGAGGAGCCAAGACCGATCCCTGAGGAACGCCGTTTTTAAGACGGCGTAGCTTGCTTTGCTTGCTGTCACCGGTGGTAAGGGTGAAACTTCAATTTCGCACAAGCTCCATGATCCTTTTGACCATGTGCTTATCCGGAAGTAGTCTCAGCAGCTTGCCGATAAGGCCACGGTGCCAGACAGTGTCATAAGCAGCTGTCAGATCGATAAATACGGCACCGGCCTTCTTTTTAGCCTCGAAAGAATCCTCGATGTTCTGGGTTAGCAGTACAACTTGATATACGGTTAACTTCCCGCATCGGAACCCAGCCTGCTCTTTAGGGAGCAGTGGATCGACTAATGGTTCAACGCGGGCGTAGATAAGCCTCTCGAGGATCTTGTAGGGGACACAGAGCAGAGATATCGGTCGATAACTCTTTGGGTCCCCCACGGGCTTTCCTGGTTTTGGGATCGCGACCACAAGCACTCTTCTCCAGATCTTGGGAATTTTGAGTCGGCGCAAACAGGAAGAAAGGAAGTCACGTAACCAGGACTTCAAAGCAGCTCCGGCATGGAGTATAAGCTCGGAGCAGATGGAATCAGGTCCCGGAGCTTTACCTGGTTTTAAATGTTGAAGGGCAGCAGCAAATTCTCTCTGTGAAAAATTGTCAGAGATATTTACTGCGTCTGGTGTTGTGGCCCTCCAAAGGTCAGACACTTCTTGAAAGACAAGTCGAGCTGACTTGCGGTCAACAGCCTCGTATTTCCCATTTCTAATCAGCTGAGATGCAATAGCATTGGCTGGAACGGGACAGTGACGAGGAGAGTGTCGTGACCTACCAGTAAGATTGTTCAAAATACTCCACGCTTTTCGACTAGATTGTGAGAAGTCAATGCTCCGAACTGCTTCAGACCATTGATTCCTCTGCTTTCTGTCAAGCTTGGCAAGCAGAGCTGTAGCAGCCAAACTTGAGTCGTCTCCCTGAGGAGACTGCAGAAAGGTTTTATAGAGGGATTCACACTCTGCATCCCAACACGGAATATAGTTATTTCGATACCCGCGTGGGATAGTCTTTTTGGCTGCTTTCTTAATGGTGTTACAAATGTCCTGGTAAGCCGCATTTACATCAAGTAAATCAGGCGGCAACAAAGTCTTTGCGAATTTATTCGTCAAAGCAATTTAGTGACTCCATTTGGCCTTGCGGAAGTTCCATCGCTTAACAGGAATGCTTGGCACTGCCATAGCAAACCTTGGTGGTGTAATAAGCGAAGGTCGATGTTGTGACCTGGGCAACTTTTCAAGGACACGTCTATCCGGTAAGCGACTGTTTGAACCTACGCTAGCGAAAGCTAGATCTGGATTGGTGACAGTGTTCCAGCGGCCGGAATGAAAACTCTCAGCCATCAGTAAGAAAATCCTATTAGTATCGACAAGAAAATATTGAACAATGGAAAATAAATTTTTATTTGTTTAATTTCTTGTCATCTAGTTTGGTCTCCGCTTGACCTTGTAAACTAGCAAATACAAACAAATTTTACATTGGTTTGACTAGTGCAGTGGTTCTCAGCCTGTGTGCCGCGAGAGATTTCCAAGTAAGCAGCGAAACTTTTTAAAAAACATTAGGCCACTGTACCGAAACTTTTTTTTTAGTGGACACCACTTTTTAGGCACCAAAATCAAGAATTTCGAAACAGATTCAAAGGGAAGACCTTTTTTTCTTGAAAACACTACTTTCTTGCACTCTGGTCCAAGCGAGTTTTGAAAAGGTCCCAAAGTGTGCCGCAGGTGCGAAAATGTGAAGAACCGTTGGACTATTGACTTTTAGTCAAATGGAGTCAAGCGCGGTGCCAAAATTTTAGTGGGGCGTTTGCAGTAGCTCTGGAGTATGCATATTGCATATATGCCCAGAACTTATTTCAAATGCTTTCTTAGATTTGTGGCTTTTAAAAAATGCAAGACTGTGTGGTCTTGCATTTGGTAGAAGCCACAAAGCTTAGATTTTTCCCTTGTATGACCAGCTCTGCGACTAAAATTTGAGTAAGCGGACTGTCCCTGATAAAAGTTTAAAGCTTGAAACCATGGTCGGGCAATGAGCTCGGGTTCGGCGTGCGCGATGCACAATGCCATAGATCAGGGGTCGGCAACCTTTTTTGCACTGCGGCCCAGTTTTAAATTTAAATTTTTTCGCAAACCGGTCTAAAAAACACAAATGTTCAGCAATGAAAATTTATTACAACTCATATCAGTTTTTATAAATTTGATTTAATGAGAACCTTGAGCTTGTTTTGCCGCAACGAGACGCTCCCACCTAGGAATTACAAAACTCAATGACACTCGCAATGTGTCTCTTACGTCTAGCCTGTTTCACGGTTTCATCTTTGTTGCTGCCATCACAGAAAACCCAGATTTGCATAAGTAGGATGTCGAAAATGGCAGCAAATTTTTTAATGCTATTCTGGAAAAGTCAGGGTATTCTGGCAAGGCCTTTATCCAAAAGCTTGGTAGAGTCGTTGTATCAAAAACACATTTCAGGCTACCATCATTTGCACTGTCCAGCAGCTGATCTTCTTGTTATACAGGTAAGGTCGATTTATCTGGTTTAAAAATAACGGATCCATTTCTATGCAGTTCAAGGGTCTTTAGTACTCGGAAAATAGCGCTTGAAAACTTGAAAAGAAAAGCGCAAGTGATTGTTCACAAGGTCGTAGAACGCTTGCTCATGTTCGTTGTCTTCCAAGTCGCTGCTAATGTTTGAAACATGTCAAATAACCCTTTATTTACGCGCTGCTCTCACAATTTAAGTTTGTTATTAAATGCAGATACTTTACCTGCCAACTTGAATACAGTTATCATTTTGCCCTAAAGTGAAAGATTTAGTTTGTTGAGTAGATTGAAGATGTCACACAAGTAAGCAAGTTTGAGAACCCATTTTTTATCACTAAACTTTTCAGCAGGAATTGAATTATTCTCCAATAGAAACTTTTGCAGTGGTTCACGTTATTGAAACACTCTCCTCAATAATTTTCCTCGGGAGAACCATCCTACTTCTTTGTGCAAGAGATTTGTGCATTTGTGCTCTGCACCCATGTCCTGACATATCTAGAACTCTATAGCGCTTGAAATCTTGAATTAACCACCGTCGGCAACCACCGGGCCGCGGGCCGCGGACCACTGCCATAGATGGTACTCTATAGCGCCATCTGTCTTATAACACGAAATGTTATCTTCTAAATAATCTCTGGGGGATAAATCAGGAATTTGCTTTATAATCATTTCTTGAATATTTTTTTCATCTTTTGGAAAATCTTCACCAGAAAATCTGAGCAAATATTAATAAAGATGTTTCAACAGCCGCTCAATCCGACCAGTTTCTGTTTTTCTTTTCCAGAGCGTAAACGTTGCTTAATCTTATCACTCCGGCAATCTTTGTTTCCGCATATTTGAGTCTACACCATTCAACCAATTGTTTAAATAGCAGAACGCACCTGCAAACAATAGAAATCTGTTCTGAATCAACATACTGAAACATCCGCTTTAAGTTCATTTTTCAGTTGGGTTTGGAGAAATGTACAAATCCAAATCAACTTCTTTCCTTTCAAGAAGCAGAACAAATAAGTATGAAACAGCAACTACTTAACTTATGTTATCTTAACACATTTATCAAACGAGTCAAAACTTGAAAGCATTTTCTAATATATAATTCACAATTTCTTTTTTGAGCCATTCTTATGAGCAAACTATCGAAGGTGAAATCTTTTGATTCAAACGAATACCAGGTTGAGATTCACCGATTTTTGATGCTTAGAGTTAAGATCAACTTTGTTTAGTAAAGCGATTCCTTCATTTCTTTGTAAAAATCTCATTTTGGACCCTTGCATTAGCGATTAAATCCTTCCGGTTATTGTCTCAGCTAATGACCACGTGAGAATAAGACAAAGATAGATTAAAAACTAAAGAGTTTGCCTTCTGTTATTTAATCCTTTATTATTCTGTATCTTATTATGAAAACTAAACTTTCATTATTCTTTCTACGTTTTCGAGTTCCTACTCGTCTCTGCAACGTTACCTGGAAGCGCTCGCCTGGAACTTTCGAGGTAGCAACTGTGTAGGGGAGACCGGGGCACGTAGTAACACTTTTTTTTCTTTTTGCTATTTCTCCCATTATAAATGATTTTTTTCAAAATTCTTGTTTAATATGAAAAATTTAGGTCACTATTTAACTAATATCAAAAAAATAAATTAATAATTTTAAAGCTTAGTGGTTAAAATTACGATTTAAATATTTAAAAAAAGCGTTACAATGTGCCCCGTCAATGGGGTAAATTGTAACAGCAACAAAAATCACTAATAAATGTTTAAATATAAATGTAACTTGAAGAAAATAACAATATGAAAAAGTAAACAACGAAATCACACATAGTTTAGTCATAGACATGAGTGTCAAGCACAAAAAATGAGGTATTTGGCCGTTGTCTAAAAATGTTAAAACAGTTTTTTTCACTGCTGAATTAGCCTAATCATAAATTTCAGAATCACATTTGTGACAAAAATATGTATTTAAATCTTTGGCACAAGCTAAATGTGACCTCTTTAGGTAACCATAGCATTGTACCACCCACTCCTCATCAGGACGACTGTTAAAATAGGGCTCAACAAATGTGATGCAAAACTACTCTTTTGCTTTTATTTTTTTTTCAAAAATTAGTTTTTCTTTGTTTGGAGCTGTAACAGATTGTCCTTTTCTAGCGTGTCTGTTAACATGGCACATTTTTTAGACCTTTTCGCACCAAGGACTTGGCCTATCTTTAAGTTTTTTTAGCACTCTGTAGAATTCTACATGGTAAACACCAATGTTTTCCTACTCCTCTTATTGATCTCTTTTTCCAATTATAGCAACTGCTGCAGCAGCTCCTAAGTTGTCTCGTGATGATGAGCTGGTGTTCCTGTTAGTCTTTCTTTTGTAAATTCTCATATCATTCACAAATGTTGTTGCCGAAGTTACTTTTAATATAAGCTAGTTAAATCTATGCACAAAAATATGTGTTACAAGTTCAGCCTATGTTACAACTTACCCCATCTCATACTTAGTCAAGTTTTTGTTAATATCTCAAAAAGTTAAGTTTTAGTGGCTAAACCTTGTTAGGCATTTAATAGCCTATTGTTTTGTGTTTCGACTGATATAAAACATTTTAATAAAACTGCACCCGCTATCTCCCCAGAAGACAAAAATTAAATTTCGAAAAATTTACTTTGCCTACTGAAAAAGCTTGTTTTAACAGTAAGCCTATTTTTAGTCATTGAAACTAAACAATGTTATTTGTTAGCAATCGGTCTTAATATGATTGTTATTTGGGGCTATTTAAAATTTTGCCAATTGATGTTAGATTTTGACAATCACGAATGTTACAACTTACCCCATGTTACAACTTGCCCAGGTTTCCCCTACTGAGATTTGGACAACACCAACAGCAGACAAATTTATTTCATACAATTCAATATAAATACAACAATGCTCACAAAACAATAATAGTAAAAATAATAATAATGAAGAAAAAGAGTGCATTTTACTGACGTAACTTGTTATACGTAAAAAAAATAATAATACCAAACGTATGCGGGAGACTCCGAAGTGACCAAAATAATAATAAATTGGTCTTCAAGTCAAGCAGCCACCGAAAGCCAATGGGAATCGACCCCAAACCTTCCACTGCTTGCGTCATTATTGTAAGATTTGGTTCCGTGCTCAAACGGGTTCAACAATTTGCCAAGATATTTTTTAGCGAAGTATTAAGAAATGAATAGTTTATTTTTGATAACGAAATAAAAGGCTTTGCCGCAGAAGTAAGGCCTCTTAATCGATTGGCTCTCGGAGGTCCACCCTTAATTTTTAAGTAAAGCATTTAATCTTTTTATATCTTTGCAGCTGATGAAAACTTATGAAAACCAAATCTGTTTGCTTTTTTGCAATTTTCATGTTTAAAGAAAAAAGTTTTTTTGGAAATTTGAAATAAATAGAATACTTTCTTTTTTTTTCACTCAAACAGTTATGTTCATTTTCTTATCGGTTGTCATGCTACGAATTGAGATTTAAACGAAAACGTTGTTTGTTTGAAACCATAAAGATAAATTTGCTCTTACAATTAACCTAAAAAGTTCATGTCACTGAATCCATATTTTAAACTAAATTGCTTAAACAAGATTTCGAACTTATTGTAGGTAGCCTGCGGTATACTTGTAATATTGGGTTAAATTTATTGGGTTAAATTTCCAATCTATTTGTATCTTATTTCAATATAATAGGGTTTTATTTGACCTAAAAGTTTTTTTTTTTCGGCTACATCGAAGCTCTTGGAATGGAAAGCAGACGAATTCCCGACGACGCCATCACAGCATCGTCAAAGTACGACTCAAATCACGCTCCTTATATGGGGCGTTTAAATAACAAAAAACAAGGGGCTGGAATCGGTGCGTGGGTTCCTCAACAACAACATGGTATGGCTGATTTTACTTGATTTAAACCAGCACAGCTTTTTCACAAAGCTAAGAAATTGTTTTGCTGCCCCTGCTGAAACCGTTTTTTTATCAGACAACAAAGCAACGTTGGGTTATTTTAGTAATTTTGTTTAACTGAAAAAAACTTATTTTGCTTTTTGCAATGTGCATTTTTAAAAGCGCACATTTAAATAACAATTTCCTTTTCATCTCTATATTTACAAAAATTTTAGAACAAATTCTGCTGACTCGACAAACACAGCCTACAAATTTGAATGACGATCTCAGGTTACTTATTGATTTTTAGGCGGTTTCAATGGGCAAGGAATGGAATGGATTCAAGTTCACTTGCCCGCACCTTGCGCTGTGACGGCGATTACGACCCAAGGTCGACCGGCCGACTACGATCAATACGTGACGTCATACAACGTCAGATACTCGAATGACGGCCACAATTTTGTTGATGTCGGGCAAGTAAGTGACTTTTTTGTTGTTTCTAAAAAGTTTAGGAAAAAGTAACTACAGAAGTTATAAATAAATAAAAAACAAAATTATAATTTGCTGAAAATAAACTTAATAGAATGGTTATCATTTCTTCCTCGAGTTCTGTTCTTGCACTGTATTGATTGCTACGGCTTGTCACCACTTCGGGCGCACCACGTAAGAGGTTGTCGATGCTGAAATAAAAAAGTGAAATTCAATTTTTTTACTGCGTCTAATTTTTGATTAAATTAATGTTTTTTAAATTTTTGACTTCAATTATGAGGTTTTAATATTTAAGCAGCTCTCTGTCGGAGAATTTTTTTGAAGTGTAATCATCAAACAATCAATCAATCAAAATTTCATTTTTCTTCCATTAAACAACAGATATTTATAGAAAAGCTCATAGATGTGGTCGAAAAAAATCATTTTTGATGTAATCCTCGCACAAAACCGCTTTTCAATTTTTGTCACTTTATGAGGTAATGCACTACATGCAGAGGCGCACCCAGAGGGCTGATTTGGAGGTCATGTCAGCCCCCTTTTAAATATTTTTGTCAGCCCCCTTTTCGCCAGATGTCAGTCCCCTTTGCGCGCTAAAGGCCCGTTTCCACTACGAGCGTGGAAAAAAGCATTCTTTGTTTGTTTTATTGCTTTTTTTATGCGCTCGCTTCAATTTTAACCGCTCGCTTCAATCGAAGATCAATAAAAGAGACAAAGAATGCTCTTTTCCACGCTCGTAGTGGAAACGGCCTTAATACGCAACTAGATAAAACTTTCGCGTGGATAAGTGACGTTTCGTGCCACTTAACTACAACTGGTTTCCGTTTTTCTTTAATAGTAACTCGAAGGATAAAGACGAGCGTATTTTTGCTTTACTCCTTCAGTGTTTTTATAGACACGTCACACATATGCTGCTTAAATGCAAAAAAACTTGTTTTTTTTGAATTGTCCTGTACTATATATTTTAAATATCTATCTACATATTTTTGTCGCGTCACAATACTAAATTTTTCCCGCTTGCAGACCAAAGTTCCCTCTAAGCTGCGCGGCCGAGCAGCTAGCCTAGAACCCCCACGCAGTACTTTCGTTTTGCCGCGCACTGCATAAAGGCCCGTTTCCACTACGAGCGTGGAAAAAAGCATTCTTTGTTTGTTTTATTGCTTTTTTTTTGCGCTCGCTTCAATTTTAACCGCTCGCTTCAATCGAAGATCAATAAAAGAGAGAAAGAATGCTCTTTTCCACGCTCGTAGTGGAAACGGGCCTTAAGTATTGGCAAGACAAGCTAAATACGTGCTTTCAATCAGAAGCAAGCTCCACACAGTGGTGGATATTCAAATAGCTTTTATCACATCTTTCAGTTTTTACTCCAAAAATCATGGTGATTGCTAAAAGGTTTTCTCTTTGGTATCATCTCTGACTTTCCTATTTTCCTCCCAAACCCGAGGTGTTCTCTAAAAAAAAAAGGTCTTCATTTCATCTCTGATTTCCCTATTTTGTTCCCGAAATCACGGTGTTCTCTAAAACAAAAAAAAAAAGTCTTCACCTCGAAAAATCAGGACAAAAATTGGGAAATAGAGAGATCGATTCTAGGTAAAGACCTTTTTCTTTTAGGGAACACCTTTATTTTCGGAGAGAAAACTGAAAGACGAGATCAAAACTCCTTTTTTCTTTTTTACTGAACATCAATTTTTGAAAATCCTTGCCTCGGGTCCCTAAATTTGAATTTCCACCACTGGTCACACGGCCTTTTATTCCGCGCACACTAAGCAAGCTTTTAGAGGACGTTGTTGCAGACTCGCTTGCTGCAACACAATCACCAATGTTTAAGTTCAGATAAAATTGCCAAGATCCTCAACGTACTTTATTGATGATTTTTGTAACATTTTACTCGAGATCCTAAAAGAGCCTAATCGACAGCTGCGGTTAAAAACCCATGGTCTATTCATTGTAGCGATTGCTCCTACATAAACGTGATAAAAGCGCTTCGCAAAACACACGTACTGAGGTTTAATCATAAATGTACAGTAATAAAAATATTGTCTAATTTCTTTGCGATTTTAAAGTTTTGTACCGCGAATCATCTTTTGAAATGAAGTATTTATTCTAAGTAAACAATCAGCCGTTTATCTATTGATTGTAACCCAGTTCTTAACCGTTAAACAGCGCGGATTAAAAAAGTTTGAAAATAACTGTTGTCGCCCAATACGGGGCTTTGCTTCATTTCGGAAAAAACCATCGTACTGAAAAAAAATGCAGCAGCTTCTTTGATTATTTCATTTGGCGCTTTTGATGAGTTTCGGAATATACCAAAATTACTTTGATTTTGCGGCAGATTTTTTTACAGTGCAGCATTGCTGCGGAATGCTTTGAAGGCACAAAATTCATGCTGCAGCAGGAGTTTAAGAAAAAAAAGGGAAAATGAAAGCATTAACCCGACAGCGGATAGAAGCAAGACGCCAGAAAATATTTACATGCATGTTGTAAATCTGTAGGATTAGTCTTCACGATCACATAGTCTTATTAAAAAGAAGGATATTTGGGCATTTTTGAATGTCGTCGGAAGACTGATCGATTTTTATATAGGAAAGAGGACGTATATTCTCCTAAGCATATAGTTGTTTAATGTTGCTCCTACCTAGAACTCGTTGTGGGAAATGAAATAAAAAATAGAGCTAATGAAAAAAACACGACTTAATTGTTTTACTTACTTTTTTTTAAAAAAAAGCACTTAAATGATTTGCAACACTACTTGGCTTTTAGATATCAAGCTTAAACCAGCAGAAAAGAATTGCCGCCAACGGGACAAATGACGCCATCGTGCAATGTCAAAAGACGCAATAGCGCTAATCATCGCGCTCGCAAGCAAAATTTAGTAATAGTCTAAGCGGTTTACAGAAAAAAAGATGTAAGGGGGGTGTGGGGGGGCTTTGCCCCCCCACGTTTGAAAACATGTTGAAATTGTGTCAGCCCCCTTTTTTTGAGGCTGGGTGCGCCCCTGACTACATGCATGAGTTACTTGATTGAGCCCTTGCAGACTTACTTCCTTTTAAGTAAGTACATATCTATCAGCAGCATGGTCGAGTGGTGAAAGCGCCTTGCTAATAATTGACGTGGTATCGGTTCAAAACCCATTCGCGCCATTATGTTGTGTCCTTGGAAAAGACACTTTACGGCACTTTCCCCTGCTTGGTGGTTTGGCAAGCAATTCTAAATTTCAGTTATATCTCTATTAAATTACAAGCCGACAGCAATATCTTGCATTATCGGAAGCAGGTCGGGGTAATTGCTTACCCTATGTATTAGCGCCTCCGTCACTTTCCTGCGAGTCAGGAGGATAAAATAAAATAAAAAATATCTCTAAGCGCTACGAGCGGATATCGAAATTACATGGTTGCAATCACGTAGCCTTTAAGTTGGGTGACGCGTTGAGAGAAAAAACAATTAAAATAATGTAAATAAAAAAAGATTGGTTAAAAACTAAAAGATAGACATTTTTGCTTTAGACATTCATGGCTAATCGAGATACTTACACGCCAATGACGAACAATCTTCCGTTTCCGATCACAGCACCGTTCATTCGTTTGTATCCAATGACATGGAATATAGCTCCGACTATTCGATTTGAATTATTGGGTCAATATTCGGATGGATCCAATTATACAAGTAAAACTGCATCGGACTTTAAGTTGCTATGAATCAATTTCAATGATGCAATTTGTGTATAGTTTTTTGTATACACAAGATACCACGAACTAAGGTCGCATTTTTGCTTACACTTTAAACAAATTTTGCACTTCTAGATTTATTTTCAGCTATCAATTTGATTTTTTCAACTATTCTGACGATATTCATAGAGTAGTTTGAAAAGCGAGTTATTTTGCTTTTTCTTTTTTATATATATACAAAAATAAGTGTCTTCAAAATAGCTGTGACAGTGCTCAATGATGAGAGTCAGTGCAAAATATATTTCATACCCTGTAATTAAATTAAAGCACATACAGATAAAAAAATTTTTAAAAACCGCAACAGAAATAAAATAAAAAAAATAAATAAATAATTATACAAATACATAAACGAGAAATAAAAGTAAAAAGTTACGTGCGTGCAGTTGCGCCTCATTAATACGAAAAAGCTGTTTAGTAGTTTTTCAAATTATTCAAGGATTTTATTGTTATAATTTTTCAAATTGTCTATTTTTTAGTTTTATTTCTCGTTTATGTATTTGTATACAGTAGAACCTCGCAGTACGAGTTTAATTCGTTACCAGGCTGAGCTCGTATTGCGATTTACTCGTATTACAAAGCAATTTTTTGCATTAAAATTAATATGAAAATAAATAATCCGTTCCATCCCCAAAATGTCTGTTTTTATGTATATTTTTTAAACAGAAAAGTTGCAATAAAAAAAAAAAAGCAATATTTACCACATTAAAAGGAAGCAACATATTGTGTATAAGTTATTTCAGCAACATGTAACCACCAATACTGTTTTTTGCAGAGTAGACTACTTAGTAACCTTTAAGCTTCCAGCAGAATGTGCACAATAATTGTCTTTATTAGGATGCAAATGACGTAACAATAGCTGCTTATAACATAGTTGAAACCAGTTGTGTATAGACTTCTCTAGTCTGAAAAGCGTGATATGTACTGTATATACTTTAGGTAGGTTTTAAGTTTGTCAAGTTTTTAATAGAATTACAAACTTCGACATCGAATTTCGAGGCCCCTGGACGTTGAGGGCCTACGATGGCTCGTACTACGAACTTTTACTCGTCATATGAGACAAAAATTCTTACACATAGCCGCTGGCAAAGCGAATTTCTCGTACAAGGAGGCACTCGTACTGCGAGGTTCTACTGTGTTTTTTACTATTAATTTTTTTTTTTTTTTTGAAATTGCCTGATGAGCTGTTTCTTGGCGAAACAGACTGTTGCGGTTTTTAAATTTTTTTTATGTGTTGGGATTTAATAAATAAATAGATATATAATTTCGGCAAGGAATAAATTTTCTTTAACCATATTGTTGGGATGCTCAGCAGCACAACTAAATTCATAAATTTTTATTTTCGAACGTTTTCGGCTTTTTAAGCCCTTTTCAAGAAACACTTACACTAAAATGAAATTAACAAAATGAGTGAAAACAAAGAAAATAAATTATCTATACATGAATGACTCCACACTGCGACGAACAAGTCAAAGCAAACAAAAATTACAAACAGAATTACAATATTTTTTTAACGGATTTTATTAAGTAAACACAAAATCTAATTTCACCTGCCTTTTTTTTAAACAAACCCATTTGTGTTTTATTTGTGCTTAGTAAAAAACCAAATATTTATTCGATAAAAAAATAATATCTATTCAATAGCAAGAATAATATTAGAAATCCGTCGGCAAAAAACAAACTCGCTAAAGAAATGTTTATGTAGTAAAAAAGCGACTACGCCCAACTGTTTATTCTTGAAATTCAGCCATTTGGCTCAATCATTCATTCATTATTTTTATTCAATATATTTATTCTCGATCATTATTAAACAAATAATTTCTCACAAAGAAACCATAAGTGCTTAATTCGCAATCCGAAAATTTATATCCGACTATATATAATTTTAATCGTTTTTCTCGAACGTTATATCTTATCATCTTTGCCTGGAGATCGCTACCATCGATCGATAAAAATAACATCTCCAATTATATAAATGTTAAATACGAACATAGGTGATTGGAGATGAAGACCCATAGCACATCATAGACAATTACAAATAGCCGTTGATATCTCTTTGGATATAAAAAGATATATTTTAAAGATGTTTAAATCCGAATACAGATGATCTGTAATAAAGTCATAGCAAGCCAACGATAATTTTAGTTGTTTATAAATGGTTATAGAAATAAAAAACCTACATTCGATCAGGTATGACTGCAGATTTCAAAGAAAACAATGTATAACCAATGTGTTTACGTTAAGCATGCTGCAGAGTTTCAAGAATTAACTGACAATTGCTTCGATGTAATGACAACATCGAGGTTGCTGAAACTGGTCAGGAAATGAAAAGCCTGTTCCTGATGCTCCATGTAAACATAGAAGGGTGTGTGAATGGTTAAAGCAATTAACCAGCGAATTCACCGGTTTCAATACTGTTTATTGCTAGAAATTTTAAGTTGTTGTTCATTCGGGTGAGAAAGTTTAAAACGTATACAGTCTGCACAACTTTTTATTTGTAGAATTTACAAAACAAAAAACAATTTGATGTGCTGATATTTATGACTGTTTACGTTTAATTACAGGCAGTTTTTGAGCTACCGCCATGTATAAACCTTCTAAGATAAATATACATATATTAACATTCGATCGACTGCGGCACATGTTTAATCGTAGTTGGGTATTGACGTAAAAAAAACAGCAAGTAAATAGATACGGCATACAAACATGATCATGTATAATTAGGCATGGTTTTTCTTTGTATGCCGGCACTGACGTAATTGGAGATACAGTAGACGCCGCTTAATATGACCACCTTGGGACCAGACCGTTTTGGTCAAAATATCCGAATGGTCATAAAAACCGAAGCCGCCATAACCGCACCTGAATCGACGCCGTAAGCCAGAAGAAGTTTAAATACCGTCAAATTCATCGTTTAAGCGAAGTAACAGTGTGACGTTGGCAGTAAAACAAAGTACAGTACTGTAACAGTACAGTACAAGTGACGGTAAAACTAAGTACAGTATGTCACAATATCTACAAGCGGTAGTACAGTATAACAAAGTAAATAACAGTTCAGACCTGGTACAGAGCGTACACACTACAGCGCACACACGGCATGCGTACAGTAAACACGCATGTTGAAAAGGCGAAGTTATAAGTGCGTGGCGGGAAAAAATACTGTACTGTAATAAGAGAAATGAAGAAAATGTTGGTCATATTATCCGACATTTGCTCATATTAAACGGAGAATTTTAAATGGAGAAATTCCGGACTCTACCAAAGTGGTCATAATAGCGGCGCCTACAGTATTTGGCTGAGTAACCATAGATTCCCGTACAAAAATAGAGAAAAATTTTCCATTGGGTAAAAGTCAAAGGAAGAAGCAACGCAACGTCAGACGTTAAAACCAGAAGAAAATAATTAGAAGAGTTCATAAACGCTTCTTTTTTCTTAAACTAAAAATAACATGCTTTGCTTCGTCTTTTCTTAATTGACTCACTTAGGGTCTGCATGTTAATATACAGTCGATCAACCACTCGGAATGGAAAGCCGACAAATTCCTGACCTCGCCATAACTGCATCTTCAATGTACGATCGGAATCATGCTCCGTGTATGGGACGTTTGAACAACAAAAAGGCGGGAAACGGCATTGGTGCATGGGTGACCCAAGAAAAGTCAGGTTTGTGATAAACCTATTTAATTTTCTAGTGCATAGGTATATATCAGCCGATATTATGGAATAAAAAAAACTCAAAAAAAGTAGATAAACAAACAGAACTTTTAATCAAACAGTATTATCTTGGCATTTTCGAAAGGCGGTCAAAGTAATCCTTTAAAAGTTTTAACCTTTCCGACGTTGTTTTGCTAGTCAAGAGGGTAAATATGCTATGACACGTTGATATGAATAATATTTATTACGGTAAATTGTTATTTATATCCTGTCGGAAGACTTACATCTATGTTTTGGAAAATAAACTACTCTCCCTATGTTATGACTACTAACTGGCTTTTCAAGGCTAACCCGTAAAATCTTTCGACTACCAACGGAGCCCTAGCGGTTGATCCAATTTTTTGGGCACTTTAATCTTTTGACCCTCGTCGTCGGTGAAAAAGTTTACACTTCTTTGTTTTGAAGATCGATATAGTAAACCATAGCTTGAAGTAATAATTCGCCTATAGCAAGTTTACAGTAGATTGATTGCTTGGACGTGCGTTTAAAATAAAGCGGTTGTTGACTTTCAGGCAACTTCGGTCACCCCGGAAGTGTATGGATGCAAATATGCTTACCAACCCAAGCGAAAATTTCTGCAATAATAACTCAAGGTCGACCGGCTGATTATGATCAATATGTGACGTCATACAACATCAAGTACTCGAACGATGGTCTAAATTTTGTAGACTATGGACAGGTTTGTCGTTTTATTTATAATCAATAAGCAAAATATCACAGAAATGCACAAAGCACTTTGTTAATTTAGAATAGATGCTATTGAAGCTGTTTTACGTGTAAAAATGCAAGTAACCAAGTTTATAACTTTGTTTTTTGTATTCATCGAGATGTGTCAGCAAATCAACACATTTTGACTTCTAAATTAGTTTTAGTAGGATTGCGGAGGTAGAGGTTTTAGAAGGAGTCGGAGTCGAATTTTTAAGAGTACAAAGAGTCGGAGCCGGAATATTTTATCCAACTCTGACTCCTGATATCCAATTTTTTTCAGAAAAAACTACTTTATAGGGACGAAATGCAAATAATCGGGGACAGATACTAAGTGATGACTTTTTTTTTTAGAGAACACTTGTTTTTTGGGTCAAAATTCATGAAATCCGGGACTGATTCAAAGCGATGACCTTTTTTTAGGGACAAACTTTTTTCTATTAACGAGCATCCCGGTTTGCCTCTTCGGTAATACGGTATGATTATGCGTAATGCTTATTGGAGAGTCAGTGTTGAGAATCGGAGTCGGACTTCTTGAAATTCTAGAAGCTAAAGTCGGATCTTAAATCTTCCGACTCCGCAACCCTGACTTCTAAAGAAATTGATAAAAACACGTTTTTCAAATTGTAATCATGAAAATACGTATCTTCCCATTGAACTGCACACTAATCTTTTAAAGCTTTAAACAAACTGCAAAAAAATTTTTCCCATTTAAAGTTTTCTTTTTTGCCAATACATGTTGAGTTTTAGACGACGTATTTTCATTATATTACTGAACAATTGCTGTTTGTTAGAGATTTATCTGTTCTTGCTCGATCAAACTAAGAGCGTCAGTCATTGGCAGTTATGAAGTTGTGTCAATGCGTATTTTAAATTTACTGCTTTCAGACTTTTAGAGCCAATCAAAACACTTTTACACCGGTAACTAATCGTCTTCCCACGCCTATCATTGCCTCTTATATTCGGATTTATCCGATGTCATGGAACATAGCCCCAACTATCCGAGTGGAATTATTGGGACACTATAAACCTGGATTAATTTATCAAGGTAATCTTTTTAATCAATACCTTACTTAAACTAAACTTACCACAAAAAAAGTTACTTATTGCTAACAAATAGTACATTAATTTGCTTTTTATTAAAAACTATTAAACAGCTATTTTTTTTGGAGGCTTACCGATAATCAAATTTCAATCTCTATAAAGCTTTTACAAAATTGTTCAAATGTTTTTATCGCTTTGCTATAGCGTGAGATCAATTTTAAGCTATTTTGAATATCATTTATGGCATTTTTTAGGTAGTTCAATTTTTTTAAAAAAGTAAAAATTTGCAAGCCATTTCTTTTGCAATATGCAACATTTTGTATTAACAAATCACTTGGAGCAGGCTGTGTAAAACTATGTTATTGTGTCAGTGATGGCTGAAAAAATTAAATAAACCAGATTAAAAATATTTTGACATTCTTCGGCGTGCTCCAGAAAGTCATTGATTTATATATAACCAATTGATTAATGTAGCGATTTTATTTATAGTTTTGAAGCGAATTATAGGGGTTCGATTCACAGGCGAATTGACCTTGAGACAGTGCTAATAAGTAGGCGCCAAAATTGCCCAGTACAAGTTGCAAGTGATTGTGTTGCCCAGGACACCAGTGTTGCGGAAATGGGCTAAGTAAACTCAGGCACGCTGCGTATTAAGCAAGAATTTAAAGATCTAATGATATTCATAGTGTGCAGTGATATTATTATATGCTTGTGGCAGGTGAACAAGCTCTTGGAATGGAAAATCTGGGAATTCCCGATGATGCTGTCACTGCGTCATCGATGTACGATTTAAAGCATGCCCCATGTATGGGTCGATTGAACAGCGGAAAATCGGAAAGTAGCATTGGTGCATGGGTACCTAAACAGCAAGGACGTATGTACCATGAAATGCTTTTAAAATGTTAAAGACCAAGGGCATATAGACAATAAAAGCTAACTAATAACTGTAACTATAAACATTTTTTAAACTTTAAATTGAAGACTCTTCTGTTTTCAGCCCATTTTATCAACCCAGGAACAGAATGGATTCAAATACAACTCCCCCCTTCGTGCTTGATCACCGCAATTACGACCCAAGGCCGGCCTGCTGATTACGATCAATACGTGACGTCATACATAATAAAATATTCAAATAATGGAGTTAATTTTGTTGATGTTGGAAAGGTTGGTGCCTTCGCTATGCCATACAGTTATATTTATTAAATGCTTTTTTGTTATTTTCTGATCGGACATCCGATGTACTCTAAAATACGTTTGTGAAAAAACTTGATTTCATTGCTACCTTATACTGCTGCACTGTCCCGTTCAAATACTGGTATTCAGTAGAGAAAGTGATGGTTAGTCATATGTTCACGTTAAAAACGGTCAGGTGTCGTGTTTTTCTTAATGCTTAAGATGGCGCCCCCACAAATAATATTGTCTTCAGTTTCTCTTGGTAAAAACCTGTGGTTCCGATTTATGATACGTTACAGTGTCCCAGTTTAGAAGCTTTTGTCTATCACAGCCAGTTTCAATAGTAATCAGAAGTTTTTTTAGTCCTCGGTTCAAACCTTTGCTATGGCTTCTCTGAAAAAAAAGTTATAAACAACTTGTGTATTGCTTGTTCCAAACAGACAAAAATAGGAAAAATATAAAGCAAACCATAGAACGTCAACAAGCAACTTGCAATTGGTTTCTCGGTCACTCGTACACGAGCTTTCGATTTCATTTGCACCTGTCAACTTTGCGTTAATTAGAGCATATTATGTGATTGTATTACAAGTATTAGCAAATAGCTTTAAAAAATTTTTTAAACAACTTGTAGAAAATTGTTGTCTAAAATTATGTAGAAAATTTTTTGTTGTGTTATCTATAAAAAAATTTTATTTTGAATGCCAATGGTTAGTCAAAATTTGAAAGCAGATTACTTTCGCAGGAACTATGTGTTGCATTTAGTTTGGATTAAGGTTTTATTTGACCGTAAGCTGCCAAGCATTTTCCTGAAACATGTTTAAACCCAAAATCTAGCAAAGTGAAAGTATCGTTGATAATTGCATAAAACTGCTAGATCGACCAACAAATTAAAACGATTTCTAAAAAGCTGCCCTTTTTTTATCAGGTAAATCTTATTTCCATGCAAAAAAAGTAACGTTTGTTAAAAATACATATTATTATTAGAATTTTTTTTAGTCGTTTTGGTTGAATAGAGTCGACAAATAGGTAAATGAAAAAATTTTCAATTGATTATAAAGGTTATTGTGCCCAGCAGCCTTAAAAATACTATCTAGCCTTGCCTTTTTAATCTCACTCATGTAATCTAAATTTAGCCGTTTAAATAAATTTAATAAAATACAAATAAGTTTTTGTTACGGTTTGCGTAAACCTTGGACAACAGCATCATTTTCTGCGGCTGGCAGAACAAAATATTTCAAACGTACTTCTAATTCTTGTTTAAGTTGAATACAAACTAAATATTTCAGACATAATCACAAACCTAATCAGAGAAATTCATATTGCTTTATTTTAATAACCTGTTTTTTAAAGTCTATTTCAGATGTTCGGCCGGCAAAGTTAATGTCAAATATCTCGCAAGCCAATAACTTATTTCAGTTATGCTGTTATTCAGACCTTCGGGGCCAATCGAGACACTTCGACACCAGTAACTAACCGCCTACCACAGCCTATTTCGGCGTCGTTTATCCGCATTTATCCAATGACATGGAATATTGCTCCAACTATGCGTATCGAGGTATTGGGTCACTTCAATGGCAGGCTGAATTGTGCAGGTAAAACTGTTTTCGTTTGAAATATTTTTGTTATTATACAGTATGTAGGTGAAGAAAACGTTGCGTTTATTGAGGTTCTTATAAATTTAAGCGAAACTTTTTTACAATACTTAACAGTGATGAAGGTCTCGAGACCAATTTTCAGGGTCTCGGTCTCGGCTTTTTGCTGGCGGTCTCGGTCTTGGTCTCGTAATGACCTAGTCTCGGTCTCGTACTTTTTAAATTGGTCTCGAGATCGGACATTTTTTCATATTTTTGTTATTTGACCCATTATAACTGCGGAATTAAATTTTCACAAACCGTTTCTCAGTGCGTAATTAAAATGCGCCTCGCTTTTTAAAATGACTTTTTTCTTGCTATCGCGAGCTCTGTTGAGATTTTCCTATTAATCTGTTTTAGAAGCCATAAACTCAGGCAGACGATAGTTAATCCTTCTTCAAATAATAGCCGATAATTGAAGTGAAAAGTACTATACACTTGCAAAAAATTAAACTTATGATCATATAAATTTACTATTTTTAGATGTTTCGATGCATTTATTTCTGTGAAGAAATTATACAAAAAAAGTAGTTGCATTTTTTAACCAAATTGATAATTAGATGCTAGGTTTTGATCATAAGAAAATGTTGATGCAATGTTCAGGATAAAAAAATTTTTATAGCATTTTAGTTTTAAATTTATTAGAAGCAAATTGGCTTTATGGCAACTACAAGGGTTCCTTAATTACTTGCATTTCGTTTATCTAGCATTCAATTATCCGACCACTATATTTTGTACAATATATTTTGGCACATCACAGCTGTAGCGCATACCACAGTACATTATTTCAAAATTATTTCGAAATCTACTGAAAAAACGTGAATCTACTCGCAAACAATGCAAAATTAATTCATTTTTTAGTACAGTGTAGATCTAAAAAGTGAATATATACGTAATTTGACAATAGAAATTCAATAAAAATTAAGCATTTTTTTAGCTTATCCGCTCATATTTTTGAAAGTAACTACCCTATTTTTTTGTTATCGGGCCCTATTAGACCGGATAATCGAGGAAGCACTGAACTAAATATAATGCTTTTATGTTTACGTTACTTTTAGTAGCCTATTTACCCGACAAAGTAAACTTCTAATGCTTACCCATTCTACTTGTCGCACCTTTAAATAATTGTAATTGAAAATGCTATTGAATAAAAAACAGAATTGGTAATTCTACGTTATATTTGTGAATTGTTTCTACCAGTTAACAAAACCTTATTCTAAAGCTCATAATCAGTGATGGTCTTACAAAAGGGGGGACCGATAGCAAAAAAATAGGGAGGACCACTTTTTTGTCTTCCAAACCAAAGCGATCTTCGAAAAAACAGTCATCACTTTAGGAGAGGCCATCGCTATGGTGCTACTATAAAGAAATAGAGCAATGTTTCACTTAAAGGGGGCCACTGTTGGACTTTTTTTAGGGGGTCCGGTGCGGTCGCTCCGTTTATTCCGTACTAAAGACATCACTGCTCATAATCATCCGAAATATGCACATCAAAAAAAACTAAATATGTCTTCAATGTTGCAACAAAATATTTCAAAACTTGTAGGAAAACTAATATGGTATTCCGAAAAAACTAGAGTTTTAAGAAAAATAATAACAATAGCCACAAAATGCTAACCTTCATATAAATAATCGGCAGCATGGTCAAGTGGTTAGAGCGCCCGGGATTGTGATCGACATGGTTTTGGTTCAAAACCTACTCGCGTCATATTTCCCTGCTTTGGTTATCTTGCCAAGCAGTTCTAAATTTTAGTATTATCTCTATTAATTTTCAAGCGGACAGCAATATTTTGGTATCTTTGAAAATTTTTATCTTATAAATGTTGTTCCATGTCAACCGCCGTTTTATTCAACTGTATTATGTTTTAAGGCACCGAATTGTTTTCGAAAAGTTGTACATTTTTTCAAAAAATATTCATATTCCAAACGAATTAAAATACTAAACGAAGTAAATTTCAAGGCCTGATAATACTGAGTTGCGTAATAGAACTTGAAAAAAAAGGTACCGTAAGCAAATACAATTGTTTATAGCGCCATTCAAACCCTGACTATCAATTTTTTCAAACACACTCCCTTAAACTAAGCAAAACATTGAATTTTGTTACGAAATCATGATTTCTTCAACTAAAACGTTTCGAAATCAAGTTTCAAACAATGAGTCTTCGTAAAAAATCTTTATTTTCCATCTAAATTTTTTTTATAACATGTTTCAAAATTGGCAAAGAGCTCTTTTGGACGTTGACTATAAAAGTTACGAACCAGTAAAACCTAATCCGTTCCGAGTTAATTAAACGGCTTTACAAACAAAGCAATGCGGGAGTGTCTGTTAACTGTCGAATTGCTTTAGAACAGAAGTGAACAGTGTCTGTTAACTGTCTGTTAACTGTCGAATTGCTTCAGAACAGAAAAAGTTGTGTCAACAGTGTCTGTTAACTGTCGAATTGCTTCAGAACAGAAAAAGTTGTGTCAACAGTGTCTGTTAACTGTCGAATTGCTTCAGAACAGAAAAAGTTGCATCAACAGTGTCTGTTAACTGTCGAATTGCTTCAGAACGGAAAAAGTTGCGCATGAAACAATGCGATTGCCAAAGACGAGTTTTCTCGTTTTACGCAAGAAACGGGTTGAAGTGGTTATCATGATTTACTGTTTTCTTCACCATAAACAACTCCCCTACGAAATAAAATTCAAAACCTTTTGTTGCCTCGTAAAATTTTTGAGTAAACATAGTCAATAAATGGTTTAGTTAGTGGTTTTTAACCGGGTAGGCGCGCCTCCCCTGGGGGGCGTGCGTAAATTTTCAAGGAGGCGCAATTGTTAAAATGTTTTACAACACATTCTTTATTAATTTTGATAATCAAAATGACAGGGAACTTGACCTCAGCAAGAATCGAATTGAACAACGAAATCCAGCAAACTTTTTTTTAATTGGATTTTGCTCTCACAAACGATAACTGTGAGTCCCAATTAAAGCACAAATAAAAACTCATTTATCTGATTTAAAAAAAAAAATCTAATCAAATAAAATTCTCCGATTGATGAGAAGCAAGAAACAAATTACAGTGCGAAATAGGTAACATTTTTGAGGAAGCACAAGAACAGTTTCTCGAGTTAAAATTTAACTCAGTAGTCAAAGACAATTTTAAAGTGCTGGACCTTGAGGCGTTTTGGGCCGAATACCTTCCCGTTTACCATCTTATTACTACGGCACACTGATAAATTCTGAGTTTATCTGCACACTTACTTTATGAAGGCGAAAGCCTACTTAATACACTCTTTAAGTTTACATACAGAAATTACATTCACTTCGATTTGATCTCATATTTCGCTATTCTCTCAAAATCATTGTGTTCTCTAAAAAAAAACAAAAAAAAGGTCTTCACTTCGATTTCATCTCATATTTCGTTATTTTTCTCCCAAAATCATGGCGATCTCTAAAAAATCATATACAGCAAAATGAAACTATATGCAGTATTTTCAAGGGGGGCCCGAGGCAACTTCCTCATTCGCCTCACCCAATATCCACCATCGACTCTGTCAAAAACACGAAAATTTCGCGGCACTTTAATCCCGGCACACAGTTTGGGAAACCCTGCTCTATAGTATAAAGTTTTTTTCATAATTGTCACCTGATTAGCTAAAATATAATTTATTACATTGAACCAATTATCTCTATTCCGGCTTTAGATGTTTTTTGCTAATAAAAAATTCTGACTTCGAAGCAACGCACAGCCGTATATAAAGGACTTGCGCATTTGCTGGGGTATTGTGACGTAAACAAGACTTTCCTCATGCGACCACATAGAGCAAGGCTTTCTTATAATATGCTGGGGATGCTAGTTTATTTGAAAATGTAGCTTTGGAATTTTGGAAAAATAAAAATTAATGTTGTTATTAAATTAATTTTTTTTCGAAAAATACTCTGGTCTCGATCTCGGTCTCGAACCTTAGGCCTCGAAATTTTCCAGTCTCGATCTCGGTCTTGGTCTCGAAAAAACTTTACGGTCTCGGTCTCGAATCATGGTCTCGACTACATCACTGATACTTAAAATATTCTTCCGGACAATTGCTGAACTTCAAAATGTTATATTTCGCTTACAATGTCATAAATTGTTTTTGTCATAGTCCGACTTTTTCAAACCTCAAGTCGCGAGTGTATTTTCATTTTCATTTAGTTTTGACTCAAAATTCAAATTTAGAAGCCAAAAGCCGTCGATCAGTGATCTTTTTTATTTTTAATCGGCTTTAACGTAAAAAACTTAGGTGAAAGATATTTCTTTTTGGTACGATTTGAATTAAAGACGTTTTTTTCGTCTTTAATTGTTTCATCTTGGTATAGGTCGCAGTCGATGCAGAAAGTTACGTTTTCAAATGAACAGAGTCGCAAAACAAATGCCAGAAATGCTGTTATAATCTTAATAAAGATGGAATTTTAAGTTGATTAAATAATAATTAATCACGAACAATGCGAATATTTTTTGTTCGTTTTTCAGCCGAAAAAGCACTAGGAATGGAGAATCTTGGAATTCCGGATAACGCCATCACTGCGTCATCAATGTACGATAGAAACCACGCTCCATATTTTGGTCGTTTGAACACCCAGAAAGCGGGAAGTAGTGTGGGTGCATGGGTCCCTAAACAGTATGGAGGTAAGATAATCCATCATCACACGTAGTTTTCTTTTAACTTAATAAAATAAGTCATTAAAACCATTTGATTTTTCGCATTTATTTTTTTGCGAATCAGGTGAACTACCGTATGTTTCAAAATAAATATAAAAAGAAAATATTTTCTGCTGTTTTGGATGGTTTTAACGCTGTTGAATAAACATTATGAAAATTTGCTAAACTAGCAGCGCAAATCAAATATAAACCGAAATTTCTTATGTAACTGTTTTCGCGTTGAGATGATGTCGTAAAAGACAGGGTTTTGTGGAGTCCAAGAAAATTTTTTCCTCTCCGACTCCATCTATTCAAAATTTTACGACTCCAATTCGGACTGGAGCTATTTAAAATTTTACGACTCCAACTCCAACTAGAGCTATTTAAAATTTTACGACTCCAACTCCAACTAGAGCTATTTAAAATTTTATGACTCCAACTCCAACTAGAGCCATTTAAAATTTTACGACTCCAACTCCGACTAGAGCTATTTAAAATTTTACGACTCCAACTCCAACTAGAGCTATTTAAAATTTTATGACTCCAACTCCGACTAGAGCTATTTAAAATTTTACGACTCCAACTCCAACTAGAGCTATTTAAAATTTTATGACTCCAACTCCAACTAGAGCCATTTAAAATTTTACGACTCCAACTCCGACTAGAGCTATTTAAAATTTTACGACTCCAACTCCAACTAGAGCTATTTAAAATTTTATGACTCCAACTCCAACTAGAGCCATTTGAAATTTTACGACTCCAACTCCGACTAGAGCTATTTAAAATTTTACGACTCCAACTCCGACTAGAGCTATTTAAAATTTTACGACTCCAACTCTGACTCCAGCACATTTAAAAAGCGATTCCAACTTCGAATCCAACAAATCCAAAAAAAGTCTCAGACTCCAACAATTTTAAAAACAACTCCGGTTCCTCCCCAAGACTTGCCACTTCGACTCAACAACCCTGGTCAAAAGTTAGATAAATTAGTTCTACATATTGTTTGACTAGAATTCAGTATAAAGCGAAGCATTTGATCTATGTGCATGGTACAATATTGATCAGTCTGCATCAGAGGTGGGGGACTTATTGCACTCGCGGGCCGCAGTTTCCCCATCTCTGGCTTATATCAACCTCCAATTCTTAGTCACTTTTTTCTATGCAAAAATGTAAAAGGCTCAATGCAGTATTCACATTTCTAAAACATAAGAAAATATACTTAAAAGAAAGAATTGCTTTTAAGCATATTTTTTTATGTTTTAGTATGTAATTGCTTTATTTTGGTTTAGTTTGATTACCTTTACTGATATTCTTGTTTAAAATGATTACTTGTTTATCATTTGACTTTACAACTTTTTTGCTTAATTCATGTAAAAATTGTATTTTACCTGTCCACCACTAGATTAAATTTTATTGCATCAGTCGGTCAACATTAAAGTGTTAAAAACTACTGATTTAAAGACTGCCACTTTACAAGCTCTTTTGAAAAGCGTTTGTAGGGTATTGGTCGATAATTGTTTAAAAAAAAACTAAAAATTGTTACAAATTCAAAAGAATATTGTTACATGTTTTACATAATAGCAATGATTATGTTCTAATATCGAAAAATAAAGGGAAACAGCCGTGTCAAGTATTAAAATCAATCAAAAATAATTGAAAAAATTGGCTAGAGATTGACTGTTCACATTGTCAGATGAAGATTCCGTTATACCCGAAAAAGTGAGCCAAGCAGTAGTTCACGAAAACTAGTGTGAATAAAATAACTTAATCTTAAGTGCATCTTTTCTGTTTATTTCTGATATGCTTTAATAGTAAGGGTTTTGATGACGTTGTAATACACATACACCATAAATTTTCGAGTTTTTTTTATGGTTTTCAGCCAATTTTGGCGCACCAGGAACCGAATGGATACAAATACAATTACGTGCCCGGTGTAACGTCACTGCAATAGTTACTCAAGGAAGACCGGCTGATTACGATCAATATGTGACGTCATACAATATCAAATATTCGAACGACGGAACTAACTTTGTTGATGTTGGAAAGGTTTATAATCTTTTTTTGAATTAAAAATTGAATTTTAAACATTAAAGTTTTTTGCTTGACCAAAACGAATCTTCCAGAGAAGAATTGATTGAAAAATCAACCTGCATAATAATTCCTAGAAAGACATTTATTTTGTTTTGCTGTCATAGTCAAATAGAATATTTGTCTTGTTTTGATATGCACCGAGAAAATATGTGAGTTGTGGTCATGCAAATGTTTCCATGATTTACGGCAAAAAGTGTTTGAACTTGTTGACAAAGCACTTTTTTTCATTGCTGATACTCGATTAGACAAATATATTTTATAAACAGTGATAGCCTTCGAAAAGGGGAGCTCGGGGCAAGAAAAATAAGGGGGGCCATTTTTTAGTGTGCCAAGTTTTTAGGTACCAAAACAAATATTCTCTAAAAGAAAAAGTCATCTCTTTCAAACGATGTCCAAAGACTTTATTTTCGTCCCCAAAATATACTGATCTCTAAAGAAAAAGTCATTACTTTTAATCGAGTACATTATCCCTAGTTTTGTTCTAAAGTTCAGGTGCAGACAGGGGGCCGCCGTCTATGAAGAACTATGAAGAAATAAAAGAATATTTTGCTTAAAGGCTGGGACTGTGTAGCCGCTCCATTCGCTCCTTACTAAAGCCATTACTTTAGATATATATTGCATTAGATTTACAAAATAGTTTTTTTGTATACTTCAAAAGTTGTACCGATTGTAAAGTCATGTATGGTTTTTAAAACCCATAAGCCTCTCTCCCCTAACAAAAAATCTTGCTTTCATCCTATCTGAACTCATTGTTGCTCAGACCTTCATTGGCAACCAAGACACTTCCACACCGGTGATGAACCGTTTGCCATTTCCAATCACTGCCTCGTTCATTCGTCTATATCCAATGTCATGGAATATTGCCCCGACCATTCGAGTTGAGTTATTGGGACTCTATAATGCTGATCTCAATTTCGCTGGTAAATAAAGTATCTTTAATCGCTGAACAATTACTTTTAAGAATAGTTTTTAAATTAAACTTTTTAAACTCATAATTAGGTTAAATTTTTTACTGTTTATCTACAAAGTTTTATGTAGCAGCCTAATCAACAATTATTTTGAGGATTTGTAAAGAAAAAAAACAATAGTCATAAATTTGTTTTTAAAATAAGTTCAAACACTAAGTAATTAATTAAAATTTCTTAAAATGTTTTCTACATATAGCTAAAAAATTCTATAATGAAACTGAACTACTTATAACTACTTATACTATAACCACTTATAAACTGAAAAAACAAATTCTATAATGAAAACTGCAGTTTGGCACTGTGGACAAACTTTGGTGTCCAGTTTGTGTTAAGTCAAAGCGGCATCATAACCAAAACAATTGGCTATCAAAAATTCCTAGTGTAAATATCAATTAAAGTAAGTGAAAGTTTTTCTGCAGCTGAGCAAGCTCTTGGAATGGAAAATCTTAAAATTCCCGACAGCTCCATTACTGCGTCATCGATGTACGATTCGAACCACGCCCCCCACATGGGTCGCTTAAACAACAAGAAAACGCAAAATGGAATTGGTGCTTGGGTAGTTCAACAACAAGGAGGTGTGCTTGATTTTAATGCGACAACATATCCTTCTTTATGTTTTTGTGGAAACACTTTTATAGTAATTTCATTTCGTGTTCTATTGTATTGGTTCAAACCAAATGTTTATTTAATTGAGCAAAGGGTTTCTTCTCAAAAGTTAATAGTTAACCAACTTATATTCTCTGCTTTTTTTGTTTATTTAACAATATAGAACCATGTGGTATAACTTGTAGTAGTCAGACAAAGTAAGTATACCCAACAACAACCCTCGCCTAATTGGCAAGAAATTCGGCTTTAACCTGTAAGCCTGATGCCTTTTTCACTTTTAAATATTTGCAGGTGGTTTCGGTGTTCCAGGAAATAATTGGATTCAAATTGCGCTTCCTTCTCGACGTTACGTCACTGCGATTGTGACACAAGGTCGTCCTGCTGATTATGATCAATACGTAACGTCATACAACATCAAGTATTCGAATGATGGCTTTAATTTCTTTGATGTTGGGCAGGTACACCGTCGGGCAACTTTTTTATTTGAGCAAAATTTAAAAAGTTTATTTGGTTAAATTAGTAAAAAATTGTGTGGTAGACACAGATTAAAATTTCCCAGCGGAATCATTAATTTGTTGGCATCAAAGAAAAATAGTTATATGCTTGAAAAATGTAAAAATGACTTAACGTACCCATAGTTTTTTTTTTAAGAAATTATCAAAGAAGTTTTGCAAAATTTTGCAAACATCAAAAGCGTCGACTAAAATGAACAAAAAAGATACTGCAGCTTTTACAGTGTTTATAGTACAATTTTTTAAAGAAAATGGAAAATATGATTTTAAGAGTTGCGAGATGTTATCTGCAAACTACGCTCGCAGCCCAAATTCAGCACTTTTCATTATTAACCTGACCCGCCAAACATTTATCTTAATTATGACGTCTTCCCAAAGCTTTTCATCTGACACTCTTAAGGGAAATCGTCAGAATGAAGCAGAATTGAAACCGAACTAAGTTATAAAGTGGGAAAGTAGAGTTCTCATTGGCTGAAAGAAGTTAGCCAAATAGAGAAAAGATTAAGAAATTTTCAAAGAGTAGACGAATTCTTTTTGCTTACACAGAAGGAGATTGAGAGATTTAATAAAAGTCGCTTCAAGAGCAGAAAGGTGAAAAGAAGAGCGACCTCGAGCGAGAATAAAAAATTTTTCGTTGCTGTAATGAAGGGCGCATTGTGCGTTGTCAAGAAGATGTTGACCAATGGCGGATTCATGAAATTGTTGTGGGCGTGTGTTGTTCTTGCAAGAGCGGGAAAGACTCGGCCAACCGTCAAAGTAGAACAAGAACAACACACGCCCACAACAATTTCATGAATCCGCCATTGGTCAACATCTTCTTGACAACGCACAATGCGCCCTTCATTACAGCAACGAAAAATTTTTTATTCTCGCTCGAGGTCGCTCTTCTTTTCACCTTTCTGCTCTTGAAGCGACTTTCATTAAATCTCTCAATCTCCTTCTGTGTAAGCAAAAAGAATTCGTCTACTCTTTGAAAATTTCTTAATCTTTTCTCTATTTGGCTAACTTCTTTCAGCCAATGAGAACTCTACTTTCCCCCTTTATAACTTAGTTCGGTTTCAATTCTGCTTCATTCTGACGATTTCCCCTGAAGAGTGTCAGATGAAAAGCTTTGGGAAGAAAAATCTTTTACTTCACGCAATCTTCAAATTCTGTACCACCAAATGTTTATTCAAATATGGCTTCATTCGATAACATTGTTTTTAGCTGGAGTTTAAAGAATTTATTAATGTTAAATGCGTTGTATGTGTTCATCGGTTAATCCATCTGCTAAATTTTAAGAAAAAAATTAGACCGCAAAATAAAAACTTTGCCCAACCTGGCTGAGGGCATATCAATCTATTGCTTTAGGAAAAGCATAATTCTTATATACCAGGGATGGGCAAAGTTTTCAATGAAAGAGCCACATGTAAAAATTCAAAACTGCACGAGAGCCACAAATTCTGTTTGAGGTGTTAATGCAAATACAGTAAACAAAGCAAGTTTTGATCAAATAATAAAAACAAATACAACGTTAGAAGATTTACAAGTTTTCCGAGATTTTACCAGCATTACTTGTAGATCTACTGTAGGTTTCCACTTTATTAACTAGCTTTTGAAAATCTGGGCGATATGAAGTCAAAGCGGTGTGAATTAATTCTCTCAAATCTTCATTTGTTAGACTTGCACGATACTATGATTTTACAAATTTCATTACAGAGAAGCGAGCACTATCTTTGTTTCTTTTATTCTAATGTTACCAGCGTGTCTCGGTGGGCAAGAAATAAATGAAAGAAAGATAGCGCTCGCTTTGCTCAAATTTTTGATGTAGTGCAAAATGGTCCTCAATAACAAACAAAGAAATGCTTTATTTCCACGCTTTAATCCGACTTAGCCCTAATTAGAAATCTTTGTTTGACCCAAATTCAACTGTGAATAACAATTGTACATTGTTCGATTTCGTTATTATTGTTTAGCTAGAAGAGCCGCAAACGAAAGGTCGGCGAGCCGCAATTTGCCCACCGTTGTTATATACAATTTGATGCAGAGGTGCATTTGCAAAAAATAGGTTGCATTGTGCTCCTGAAATTTTACTCATTTTTTATGGTAAACTTTTGAAAATCCGAAAAGATTTCAATTATGCTTGTAATACATAGTTAAATTTAAATATGTTAAAAAAAAAGTCGCTTCATATATTGCTAATAGGTAAAACATCTACCGGTAGTATCTGCAATTACATAAATACGAAAGCGTCCAGGAACAACTTTTATTATTTTTGTTCACTGCAACATTGCTGTTTGTACAAAACGTCTTATATATAAATATTTATTCTCAATTAGAAATGATGAAAAGTTATATAGAAACAAATTATTTTTACTTTCGGAACTGAAAAAATTGTTTAAACCGGGGCCCACAAACATTTTAATTTGCTGGCTAACTTTTCAAAATTTTAAGATAGGCTGGAAGCTCCCAAACGCATTGCGTTTTCCTAATTATATTTATAATTCAATTGAAAGCCATGCTATCAAATGAAGTCAAAATAAAAATAAATTGCTTCACGGGCCGATTTGAAATCTTGGACTGAAACTCTTCATAAATGACGTCCGACTTGCTTCTAGCCGAAAGGGAAAAGGCCTGTTTCTGAACGCTTGCAGATAGCCTACATTTTTGTACAGAAAAAATAATTTACATTTGGTCGTTTAGTTTCGATAAATGCAAATAACCTACTAAAGACCGTTTTTAATTTCATCATTTTTTAAAAAAAGAAGTAATTCTTTGATTTGTTTATTTTTCTGCTGTTAAAACAGCTTCCTAGACGTTTTTCTCACTTCCTACAGTACAATAAACATAAATTGTTTCGGTGCGTTTTCATTTCCTTTTTCAGTAAACAAACTCGTTCTACGTTCAAAAAAACAAAAAATCTTTACTTCTTTCTCATAAATTGTTTCGGTGCGTTTGCATTTCCTCTTTCAGTAAACAAACTCGTTCTAGGTCCAAAAAAACAAAAAGCTATCACTTCTTTCTCATTTTCTACGTTTCAAGATATTTTAATTAAATGACAATGATTGTTTCTGAAAGAATTAAAGCAAAATAGAATATACCTTTTACTGTTTATTTAAATTAAACCTTTTACTATTAACCTTTTACGGTTTATTTACGTCTAGAATTTGTAAATTTTTTTGATATTACTCCAAATTTAATTCCCCTCCAATCTTTTAAAAACTGAAATAGATTTAGCCGAATATTAATAGCCGGACTTACCAGTTATCAACTTTTAAAAATTTTATGAGAACATTTTTCCTAATCGTTTGTAATTTTAAACCGTTTCACTTTAAAGCATCAAAGGTTTTCCTACTAAAAATGTAGAAATTATTTAATCTCAAATTTTCATAGTTGGTTTGTGTTACAGCAGCGTTTCTCAAACCATGGGTCGCGACCCAAAAGTGGGTCGCCAAGACTATGTGGATGGGTCGCGAAGGCTTGTAAATTACCGCGCGTAAAAGAAAAGATCTGCGCACACAAGATTTCAGAAGTGAAGAACCTTTTTAAGAGATCATTACAATTTTAAGCAAAAATCAAGTAATCAGACTCAGATTTAAGGTGAGGACCTTTTTTTTTTTTTTTTTAGAGATCACTACGTTTTTCAGCCGAAAATCAAGAAATTGAAATAAGTTTGCTCACAAACAAATTTCTGCCGACTTATTTACAGCTAAAAATTAGACAACCATTGTTGGCTTACATAACAATTTCGTTTCTTTCTAATCAAAATAAGCGCTCACTCAAATTTATTTGGGTCGCAGTCACATTTGTAAATCGTTTTTAGCGATTTTGGGTCGCAGAAAAAAAAGGTTTAAGAAACACTGTGTTACAGAAAGACTGTAACAGACAATGAGGACTCGTTAATCGAAGTTTAGATATTTGTAATTTTCCGCTTTTTGTGGGAACCTCTTAAAACGTATTTTTACCATAAAGTTTTACTTCAACTCGAAAGCTTTATAGTCCGACTGTGATAAGCACATTATAAACATTATCCTTTTACTAAGTTATATTTTCTAATTATCACATTTTGCTTTTATAATTAACTATTTCGCAATCTCAATAATCTGACTTCTACGCAAACATTATAGATGAGGTGCATCTTGTAGTTTTATAAATCTTTGTGTGCTTGAAATTTGTTATACAGTATATGTTTAAAATATCAATTCTCGTTTGCTTTGTTAATTTCTTTTATTAAATTTATTGTGTTTTGTTTATTTTTCAATATATCTTTTTTTGTACGTAGACTTTCAACGCCAATTGTGATACTAACACTCCTGTCACAAACCGCTTGCCCAAACCTATTGCAGCAAAATATCTTCGTCTCTATCCCATGACGTGGAATATAGCCCCCACTTTACGCATGGAGATTTTGGGCAACTGCCTAGTCTAAAAAATGGAAAAGAAATATTTTGCAAATTTGATGCACGAAGAAACGTATTAATCATAAACTTATCTAGAATTAGTTAGCCTTGCCGCCTGTTTGTAGCAGAGAAAATGTTAATCAGATTGTTGAAGATTATTTACCATGCATTCGATTTCATCAAACTGTTTTAAATTGACTTGTAATAAGAATATTTCGAATCACTTCGTTGAGAGATAAAAAATTCGTTTCATAAAAAATTACAAATTTTTAAATAGATTAGAACTTATAACCTAATTTTATTTTAAAATAAAATCTTTACAGTCCGACTCATCTCTTCAAATAAAATTAGGCTATAATTTTAAACAGGTTAATGTAATTGCTAATTTGTATTGGGTAGCAAAACGAATTTCAGCTTTCATGTGTGACTTTGGGTTCGATCAGCAATGAACTAATGTCAAATCATAACTGCTCGTTTGTTGTTCAGTCAACCAAAAATTATGCAAGCGAAGAAATTTCGAACGCGTGACTACGTTACAGTTATAATGTGTGACTGTAAATTCTGAGTTGAACAATCTCGCCAAAACAGAAATTTTTAAAGTGGATGGTTACGCGCTTTGTGTCAGTTTTTCGAGTTATTTTATTTCGTTACAAAATTTTCGATCAACCAGTGTTTCTTAAAGTCAGACACTAGGCTTCCTAAAGAAAAATTCGAAATCTCAAAAAAGGAAAAATCACTGAAGAAGAATTGGAGAGGAATCTGAAAATTTTGGTACAATGTAAATTGAGTCGAAAAAATCGGTGCGCTCTTCGTAATCATCGCCGTACCATTCCGGAGGTCAGGGGGAAAGTTAGAGATCACTACCATTTATGGACGAAAATTAATAAATCTGAGACAGACTAAAAGTGAAGAACGTTTTTTGGAGATTACTACTCTTTGGGAACAAAAATCGAGAAATTTGAGACAAATTTAAATTTGAATGTTAATTTTTACATTTCCTGAGATAATCGGATTTTAGATCACAAATTTGAAAGACGACAAAAAACAAAAAGATCTCACTTTGATCATTGAAGTATTTTATTTTTGGGGGGAGGGGGCGAAGAATGATGTTACATGAGTCCTAAAAGGGAGGAATGCGGCAAAAACTTTGACAATTACTGGTTTAAACTTTGTACGGCGGCAGGAATAAAATAAAAATAATTACAGTCTAAAGAAAAACTTTAGTGTCTTTGTTATACTGAGTTGAGAAATAATATATTAAAAAAATTTCCACGGTTTTTTCCCCGGTTCGTTTCTTGGCAACTGGTCGTGCAAAACATTATTTATAGTGCAAAAATGGAGTAACTTAACTGTATAAATAACCAGAAATTTTGGTGGCGTGGTCGAGTGGCGAGGAGCGCCGTGACTGTAATCGACATGGTCTCGGTTGAAAACCTACTCGCGCCATTCTGTTGCGTCCTTGGGAAAGACATTTACGGCACTTTTCCCTGCTTTGTGGTCTTGGCAAGCAGTTCTAAATTTTAGCCATATCTGTGATAAAACTAAAATAAAGAATTTAACCGGACAAAAATATCTTGGCATTTCCTGAAGCAGGTCAGGACAATTGCGTGCCTTACCTAGAGCGCCTCGGTCGCTTTCCTGCAAGTCAGTAGGATAAGTTTAAAAATGAACGAAAATGAATGAACAAATAAAATTTTCAATAATTCATCGCTTTTTACAAATGCTACGCTAATATAAATCATGTAATAGAGTTATGTAGTTTAATCACAATAAGTTTATGTTGTAACCAAAAACGTTTGGATTTCAAGTGCAACGTGCTTCAAAAAAAAACAACGTTAAGATTAATTAGCAACACGATTATACAAAGAAATAAAACTAAATCAAGATTTACAGCTGACTCAATAGCAATCAGTTATTTTTTTGGGCGGGTAAAGAAACTATATAACCAGTTCCTGGAACTTGTTGGTTTTCGTTCGTCCATTTTTTCGACATTGGATTGTAGCGGAACAAATGCTTGTTGTTTCTGTACAAAAATATTCTTCTCATTCAAAAGCAAAAATTGTCGGAAAATGCAATTAAAATTGAACTGTAATTTCTAAGTAAAAAAGACATTTTTTTATTTATCTTTTTACTAATATTTAAATTTATAAAAATCAATTAAACTATTGCGAAACGTGGTTCAAACTTTTCTAACAAGTTTTTGAAAGAATTTGTATTTATGATAATAATTAGACATTTATATAACACTTTTTTCAGAACAATCACTAAAAAAGAGCTTTACAAGATAAGCAAATTGAAAATACAAACACAAAATAACCAGGTATCACATTACCAAAATATTAATTCACAAAAGCAAGAGTGCAAATATAAGTTTTAACTAACATTTTACATTGGGATGAACTATGAGTAGGCAAACTATTCATTCAAAATAAAAGAGTACACACGCTAAATCTATGATTACCAAATTTAGAAAAGGTAAGAGGGCCAAAAACAAGGTTTGCATCAAAAAGTGTTCGAGCGGAAGAGTTTATGTTTAAAAATTAAGTCATTTAAGTAGCTTACAAATTTGCCACCTTGAATACATGCAACAAAATTTTAAACATGTGACGAAAACGCACAGGGAACCAGTGTAATTTTATAGAAAAGGGGAATTATGTTAGTGAATTTTCTGACATAAGAAACTACTCAGCTCAGTAGCTGAGGTATTTTGCACTCTTTGCAAGCGTGATAATACGGAGTCAGGCGTCTGTAGTACAAGCACAGCAATAGTTTTAATTGAGAGGTAACTAGACCATTTACTAAGATTTTACGATTTTCTTCATTGATATGCTTTATGGATTTTACCAAGATTACGAATAGACGTTGATTGTTATAAAATAGTCAACGTCCACAAATTTCTATTAACGCGTTAAAATCCGTAGATTTTCCGATGTTCATATCACGCATGTCCCGAATGTGAAAAAACATTTTTTTTAGCAGTACCGTTAATTTGGTTATTCGTATTGTATCTTCAAAAACTATAGAGTCCAAAAAAAAGCAACTAATCTTTATCAGAATTTGAAAATTTATAGACGAAGCTATAAATATAGTTGCTGGTAGCTATAAAAAATATTTTCAATAAATTTATGATGTTTGCGTCCAAAAAAAGACATTAAGTATTATTATTGTTAACGTTTAATTTAAGGAGGCACAACCGTTGCTTTACGGCATTTAGACCATCGCAGTTATTTTATGAAGATCAGGTTTATTATAACGACCAAAAGTTAAGTAAAACTGAATATTATCAGCATGAAGATGATAATAAAAAACACAATTGTTAAATATATGGAATGATGGTTTTATGTAACAAATAAATAAAAGTGGGCAGGCACTGAGCCTTACGATACAAACGACAAAGAGTTCCAGCATTACAGTTGTTTATAACCACACATTTAGTTCTACTAAACAAATAAAGATGAAACTAAAAAAGTCTTAACCTTTTTACAACAAACAAACATAAAAGCCAGTCTAATAAAATTTTGTGTTTAATAGCGTCAAAAGCAAAAAACTAATCAATTATCAAAAATTCAGCACAACATTTATTGTGCAGAGAATGCAAGATGTCATCAGTAATCTTAGAGGAGCAATCTCAGTAGAGGAACCAGTCCTAGCCTATAAGCGGATTAAAATTTTCAAAAAGACTATTAATATTAAATGTAGTATCAGTTAATTGTCCAGCAACTACTTTTTCCAATATCTCGGACGAAAATGGACTGTAATTCACACGATATTTTACATCTAAATTATGATTAAAATAAGATAATAGTGCTTTAAAAGGAGTTTGTCAAGTCTGCGAATTATCAATAATAATTGTAATTGCAGAAACTATACCATAGAAGCATTTTTTAAATGCAGCATGAAGTGGATCAAGTTTACAGTTTGTTGACTTCATTTAAACGTAAAATCGTAGTAACATCTGGTAGTTTTTTGTTTGTTTTTTTACTCAATTTTCGTTAAAGTAATTTTTTAAAAAATCAAACCGAGCGCAATTATTTCAACAATTCGCTTCAAAAAAAACTGTTACCAGGGCCCAATGCTACGTCAATTAAGTCAAATTTTGGGATTTTGCTGAATAATGAAACATAAACTATCGTTTGTTTTGCTGATTCAAGAGTCTTTTCAATTCATTTTAAAATAAAGTCAAAATTTGTATAAATATTGTCTTAACAACATTTGCTGAAA
Source organism: Diplosoma virens (assembly GCA_963680785.1). Lineage (NCBI taxonomy): Eukaryota > Metazoa > Chordata > Ascidiacea > Aplousobranchia > Didemnidae > Diplosoma > Diplosoma virens. The sequence continues at coordinate 18,026,231 of OY796887.1, read as the reverse complement.
AAATTTTTTTGGTTATATAGGTGCTTTTGAGCGGCTTGTAAAAATACTTTAAACACGTAGGCAAACACACATATTGTCATGGCGATAATAAATGCTAGAAGATCATACAAATCACACTCACTACTTCAAATCCGTGAGCTCCTACTACTCGTCAAAAAATAGATTAGACCTATAAATAATTGCTTTTGACTGCAAAATTACACAAAATACAAAAACATCTAAATAAACACTTGAAAATAACACATTGAGAAAACTGATCTAAAACACAGTTCTCATTTTCTTTGAGACACCATTACAAAACTATCCACCAACAAAACACCCCAATGCCAAACAAAAGCATCCGCTTTGGAGCTATAACAGTCATCTTTGACAAAGACAAAGCTTTCAGTAAACACTTTGCAAACGTCAACACACAGTACAAATAAAATCAAGATATAAATACAATAAATACAATCAAAAAAGTTTTCGCTGATAAAGTACTACACATCATTACTCAAGTATAAACAACATTTGCACTGGACTGGATCAAAGCCAATTGCCATCATATAGCTCGCAAAGATGTACAGCATTGCCTTCAAACAAACATTATCACATTTTTGAAAACGCGGCACGATAATTTCTGTTACAAAACTAACATTACTACAACAGTGGCAAAAAGGCCTGCTTCACTCGCCCATTGCCCAAACACTAAAGAAAGAACTTCTACCCTACATTACGAAATATACTCTAGAGTCTAGACATTTCTGACCAACATGAATTCAAGCACTAACATTCCACACAAATTGCTTTACACAACACCGGCCATCAAATCGCATCTCCAATTATAAACTCTTTCTTAGCTTTAGACATACGCAAGGCGCTTGAAAAAGTGAACATACATAAACTTACCCAAACAAATATTTTAAACACGATCATAAAGTTCATACAACTATTCGCACAACGGGTCAAAATCCACGCTATTAAAACGATCACAGACTTTCCATGCTCAAACGAACCAACCCTGATCTGGTGCACCACATAGTGAACTTCTTTCTCCAACTCCTTTTAAAATTTACATCTCCGTCTTTGCTCTTCCTCCAAAATACGTGCAAATCACAACAGATGGCAATGACATAGCAATCACAACGTCTCAAATTAAATATCGCATACACAGCAACTCGAATATATCTTCATAAACTGCACAGGGCCAACCCATCCACATTAACCCAAACAAAATTACAACATCATTTTTGACAGCTGCCCAGCTAAATATTGATGGTGCAATGTCATTTAAATTAAGCAATCAAAACCTTACCACCACAGAATACCCTAAAATTCTGGAAATTATTAGAAACTCAAAACAAATATTTGCCCCGCACACAAATCTCACGAAAGCAAAAAAGAGCAAACTCCTTAATTTTTAAAGTATTTACTTCCACTAAACAATACAAAAAAAACTCAAACTCCATATACAAATCTCCTTCTTTATTGTAATATGCAAACACCATACGGTGCCCTTTCATATCAAACATTGAATCATTCAAAACACATTATATTCTACGCATTGCCACTGGCTGCAAACGAAATGCAAACAACACGAAACGAAAAAGTCATTAGCCTTCCGGTGGGGACTCACTTTGACCTTCAAGCCACACAAAGCAAACAATTGATGTATTCAAGAAATTCTTTACATCATCTCAATTATATGCCGTCACCGCGAATGTTTTTTTAAATTCACTGCACAATACTTTTCTTCACAAATCTTTTGATGAGCTACAAATTTTTGTCCATTAACAACAAAAAGCAGTAACACACAAATTAAAAAAAGTTAACGGTTAAATCCTTTTTAAATTTTAAGAGTAAAAATCTAGCGACAAACGTTGATAAATTTTTCTTTACGGCATTAACACTTACGTGCCAAAAGCAAATATTTGTCCTTTCACGCAGCAGGCTGAAGCTTGAACAAAATTAAGAGGAATATTGCTCTTGAGCAAAGTCCACACTTCATTTTTTACGTCCAAAAATTCAGGACTACTAACTCCTTGTGCGCCTAAAAATCTTTTTTTTATTTAATATTTTTAGATTTTATCAAAACTGATTTAAAGAAAAATTTACAGTTTTAATTGTGGTTATTGTTAAAATCATAAGAATAGAACTCGCACTGAAATTGAAAAAGTTAATTAACTGCATAGAAGTCTTTTTTGAAACGTGTTAATTAATTCTATTGTTTGCGTTCACTGCTTTATAGGTAGATCACGTGCAGCGATTTTAATGAAATCTGATTGGCTCACTTACACGTGGCGAGCACACTATAAATTGAGATGTTGGTAAATTTAATTCCTCTTTCAGTCGTTGGTGATCAAGTGGTTCGGTGGTTGAGTTTGTAGAGTGAGTTTGTAGATCGCAAGCGAAACTTGGGTAACTTTCGTTTTGCGATTGCATCGTTGGCTGCATCGTTGGCGGCACGTTGGTTGTATAGTTAACTGCATCGTTTAAGCAGTATTGTCGAGAAAATAATTGTGGTCGTTGGCTTGTGGAAGCCTGTTATACCTTCATATTGAAATCTTAACTTTAATAAATATTATAAAGCCATAAGACGTGTGGGAAAGCCAGCGGTGTGATTGGGGAAGGCTCGGATAGCTTCCCTATAGTTTGAAGAATTTGGAGCTAAAGAAGAGAGGGATTCGCTGTGCGGTCTACAGTAAACTTTTGAAATTAACAGTTATAAAAAACCACAATAAAATTTAATCTCTTTTTTTATTTTATTTTCATCTCTATACTTATCTTCCTGACTTGCAGGAAAGCGTCGGAAACGCTATACATAGAGCAAGCGATCACCCCGACCTCTTTCCGGGGCTGCCAAGATATTGCTGTTCGGTCGAAAATTTTTATTTGTTTTTTTAGTTTTATTGAGGAACGATTGAAATTTAGAACAGCTTGCCAAGATCGCAAAGCAGGGGAAAGTGCCGTAAAGTGTCTTTTTCAAGCACATAACAGAATGCCACAAATGAGTTTTGAACCAATACCATGTCGATTACAAATCACGGAGCTCTAAACACTGCCAACATAAAACTCAAAAAAACTGATTTTTTGCAAAAATAACCAAGCTCTAAACCAAAATTTTTTATTCACAGTCTATAACAGTGGTTCTCACCCTTTTTGCTAGCAAGTACCATCTAGCAATTTTTCTTTACATTACGTACCACAAAGTCATCAAAAAATTATTTATTTCGATTTCTTTTTTGTTTTTTTTTTAATTTTTTAATTTTCGTCCCAAAAATTATATGTTCTCTAAAAAAAAAGGTCTTCGCTGAAAATGTGGCATATCTAAAAAACACAATTTAATCCGAGTGTTGGATTTTTAGAGAATCTAAAAATTATTCACGTACCATCAGTGGTGGATATTCAAAGTTAGGGGCCCGAGGCAAAGATTTCCAAAACTTGCTGTTCTCTAAAAAAAAGGGCTTTGATCTCGTATTTCCCTCTTTTCTCCCAAAATCATAGTAATCTCTAAAAAAAAGGTCTTCACTTCGGATCGATCTCCTATTTCCCACTTTTCGCCCCAAATTCATAATGGTCTCTAAAAAACCTTATACAGCAAAATGATATTATATGCGGTATTTTCGAGGGGGGCCCCAAGGCAACTGCCTCATTCGCCTCACCCAATATCCACCACTGCGTACCACCTAAAAAGGTCTCACGTACCACTAGTGGTACGCGTACCACAGGTTGAGAACCACTGGTCTATAATCTGTGTCATTGCAATCCTCATATACAGTATATTCGAAGCAATAAACTTGAGCGATCTAATCAATTTATCCCAAACCAACGGCGTGGTTAGTTGGCAGAATTGGGTGGTTTGCGCGTAAACATACAGTATATGATAGTTAAAAACTATCAACAAAATTACTAAATATTATATTCCTTAAAAAAATCATTATTCCAGATTAGTTCATCATAAGATATAGTTTGGTTTACGCCTAAAGAGTATTTTATCGTCAATTGCCTGTTGAAATCGGTATGTCAAACATGTTTATAGTCAAAATTGTTTCAAAAGTACAAGCGGTGCCATTAAAAACAAAATAGTTTTTCTCCTGTTTGAACTGTTAATTTTGTTTAATATAATTTCTATTCTCAGACTCTGTGTTTGGCAGCTTGTGAACTTGTGTCACCAACTGAATCTATCAAATTTATCAAAAATACTTCTGAAACAGCTAAAATCAAAGAGCAATCAACTAAGAACAAGTAAAAGCAAGTTTATTGCTTATTAGAAGTAAGACTAAGCATTTATTTTTAGATGTTTCTTGTTTTTACAATTTTTTTGCCGAAACGTTTTGCGATTTTGCAGCGTTTTTGGCAACATCATCTCGAGACAAAAAACCATTTTTTGTACAATTTACGAGGGGCATTCAAAAAGTAAGGCACCCAACTTCATTATGTACAAACAAATTATAATAGCAACATGTATTATACATCAAAAGAAAGGTACAAGTGTGAGGATTACATTTTTACTTCTCCACATAGTCTCCACTTCTCTCAAGAGCTACAGTCCATCTATGAACGAAGGCATGTATACCAGTGTTGTAGAACTCAGCCGGTTGATGTCTAAGCCAATTCAAGACAGCAGTTTTCACTTCATTGTCATTGCCATATCGGTTGCCCCGGAGTCCTTCTTTTATTGGACCAAAGAGGTGGTAGTCTGTGTATGTCTGTGTAATATGTATCAACGCAACATGGTATTTTGGAAAAAGTGGGAGAGATTGGGGAAAATAATCAGATTCGGCGATCTGGAACCGAACTAGACCAGCCTACTTTGAAGGCGAACCAATGTAGAAAATAACTATTTTTTTGTTTTTAATAATAAAAAAAAAACAAAACTTAAAAAATTCACCGATGCCATCAAAGAATTATAATTTGAAATATCCTTAAAAATATTACCAACAACAAAAATTTTGGAATCAAGAACTGCGCTGCCAAATTTCGCTCTTGCATGGTTCATCGAAGGCCCCTCTTCGCAGTTTTTACACTCAAGATTGCAATATTCAACTGTATTCGTAATAGCAGAGTCTGCAAGATAGAACAAATACATGTGCAAACTTTTAAAAAAACATTAAATTTATTTAATAACTACTCAATTCCTGACACTTAATCGTTTAATTTAGTGTTTTAAGCATAGAATGAAATATTAAAAAGATAAAAAGCATTATGATTGAATAGTATATCATGCATGAGTAACTGCAAAAGCGATTACACTACGTAACACAATTTTTGTTTGGCTACTTTTTTTAGCGCCCTTTTATGTATTTTTGGGTGCTGAATTCAAAAATCAAGGTAGTTTTTTTCGTAACATTATTACTTTTTGAGATATTCAAACTTTTTGTTTGATCCCACGTAGCTGTAGTTAGCGAATTGTGTTTGATTTTTGCAGTAAATTATATAGCTTTTAACAGCAAATGCTTCATCTAAAGCTCTTTTTTAAGGCTACTTATTTAACAAAAGAGCTTTAGATGAAGCATTTGCTGTTAAAAGCTATTTTAAAGTTTTGTACCAATAAAAAACTTAGTAAATTATATCTGTATATCAAGGTTCTTCTCAGTTTATTAAATGCAAAAATTAGCTTTAAAACATGTATAAAAAAGAAGGTTCAAATAAACACAGATTTTTTCAAATAGTAAGAGTCAATCAAAAATGCACTGTTGAGAGAGCTTTTCTTTTATGACACAATTATCTTGCCTTACCAAAGACCAAATGTAGTCTCCCAACATTGCACTGTCCCAGCGGCTTTTATATCATTTTTCCATGGGCTCAATATCCTGGTGAAATCTCTCACCATGCTCCTCACTAAAGTCACCAAGATTTTCTTGAAAAGAGTCCAGATGGGAGCATAAGAAGTGCAGTTTTACAGACATGCGACAACCCATGTTTTGATAACTTTTGATAAGTTTTTTCACTAACTCTTGATAATTTTGGTTCCTTTTATTTCCCAAAAATCCATTAACCACACCTCGAATGCTTGCCACGCTTCCTTTTCTATTTCATTCATTTTTGCTTCCAAGCTTTCAGACTTTAACATTGTGCTTATCTGGGTACCAACAAATATTCCTCCTTTTATTTTGGTATCTGATAGTCTGGGAAACATTAAACGGATTTCTTGAAAAATTTCTCCTTCAAATCCCAAAGCTTTAACGAACTGTTTTACTAGACCTAATTTGATATGAAGAGGTGGCAGTAAAACCTTTTCCCGGCTTACAAGAGGCTTGTACATTCCTGGTGTTAATCCTTCTTATGTCGGCCAATGCATTTTCTCATAGTGCTCACTGTCAGCTCTACTATTCCACAAGCACAAAAAGCAAGAGTATTTTGTGTATCCACTCTGCGCAGACCCAGCAAAACTCCTAGCATTTTAAAGTCACCACAAACATACCACTTAAACTGAGCATAATTGATTTTAATGAGCAGTTGCTTGACATTCTCATAGTCTTCTTTTATCTGTAATGAATAAGCAAGTGGAATTGACGGATATATATTGCCATTGTGAAGTAACACTGCTTTAAGAGGTAGAACTTTCAATGAAAAGCCGCACTGAGTAGGATTATGATCTATTCCAACAGCGCTAAACAAGCCTTCCACATCTTTGCAATAGCAAAGGTCTTCAATAACATCAAAATAGACAGAAAACTCCAAGTGCCTATTTCTGTAGGCAGTACTCTTACAGTCATCTCCAAGCAGATTTCACTCATTCAGTCTGGATGTTAATAATTCTGCTCCAAATTTCGTAAGACCTAGATCACATATTAAATCATCCAATTCTTTTTTAATAGGAAAATGAGGTTCTGAACTTGTTGATGATGCATTTTCGGCATCAGTGTCAGTTGTTGTTGACGAGTCTTCACTGAAGTACATTTCTACCCGAAATGATAAATAACAAGTAGACTACATAGCATACAGTATAAGAAATTGGATCCAATCTCAGAAAAAATAAATTAGTGTTAGTAATCCACAAAAAAACTCACATTTGATGGTAGGTTTGGAACCGGTAAGGTTTCACTGTGAGGAACAGGTGCAGTTGATTAGGGTATACTTGAATATGTAATAGCTCTTTTTCCGCTGACCTTGCTATACTTCAAAATGTTTATCATGCAAAAATACCAATCATCATGATGATTTTGGGGCTCTCTCCAAACTCTGGGAACTGCAAATGACATAACTTTTCCAGAACCCTTCAACCATCCTTCAAGATTAGATCTACAGCTGCCACAGATTACATGTGGTGCTCAAGGCTTATCCTGATCACCAATGTCCATCCCAAAATATAGTCTATAAGCTGTCCAATACTTTGTTCCTTTCACAATTTTGTATGTGGTGTGTTTACCGCTGATGTAGAATTCACATACATAACAAAAGCAATTTGGTGAATTTTTGCACTTTTACTGGACATTTTGATTTTCACTATTTACAGTAAAAGATGAATTCAATCTAAGATTAACACAAGACTTAACTCTGCAATATATAATCATCTGAGGTACTGAGTAGGCTGTTGGCATTCAAGGCTGGCTGTTAGGTTCTGACTACAACACGGTACTTCTCTCTGCACACACTGAACAATGTAAACATGACTTTCTCATCGACTATTTTCAATTTAACAGGCAGAGATAAAAAGAAAACTGAGGACTGACGGTAATAAACGTATTTTTGACAGTGAGATTGCGCACTCCCGTATGCCCGTCCACTCCCTCAGTTAAACAAAACACCGATTTACAACAAGATAATGCCGATAGAGGCAAATCACAGCAATCATAACCGCATCATATATATACAGTTAACGGAAAATTACAAAAAAACGAAGATTGTCTTATCTTGAAAACGATCGATGATAGAAAAAAACTGATAGCATTTTTGGAATCAGCGCTTGAAAATCATAGACACATCTAAAAAATTTAGCCAAACAAATTTTTTGTAAAATTTTGTTACGTAGTGTTATCACTGATGCAACTTTTTTTTCAAGTAAATTATTCTTCAAACTTTTTTCACTAAATCAGGGTTTTTAAACTTGTTGAAATGCGTGGACCACTAGGTTAATTTAGTGAGACCCTAAACGGACAAAAACTTCGCACAAGTACAAAGTTATTTTTGGAAAAGTATGTTATACGGTATGGTTCTCAAAGGTACATTTATTTTGAAAGCCATATGAAGAGCAAGCCATATGATGGTCTTCGAATTATGTTTTACAAAAAAACTTTATTTCGAACACCAATAAATGACTTTTTTGATCTTCTCTCGACTTAATTTTTAAATAAATTTTGTGTTTCAACGTTAAGACTAATTTTTCGGTAAATCGCTTATTAATTATAACTTCTTACGATCTTGGAAATGGTTTCAGCAAAAATAAATTTAGATAGCTAATTATTATTTTATGTAAAAATCCTGCGGAACCCCTTAATAGGTCACTAGAGGCTTTTAGAGTCCATGGACGAGCAGTTTAAAAATCTTATGCTACATAAAGCTATCTTATTATATAAAAAAGAACAAAACAAGTAATAGTTCATACGTTGAACTGTTTGATTAGGTTGGTCTTTCAACCGAGCAAATCCTCCAATCAAAAATATTCGTTCTAAAAGTCATGATTGTTAAAATTTAGTAGAACTATGATAATCAATTTTGGGCTGTATCAGTTTTCTATCAATAAAATGTAATTTAATTTTTTTACACTTTTGCAGCAATCTTTGCAAAAGTTTTTTTAAATGTTTACTTTTAAGGTATACATTTTTTAATTGATTAAAAAACTTTACTTATCATTAAATAATAAAATTGATATGCAATCTTTAAACTTAAAAAAAATAAATCATTAAAAATCTATTTAAAAAAACGCATCAAAATTTTATGAAATTTTTTGAGCGCTTTTTGCATGTTCTTTTCCCGCCTATTACGTCGGAGATTTGAAACTCTAAACCTTCAACAGTTTGATCAGGTTAAAATTTCAAGAGATGGAGCAAAAATGAATTAAAACAAAAAGGAGGGTAGTAACAAGCAAAACTCTAAATCATTTTAAAATAAATTTAAACTAAATGAAAATAGGAAATACGCCAAGTCACCGGTTGAAATAAATTTAAGAGACATTAAAGTTTAACCTCAGTTAAGATGATTAAACTAAATCATTATTGGCCGAGGTTTATTTTAATAAACGTATTAATCATTTTTTAATGGCTTTATTTGAATTGAATTATTTAGTTAATGGTCACATTTTTTCAATTCAAAACTTTAAATGAACCAAATATTTAGGCAGAATCTTTTGACAAAACACAACACTATCTATCAAACAACTAACAAACGCAGCAATTTTTTTTAAATTTTTTAGCAATTATCAATAAAAAACAAGGAATTTACTAAAAGACACACCTTCAACTACTTGAGCTTCAGCAAAGTAACGATTATATCGAAAGTTGCTTTCACGATAGTTCCAAGTTTCATCATCTTCAAATAATTCTTCTTCAAACGTAACAAAAGTTCGTTGCCCTCTTTGCGAACTACAGCAATTTCCGCCAAAAACAAGCAATTTTTCTTAAAACGTGTAAAGTTTATTTTAACAGGATAGAAAAGCAAAAGCGAATAATGGGTACAATAATATAATAAAATCACAATTTTGTTTTAAAATTATTGTCTCATATCAGCGGTTTATAAATTTATTTTCTAAATTGAAATCCAACCACAGCAGTTTATAAACGTGCCAAAAAAATTTAAAAAATTTTATTACCCACAGTAATTTAAATAAAATTAGTTTTGCAATAGCAAAAAAGACAATTCAAAAAAGACAAGTCTTGGAACTTGTTTTATTTCTGTTCGTATCGTTTTCAATAGTCAAATGTATAATTGATGTTAAGGATTTTTTAATACCAAAATTTTTTGTCAGTATAGCTACTAACGATTACACCGCTAAACAAAAATTTTGGGGACTTGAAGTTTGTAACGGATTTGGGGGTTTTAGGGGGCGTTGAGTCCAAAAATTGCATCTGTTTTTGTCCATCTGGTCAGGATTAGCCGCTACAGAGCATGCGCTTTGCATTTTGTTGTAAAATCTTAAAAACCTTAACAAAAGTTTTAAGAGTTGTTAGCTTCCACCATTTTTGACTTAAAATTTTTTTATTTGTTTTTATCTCTATATTTATCCTCCTGACTCGCAGGAAAGCGCCAGAGGTGCTATACATAGGTCAAGCAATTACCCCGGCCTGCTTTCGGAGATGCCAAGATATTGCTATCCGCTTGAAATTTTAATAGAGATATGATTTTAATTTAGAACTGCTTGCCAAGACCACAAAACGATAAAGGGAAACTGCCATAAAGTGTCTTTCCCGGACACAACAGAATGGCGCGAGTGGATTCTGAACCAAAATCGTATTGATCACGATTTCGGCGTATTAATCACTCGACCACGCTGCCGACTAAAAGCAGATTTGTGATCACTGGCTTTCCTTTTAAATGCCGAAATGCATTATCAGCTGTTGCTAAACTGCATAGGCTCATAGGGAGTTAGTTAGTCGTTGCGTATTGATAAGCGATAACTACAATGAAATCCTATGTCAGAATATTCCGTGTCTAGTACAATCGTCGATCTTAATGAAAAGTTCTAATTTCCAATTTGTACGTCGTTTGCAATGTAATGAGTGTGGACCAATAGAATTGACACTCTATACAGCATGTTAATAAGAAGTAAGAAGTTAAGACTTGTATTGCGATTCTGTCAAGGCTTCAGAAAATAAGCATATTAAAATATTATTGAATAGGTGTCAGGTTAAGGTGCAACCAAAAAAATAAAATTTTGTTGTTTCAGAATAAGTTATTCAGCAAATTGTTTTCTGTTATCAAAGTTTCAATACAATTAAAATGGACAAGAAATGACGAAAATGTAAAAATATCCCTAATATTTTCTGTTATATTTGTGGTAAATTTACGCCAAAGTGACGTTTGGAGATCAAGACAAGCTTTGGGCACCTCACTTAGTTCGTAAGTCGTGTGTTGAGCACCTAAGAGAGGGGACCAAAGGTAAGAGAAAGACTGGTTTAACATTTGGAGTACAAATGGTTTGGACAGAATCTTCAAATCATGTAAATGACTGCTATTTTTGCATGGTAAACCTTGCAGTCATTAACTCGTTAACTTTATCTAAAGTTTCCTATCCCAATGTAGTATAAGCTATAAGACCTGTAACCCATTGTAAGGAAATCCCAGTTCCAGTTTTTCACACTTTGAAAAATCTGGCTGATGAAATGTTGTCATCCACTGCAAGCTTTGTTAATGAAGGTGAAAGTCAAGATTTTAATGGTGATTCAAACCCACAAATGCCTGTTTTGTTTAATCAAGGAGCCCTTAACGTTTTTTCTGCCATGTGAACAAATACAGTTTTTAATGAGGCCGTGTCAACAATATTTGTTGACGGCTATTTTTCTGTTTCTAGTGCTGGCAACAATTGTTGTATACGTCCTATGCTATTTCAATGGAACTAAATATCTGTGTCGCCGGGTGGATTTTCAGTATTACGCAAATCTTAAGAAAAATTTTTTGGTGGCCTCACTGAGGTATTTCTAGAAAACCAGCTTGGCAGTCAAAGTGTTAATGACTTAGTACGTGATCTTGATCTTTTCAAAATATCTACAGAGCTTTTAGCAAGCAGATTAAGTGAACGTAACATGCTAACTCAAGATACTAAAGTATCTTTCTACCATGATAGAGAGAAGAGCTTTTTGAAGTACTTTAGTGCAGAAAACAAATTTGTATTTTGTCATGATGTACAAGGTCTTTTAAACGTAAAATGTCTTTTAAATGCACTGGGGTGTGAATATATAAGTACTAAATGGAGATTGTTCATACATAGCTCCAAAGCTAGCTTAAAGTGTGTTTTATTAAGCAACGGCTAAAAGTGTGCCTCCATACCAATCGGGCATTCCGTCATGTTGAAAGAGAATTGAAAGAGAATTGCAATGAGCATGACTAGATGATTTGTGGTGACTTAAAGATTTTACATATTGCTTGGGCAACAAAGTGGATACCCAAAAGTTTCGTGTTTCCTGTGTCTGTGGGGCAGCAAGACTTGCAAGAGCATTGAATTAGGAAAAGTTGGCCAAAGAGAAAAGGATTTGAGATTGGCAAAAGAAATATTATACACTGCTTTGATTAATCCAAACAAGGCTGCCTCCTCTTAATATCAAACTGGGGTTGATGAAACAGTTTGTAAAAGCTGTAAATAGGGAAGGTGACTGCTTTGCATATTTTTGTGAAACGTTTCCTGTACTAGGCGCTGAAAAGTTGAGGGCAGAAATTTTTGATGGCCGTCAGATACGACGCTTAATGCAGGACAAATGTTTTCCACTAACAATAACAACCCTGAAAAAAATGCTTGGGGACCTTTACAGCAGTTGTTGAAAACTTTCTCGGAAATTTTAAAGCTCCTAACTATCATGAACTTTTAAAACAGTTAAATTCTTACGAACAACTAGGTTGCAATACGAGCGTGAAGGTCAATTTCCTTCATAGTCATGCAAACTATTTTCCTGAAAATTTGGGAGCTATGAGTGAAGAGCATGAAGAGCGCTTCCAACAAGATATCAAGACGATGGACAACAGATATCAGGGACGCTGGAATACCAACATGATGGCAGACTATTGCTGGTGCTTAAAAAGAGAGGTTACTGGCCGTAGCTACTCCCGAAAAGCACAGAAAATGCAACTTTATGATTAGCATTTTCTGTCATGGAAACGTATACTATCGTGTTTGGGCTATTTTTTGTTTTTTAATGCTTTTTTGTCACCACAATCTTTGCATTGCAAAGCCATAGTATTTGTGTAGTTTTTCACCTGTATCTTCTAAGTTACAGTTGCAAGTACCGTACAGTATACATAATTGAAGTTTTGTGTTTATTTAACTTTTTGTGTGTTGTCAATGCTACTTATGATTCTTCATGAGCTAGTTACAAATCTTGGTTATTACAAAAAGTCATTAGTGTTTAAATAACATGCCAGCAAGTTTAACAAAGCACAAAATGTGTAACTCTCTTATGCAACAGTATGCTGAAAAAGTTCAATTGCATAAATTTAAAATATCAAATAGCTCTAAAACTAGACCACATAGGCAAAATCTGACAACAGTTTTGAAATCAGCGTCCCAAAATTATCCCTAAAACGCTCTTAAACCCAAATCCCCATAAAATTTATTTAAAATTGTTAAGCTATGTTATCTGTGTTAATACGTGATATAGCGCTACAGCGTGATTCAATTGCAAAACGTAATTATTTGCGCACTGCAGAATAATTTTATCCATAACTATATTTACTTTAAAGTAATTCGACCTGTTTTTTTAACATTTAAAGAGTTTCAAACTTCTCCTTTTGGTCATCACTACCCTAATTGAACAGTTCCGACCTTTATTTATTAAGCCACTACCAATCTAATCAGACGGTTTCGGACCATCTCTTTCCGGAAATACTTTTAAAAGTGGTTTACAGGCCAAAAAATTCAAACTACCCTGATTTATAAAATTCTATTAACACTATTGTTTTAAATAAAATAATTTTGGCGCTTCTAAATCTTATTTCAAAGTTTCTTTGAAGCTAGTTTGCTGATGAACCGCTCTAAACTTTTTATAATTAGTGTTATATAGGTTTCCTTAAACCTTAGGTCAGTGCTTTCCAACTGGGGAAAAATTTTTATCTAAAAAAGAATTTCACTCAAAAAATTTTTTTCTTTTTTCCTACCTTATATTTAATAAGGTTGCATTTATGAAAAATATTAACAAGACAATATTGAACCTAGTATTAACAAAAAACGTCGATCAAACACGGCCGAAAGCGCAGAATTTCGCATCATTAGCATGAACACATACGCTCTCTCAGCTTACTCAAAAACCTATTTTTTCATGCTTCCTTTTTTCTTGTAGAATCCACCTACCATTTTACAAAAAAGACCGTGTAATGGTGACTTGAAGCCAATCCACTGCAAATAGGTAACGATTAAGCTGTCTGCGACCTTCAATTTCGTGTACATACTGTCATCACGGTCTGAACAAATGACTCTGTCATAACATCAGTTGGGTTGGAGATTAGGCCATTTTTGCAAAATGATGCCAATACATAACTACTCATTTTCTCTTCTTCTACTCTATTTTTTAAGTGACGCTACAAAAATAACTGAAGTTTAAATCGATCAGGACTGGGTCCCAAACAAACAAGTGCTAGTTTACTTTTTAGAAGCTGTTTGGAGCGAAGCGAATAATGTGCTTTTTTTAGCTTTTTTTGCTACGGTCCTTCTACCTCTTCTTTTTTGTTTATGTATCTTACCTACACGCATTCTTTTGTTTCAAATCGCCCTTTCCAGGAACCACTTAATTAAAAAACCTATGGTTCTTCAATACTTCCAGGTCTTCTGCACTTTTCATAGCACTTATTTACGCTGTACTGTTTATTACTTGATTTTGGGTCAAAGATAAATAAATAAATATTCATCTTTTTATCTCTCTATCTTCTACTAATGTTTTACTATATCACTTTTTCTGGCGTATATACTGCTGAATTACTTGCCAGTAAAACTGCATCAATTTTTCTTTTAAAAGTTTCTACTCTTTTCTCTACTTCTTTTAGCGTGAAAAATTCTTTGTCACTCAATTGAAGACGTCTTCTTTTCTCTAACAACCTTCATTCTAGATTCCTCAGTGTCTCAACTAAATAACTTACGATTTTCGCTTTACATTATCTGTGCTCTTTAGACGTTACTACAATGATCATATCTTCTTTCTTTCATCTTATCTTGCATGATCAAAAGTCAAAAAAGTTCTTCTCGCAATGCTTGTGATAAGCCGACATAAAATCTTTTTCATTTTCTGCTTGACTGTCCTAATTTTAATCTTAATCATCTTCGCTGCGGCAATTTAACACTTTTTTCTCTTCTTTCAATTTTTTGATTTAATTTGTTGGGAGTCGCCCAATTATCAAGTCTCTGTAAAATTCCTTTACGCCCCATTTGTAAGGCGAGTTCGGTCAAGACCATCATTAACAAAATGTCTGCTTGTATACTAGCCTTTTAAAGTCTTTCATAAAATTTGTTTACATCTCGGCTTAGTTTCTTGTATTTATTTTATAGGCTTATTCTTCATGTGATGTATGGGGAAGAATTACGGTTTTAAAACCGACAACGAAAGAAATGTTTGAAAAAAGATTGGGAACCAAGGACTTAGACAATAAGACAGGGGCTTTCGATTTATATTCGTATAAATTTACGACGCGCTAAAATCGTAGATTTACATAAATGAATCTTTTCACAGAAAAAGTTTTTAAGCCAAAGGTTATAAAAAAAAACAATTCTTATCCATAGTTACATTGTTTAATAAATTTATTTTGAAAGTCAAGTAAAAACCAAAAAAAGACCTTAATTTGAAGTTTGAAATAAAGTTTTTATTTAACGACATCTTTTTTCAGTCTTCACTTAATTTTTGGAATGAATTTTATGTTTAAATGTCAAAACAACGTTTCCAAAAATAGTTTGATGACCCTTAATTGTTAATCTTAATATATTGTTTATGTAACTGTTTATCTTAATATATTGCGACGCCCTTGTAGTTTTAAAATGACCCATGAGATGACAAAATCGATTTACCTTCAACGTTTTCTTTTCTTACCATTAGAAAAAACGGCAGCTGCACCTTGTCTTGAATACTTCATCGCGGGTAAACGCGACCATCTTTCATCTTTAAGTAAGTAAGCTTCGTTGGAAGATGTGCCATTGTTATTATTACCTCCACAAACGGCAATTAAATGGTTTGAAACAGCAATAGCGGCATCAGCTCGAACAGCGCTATTTATCTAAAATGTAAACGTTTATAAGTTTTCAATCAAAAAGGGCTTTTATAGAAGTATTAACAATTTGCTTCTTAATGGCATACAATAAGTTGATAGTTGTAATAAAGGGAAGATAAAGCGTCCTTTTTAGTCGCTGGAAAAAGCTTTCAAGTTGTAAAAACAACACACGGTTCGACGGCAAAGTAACACTTTTTAACTGCCGTAGTGATTTGTTTTTCGAATCTCAGATTCCTATCCATGGAACACGGTGGTGGACTGGACATTTTTCCGTTTTGTAGTCTGGCTGTGTTGTATCTTTGCACGAATACACAGGTTTATTAAAAAACAATAGTAAATATTCACAAAAGTACTTAGCCAAAAAAACAACCGTATTGAAATATAATGCTATTAGTTAGTTTGCTGTAGTAGCTTGATAGCTTTGAACTGACTGTAGAACCGAAGTAAAGGCGCATATTTAACTTGTAACAATTATGCTTGGAGATGCGCGTGTCCAATAATTGTTTGAGCAGAAGGCGCTGATTAAGATTAGAGCGTTTAAGAAAAACACTACGTCATCTATTGCACAATATCACAACACCTCCCCAAATAAACTACGACAAAAAAATATATACATATTAGCAACAATATTTTTTTGGAGGTCTCTTGGTTCTCGCTGATCGTCGTAGATTGTGTCGCCCGTACTCGTCTCCGGTTGGTAGTCTCGGATTGTTGCGTTGGTTCATCGAAGAAGAACTAGATGCGTGGTCAGTCCCGGCTGGAAGTGTTTCTGTAGACAAAACGCTCGTTGGGATTTCACAGGGATCATCATCTTGATCCGAACCGTATCGAGGTCGAAGTTGATCAAGATGTCTTCTCCAAGTTGGTCCTCGAGGAATGACTCGTACATTGACGCTTCGTGTACCATGGACTTTCGTAACTATCGCAGGCACCCATCGTGGGTCACGATCTCTTCTAGGGCCGAAGTACAGTGCGTAACAAGGGTCTCCTAGTGAGTAATGATGTTCGACTTTCGAAACCACTTCCGAGTCTTCAGCATTTGAATGCTTGCTCACTTGTCTTGACTGTCTTCCCTGCAGGAGATGCGGAATGGATGGAACAAAGTGTCAATTTTGGTGCGTATTCTTCTTCCATTCAACAATTCGCTTGGTGACAGTCCCGATGCAAAAGGAATTCTTCTATATTGCATTAGAAATTCTTGCAAAGCTTCCTTTGGAGGTAACGAGGATTTTCTCAATGCCTGTTTGAACGATTGTATCAAACGCTCGGCAGCACCGTTTGTTGCTGGATGATAAGGTGCTCCGGTGAGATGTACAATGCCTCGTTGTTTGCACCAAGCTTGGAACTCTTGAGACATGAATGTTGTGGCATTATCGGTCACCAACGTGTGGGGATATCCGAAATGAGCAAATTCTTGTTCAAGTATAGCAGTAGTACTTTTCGAAGACGTTGAGGTTGTTGGATGAATGCAAGGATATTTTGAATAAGCGTCTACAAGGACTAACCAGTTTCTTCCCAGAAAGTTGATGGCATGGTCCAAGTGGAGTCTTGACCATGGTTTTTCTGGCATCATCCACGGATGGATTGAAGGTTTATCCGGCTTATTTTGAAATTGGCCACAGGAAGTGCATTTGCGACATAAATCCTCAATGTCAAAGTCAATTCTAGGCCAATAGACAGTTGACCTGGCAAGTTGTTTCATCCGTTGCATGCCGAAATGTCCAAGGTGTAATAATTTAAGAATATGATTACGTAGGGTTGAAGGAATTATTACCCGTAAGCCGTAAAAAACGCAACCATTCTCTGTTGACAACGAATTTTCCAACTTTTTGAAGTCTTTAAGCTCTTCCGAAAATGCATGCGGCCATCCTTCCTTCACAAATCGCATTAGTTGGGAAAGAATTGGATCCTTGGCAGTCTCTCTGACCACAAGTAATGGATTGTCAGGATTGATTTGACGACTGATTGTTCAAACGCTATCGACATCATCTTCCATCTCCTCCCCATCAAAACTTGTGTCATTTGAAAATGGTAAGCGACTAAGAGCATCGGCATTGCCATGGTCCTTGCTTCTACGGTATTCCACCGTGTAGTCATATTGATGGACTAGTAATGCCCATCGTGCAAGTCGATTCGCGGCCATTGCAGGAGTACCTTTATCAGGGGCAAACAAGGTCACTAAAGGTTTGTGATCGGTAACCACAATGAACTTACGACCGTAGAGAAACTGATGAAATTTCTTCAAAGCGTACACTAAGGATAGTGCTTCTTTCTGTATTTGGCTGTAGCGTCTTTGTGTCGCCGATAAGATTTTAGAAATATTGAGAATCGGACGCTCGCTTCCGTCTGCAAAGCGATGAAATAATACCGCTCCAATTCCGCATTCTGAGGCGTCACAAGATAAACCCAACGGAAGAGATGGGTCATAGTGCGCAAGTACAGTCTCTGTGCATAGTAACCGTTTGATCTTTTTGAAAGATGTCGCTTCTTCTTCACCCCACTTCCACTGTTGTCCTTTGCGTGTAAGCTTGTACAACGGCTCGGTGATTTCCGAAAAATATGGAGGTAAGAATTTAGAATAAAACTGCACAGATGCTAAAAAAGATTTTAACGTAGAAATGTTCTTGGGTGTAGGCATTTCTAGTATGGCATCAACTTTGGACCCGTTTGCAATTCCTCGACTTGATAAAGTGTGACCCAGGTAATCAATTGATACTTGGGCGAAAACACATTTCTCACGGTTGCAGCGAAGACCTTTTTTTTCTAGTCTTTTGAACAAAGCTCGCAGGTTCATCAAATGATCTTTTGCGTTGTCACCACTTACCAAAATATCATCGAAATACACGGCAACTCCTCGCAAATTTTGCGTTAACTGTTCCATAATTTCTTGGAAATACCCTGGTGCGGATTTAATTCCGAAAGGAAGTCTTTTCTGCAGTAAAACCCCTTTGTGAGTGCTGAGAGCCAGCTTCTTCTGGCTGTCAGGAGAAAGACAGATTTGATTATATGCATTAGCTAGATCAATCTTACTAAAGCAGTAACCACGTCCTAGCTTGCGCATTAGATCTTCTGGGAGAGAGATTGGTTGACGATGGTCTTCCAGTTGCAAGTTTACAGTCACCGAATAATCTCTACAAACTCGGATGCTTGCTTTTGCTTGACCTGGCAAAGGAGACTTTCGAATAGGAACCACGGGGGTGCCGTACGAGTTAAAATCTGTAAGCTCCCATACACCTCTCTTAATTCCTGCTTCGTATGCTTCGTTTAAATCTTGTAGGATTGAGAACGGAACAGGTCTTGGCTTCTTGAAAATAGGTTTAGCTTCAGGTTTAAACCGTATGTCCAGTGAAAAATCTTTTAGACAACCCAATGTAGATTCAAATAAAGTAGGAAACTCTCCACATAATTGAATACATGCCGCATCTAAAGAGTTTTCTGGGCCACTTGTAGTGACGTGCTCTATCGTTGCAGTAGATTCGGCACAACTTAGGTTCAGTTAAGTTGGTGAGTTTCAACTTCATCATCGCCAGACGACCTAGTAAATTTAGATTGGGCACCTTAGTGACAATTACAGGAAAGGTCACGTCAGGTGATTTTCCATCAATACTTGCAGTTGATTGGAATTGTCCCACGACGGGTAGCGGGCTACCTTCAGCAACTTGATATTGAACTGATACAGGTTGTAGAATGGGTTTACCCAGCGTTTGCCACGTCGCTTCACAGCAAAATGTGTCACTGGCTCCGCTATCAATTTCAAACTTAATTCTGTGGTCCAGAATTTCCACACCTGAAGCAGGCGGTTTTCTTTTCTTGCGTCTTGGAAGTTTTGGACTTTGCGTGATAAACTTTCTGCACCGACGTAGAAGGTTGACCGTGTACGGTTTCCTTTGCTACCTTGGCTGCTTCTTCCACTTCTTGAGCCACTCTGATGGCGTTGCTAAACTTCGCAAGGCTTCATCTAAAGGATCTTTAATGGATTGAAAATCACACGCTTGTATCTTGTCGTACTCTGCTTGCCAGTTCAGGAATAGTTTCGCCAGGTTTGCGTTTCATGTCAGACCAAAACTTGAAACGTTCTCTGACAACAAATCGTTTTGGGTCAAACTGCTCTGCCATAAACGTCTGAATATCATTCATTGTTAGCTCATGTATGCTTTTGACAGGTTGTTGCTGAGCCGCTAAGTTGCTAAGCATTTTGTAAACGGAGTTAGATTGGTTGGTAAGAAAAATTTGTGCTTGCTTGTTGTCGGAAATAGAGTTAGCAGTGACGAATGTTCGGAACCTTGCCAAATAATCAGTCCATAACTCAGATGTGGAATCGAATGGTTGAAAACTTGCCATCGGTGTTGGAACATTTTCTCGCGGTTTGTTCAAGCTGCTTTGTAGAATTTTCAGCTGCTCTTGAAGCATTGTCATCTGCTCGCGATGCTCGTCGCGTAAAACTGCCATTTGCTCTTGGTGTTCGCCGCGGAAAACTGCCATTTGCTCTTGGTGTTGCTTATTTAACAACAAAATTAGTTCGGAAATTTCACTCATTTTGACAATGCAAGCTCTTAATGCAAATTCAACAACTTTTCTTTTTTTCTTTCTTGACGCAGTTGAGTTCCTTGAATCCTCGTCGCCACTTTTGCCTGTTGTATCTTTGCACGAATACACAGGTTTATTAAAAAACAATAGTAAATATTCACAAAAGTACTTAGCCAAAAAAACAACCGTATTGAAATATAATGCTATTAGTTAGTTTGCTGTAGTAGCTTGATAGATTTGAACTGACTGTAGAACCGAAGTAAAGGCGCATATTTAACTTGTAACAATTATGCTTGGAGATGCGCGTGTCCAATAATTGTTTGAGCAGAAGGCGCTGATTAAGATTAGAGCGTTTAAGAAAAACACTACGTCATCTATTGCACAATATCACAACAGGCTGGGCATTAACTGTTTAACGTTTCGATAAAAGTAGAGTCCTGAGTGATCATTAATAATTAAAATAAATTATATTTTGTGCTAATTCTGCTTGCAACTTGCTTTTCGAGCAGATCATAAACGGCCTGCAAACCAAAGTATCACTAAGATTAATTTAGGGTCTTTGGAGGCCTTAATCCTCAATTCTTTCTCACCCAACTCAATCCTTAATTTTTTCTATCTTTTGCTATAGTTTACATAAAGAAATCAACCACTCTTTTTTATTTTTGACGTATTAGTAGAAAGCCAAATATTTGAGTTTGTGGCCTAGGTAGGCTATAAAGGGAATCTACTTTCATTGGCCAGTACATTCGCTAGAATTATTTTAAACCCCAAGATTTCTGACAAACAAGAGCTTTCTTCTTTACTTTATAATTCGGACCAGCTCGCTTCTTCTTCATTTTGACGATTTTCTCCGAAGAATGTCAGCCAAAAAGCTTCCGTAATGACATCTACTTGGTATTCTAAAATTCTGCACAATAAACGTCTCCACAATTTTCTTTTTTTTTTTTTTTTGTTTTTCAATAAGTTTTTTAACAAATTTTGTTTAACACGCTAAAATTTGCGTATGTTGAAAGTGCCTTTTCATCCAAAAAAGTGCATTTTTTCTCAATATTGCTCCTCCCACTAAAAAATTTTTCGGCGGCCCTGAATATGTCGCGAAAACGAATTCCAACTCTAGTGAGGCTTTTTAAGTCATTATGATAAATGTCTATTTTGTGCTTAAATTGATTAAATATTTTATTTTTGGTCGAGATGTGACGTAAAATTTTGGAAAATTTTAAATGTGTTGCAACTGAAAAAAAATTGCATAGCACTGCATTAAACAATAAATATTCACAGAAAAGCTCTTAAATGTGTTCGAAAAAAACATTTGTACTAACTTCAAAATTTGGTTGAAGATGTTGAATTTTTAGCAGCGTTTTAGCAACCGTTTTGTGCTTACCAATTAAGAAAAAATCATGAATAAAAACTTTCCTTAAAAATCAATTAATTTCGCCAATATAAATGACAAACAAAGTGTCGCAAGAAAAATCATTAGGCCTACTTGGTTTTGTATGTCCATTTTTGTCCACACCTTATCTTGTACGTTGTAGGCATAACAAGGCAATCCTGGTTGAATCAAAGCAATCAAGTCGGACTCTAAAATCAAAAATATTCAATTAAGTTGTCTTCTAGACCAATTAAAACCTTTGTGAAAATTATTGGGAAAAAGAAGTAAATGTAAGCTTTACATCTATTTTCTTCGCTACAGCAGTTCAAAAAAACTTATCAATTCCTAAATGTTGTTTGGCGTTTTAATTTGTTTATGTACCAAATTTCAAGTTCGACATTAAAATCGAACGCCTGTTCTATACCTGCCTTATGCATTAGAACAGGGTTGGCGAACCTTTTTTATAGGGCGGGTCAAAAAATGACAGTTTTTTAAAACTTACATTAAGTAGGCCATTGGCTAAAAAAAGTTGAAGACTAAAAAAAAGTCTTCACCAGTCGTGGATATTCAAATTTAGGGGCCCGAGGCAGGAATTTTCAAATATTGATGTTCTCTAAAAAAAAAGAGCTCTTGGCTTCCACTTTTTTCTCCAAAACTCATGGTCTCCTCTAAAAAAAAAAAAAAGTCTTCGCTTCGATTTCATCTGTGATTATTCTATTTTCCTCCCAAAATTAAGGTTTTCTCGAAAAAAAAAAAGGTCCTCCCTGAAATCAGTCTCAGATTCCCCACTTTTTCTCCCGAAATCACAGTGACCTCTCAAATTTGATAAAAAACGAGAAAGGGGTCTTCACAGCAAATCTGTCTTCGACTTCTTCCAAAGTTGACACGACAGAGGGCTTCAAAAATTACTGCGCGGGCCACTCAAAACCTTTACGCGGGCCACGGGTTGGACGCCCCTGGTCTAATCCGTCCTAAATTAATGTGGCAGACTAAAAATGCCAGAAATTTCAGAACATTAAGTGGGTCATTGAATTTCAACTAGTGGGTCACAACGTGACCCGCGGGTCAGTGGTTCGCCATCCCTGCATTAGAAGTTCGTTTGCTTGTTTATTAATATATCTACGTTCGGAGTAGAAGTTCAGCGTTACGAAAGTTAATAAACAACGAAACGTACGCCGAGCGTATACACTTCTTGTAGACCGGGGAAGCCGTGCTTTATCTGCAATGTAGTACACCTAGCGCAGGGGTTTCCAACCTCTTTACGATCTCGTACCACTTAGGCATCCCGTATTGTCAACACGTACCCCTTCTTTCAGAGCACTGATTTGATCAAATCTTTACTTAGAGCAGGGATGGCGAACCACTGATCCGCGGGTCACCAACTGACCCACCACTCATATTTTAGTGACCACATCGCTTCTATGTGATGTTTATGCAAAAATAATTTTTTTTCTGCTTTGATAAGAGCTTTTCGTTAACCTATTAACGACCAGAGGCAAGTAATGCATCTAGTAATTTAGCAGTTCACCAGAGTAAAATGCCGTCATATTTGTGTATTATGATGGTGGTAAACTGTTGAACTGTGATGTCACAGAGATGTTGGGGCGAAAATGAAGGCTATTTTGTACAGATGTCAGTTTATCAAGTTTCAAGTCAGCAACAGCGTGTGTGGTAAGGCAGTTGTTTAATATATCTTGCAGAAGTGAAAGTTTGCGCGATATTGTGATACATGAAAGTGACTGTGATTAAGTAGTTTGCTAAAAGGCAGTTTTATGACTCCAGTGAACAGAGGTAAGGTGTAAATAGGATATTTTCTGGGCCGCAGTGAAGGGAGGTAAAGGGGTAAAATTTTGTTATGCTTATTTAGGTGCTTATCGAAATGCATAGTATACTTTCTAAAAGTGAAAGTTGTAAAATTTTGATACAATAAAGTGATTCCGATTCTGTAGTGCATGAAGGGTTAGTTTCAGGTCGACAGTAAAGAGGGCGTGAGTAAAAATTATCCAATCCATTTTTGAACTCTATTTTGGGGCACAAGCTCTAACTAAGGCAATTTTTTTGAGAATGCTTCCTTTTTGAGTTAACACAAATCCTTTGGAGCAAATTCCTTACCTAAATACGCCAAGTTTGTTGCTGATATCAGTCTAGCATACTTACGTGCCATTGTTATTTTTAGGATTAAAATCCGTGCAAGTGCATATTTAGTTTTATCTTAAAATACTTTTGAACCCTAAGCATGGCAGAAAAGAAAAGAAAACATCAGCCACAAGCTGGAGGAAGCGGAAGGCTATTTCACGATGAATGGACAAGTAAATTTGGCGTCATAAAACACAATGACAAAGCTTTGTGCTGCCTCTGCCAAGAAATAATTACTGCTCCGTATTACAATATTAATCGGCATTTCGTAAGTAACCACAATAAACTTTGCTCAATGAAAGAGGAAGAAAAATGTGAAATTATACAAAGAGAAGTTAAACAATATAACTACCAAAGCAACCGCTTCCAAAGAATATTTAAGCCAAGAAACAACATTTTGGCAGCCAGTTTTCAGTTGTCAAATACTATTGCACAGCATGGAAAACCACTTTGTGATGGTGAGTACTTGAAAGAAGCTTTTAAAAATTGTTCGGAATTCTTATTTGAAGATTTTGCAAATAAAAATGATATACTCAAAAGAATTAATGAAATGCCTGCTGCTAGAAATACTATAAAAGATAGAGTTATTGCTATGGACGAAGACGTAACTGAACAGCTTTTACACGATTTAAGAAATGCCGAAATGTTTTCGCTTTGTTTGGATGAGTCCACTGATGTTACATCAGCTGCCCGTGTAGCAGTTATTGCTAGATATCCTTCTGGGAATATAATGAAAGAAGAGCTGATTAGTTTGATAACACTTTCTGAGAAAACGAGAGGTCATGATATTATGAATGAATTGAAAAAGAAATTTATGGAACTTGGCATTAATTTTGGAAATATTGTATCTGTGACAACTGACGGAGCTCCAAGCATGGTTGGAAAGAATTGTGGATTTGTGAAATTACTGATAGACGAAGTTAAACATGATTTAGTTCAGTTTCATTGCATAGTACACCAACAAGCCCTATGTGCGAAAAACACTTTTAAATCACTAGAAAAAGTGATGAGCATTGTGACAAAAGTTGTAAACTTTATAGTTTCCCATGCTCTTAATAAACGTCAATTTAACATGCTATTAAATGAAGTCGACAGTCAATATTCTGGATTAATCATGTACAATAATGTTAGGTGGTTAAGCCGTGGTCAGGTATTGAACCGGTTTGTTGAATTACTGGAAGAAATAAAATGTTTTCTGGGTGAAAAGGGACAAGAATATCCAGAATTGACTGACATTAATTGGTTGAATGACTTACATTTCTTTGCTGATTTTGCACTGCATTACAATAACTTGAATACAAAACTGCAAGGTTCTGGAAATGTTGCACCATCGATGTTTGGGCATATCAAAGCTTTTGAAAAGAAGCTAGTTGTTTTTTCAAGAGATTTAGAAGAAAACAAATTGAATTATTTTCCATCATTAAAGAAGCACTTTGAAAAGTCCGGTTTATCTGACAGCTCCGAAGAAAAAGAAATATCGTTGTTCAGGTATTCTTCTATCATTCGAGACGCCAAAAATTTACTTTCAGAAAGGTTCGTTCAATTCCGAAAACTAGATACTACATTACAGTTTATCTTTTCCCCCGATACTATTCAATTTGAAAATCTAAATTTATCACAGTTTGATTGGCTTAATCTTAGTAACTTGGAAATGGAATTAATAGAATTCCAGGAAAGTGCGGTTTGGAGAACGAAATTTTTTGACATGAACCAGAAATTATAAAAAATTGAGTCAAAATCATTATCTACCGAAGTCATTGCTGAGAACATGATTCTTACAGAATGGAATTCTTTACCATCATCTTTTGAATCAATGAAAAAATTAGCACTAGCTCTCCTGACGTTGTTTGGTTCCTCATATTCATGTGAATCCTTGTTTTCACATATGAATTTCATAAAATCAAGCACCAGAAATCGCCTTGGAGCCAATACCAGCGCTGCATGTATCAAACTGAAAACTACAACCTATAAACCTCGGATTCTAATGCTATCAGATAAGATGCAGCAACAAGTTTCTTACTGATTTGGTAATAAAATTGTGACCCACTTTCGTTTATTTTTTTATATAAGATATATATTTGACCCAGGAGTTAAAAAAGGTTCGCCATCCCTGACTTAGAGAATAATATACATTAGTTTATTCAAAAGAATAATATACATTAAACTAACAATAACAGACCACAGCTAAATTGAATGAGATTTTTGTTTACCTTCCACCAATTGGTCGATACATGGCGTAAATTTGCTAACAGCACAAAGAAAGTCATGTCCAGGAGCACTAAGTCGGTTTCAATTTTTTTGAATTGATGTTTATCAGGACTGAAAATCTCTGCTCGCATTTCCATGTAGAAGAAAAAATCAGTAGCTGTGGAACAGCGTGGGAAGTTAGTGTCGAGCATAAAGAGGTCATACCAAGCCAGAAATTTTTTGGAGAACATTCTTTATGTTTTGCTTTGCTATCTGGTCCTCCTAAATATCTATCAGCTCCCCTTGCTCCCCATTTGTGACTCATGCTCAGCAATAATTCAGTTTTTACCACAACCTTCTGTGTAAAGCAGAGGTAAAAAAGTAGTTGACAGCTATATTTATTAAACTGTGACAAAAAGTAGTTGACGTTGCTCTTAACAAAAACAAAACAAATAGCAAAGACCCAGTTATATTCCAACTCTAAATAACAAGTCTTAACATGGCTTTGGTATCCCCCGACCTAGAAATGACTGCCAGTCATATCTTTCTAAAGATAAATCTTTTTTGTAGAAACGTGTTTGCTTAATGAATTACACATTGACTGCTCTATATTTACACATACGACATGCAGGTAAAATTTAGTTGCAAAATTACGTTTAAACACTAGGCTACTTACCAATTTGAAGATATTTTCGTGCGGTTTGGGACGGAAAATTCTCCGGACTCATCAAATAAAAAAATGCGTCTTCTATCAAGTCACGACAATCTGGGTATTCTCGTACCAACTCCTGATAGTGAAAAAAATATAACAAAAAATTTGAAAAGCAATATTTCTTGTAAAAGTGTAAAAGGTACGGGAAGTAGACGAATGGAAGAAAACGAAATTAAATTTGCAGAGTTTTCTACTTTTTTTTAAAGTTTTTTATTGTTTGCCCATGAAAGTTATTAGATTAGACAAAAAAATGAATATATCAAAAATATTATTTATTTGTTTGTGTTTCATTTGTTAAAAAACAAATCTCTTGTTGTCGAAAGCGTGGTCGAGTGGTTAAGAACTCCGTGGCTCATGAACGTGATTGACACGGTCAGAGTTCAAAACCTACCATTCTGTTGTTTTCTTGAGAAAGTCCCTTCATAGGACTTTCTCCTGATTGACGGTCTTGGCAAGCAACTCAAAATTACCGTCAAAAGTGAAATAAACAAATAAATAGTAATATTTCAGCTGAACAGCAGTATCTTGGCATCTGTTGTTCTGTGT
Source organism: Diplosoma virens (assembly GCA_963680785.1). Taxonomy (NCBI): domain Eukaryota; kingdom Metazoa; phylum Chordata; class Ascidiacea; order Aplousobranchia; family Didemnidae; genus Diplosoma; species Diplosoma virens. Next base: position 17,998,938 of record OY796887.1, on the reverse strand, counting down.
TAGCACTGCGACGCTTTTCTGCGAGACAGCAATTTAAATACAGTTATAAAAACAGAAGTGGTAAAAAAGCGAAAATTCAAAATAAAAAATTGTTAAAAATATTCATAACGGGCAAAAATGTGGAAGATTCTTTTCAACTGCTTACTGAAATTTAAAAAGCTCTACAGTGCATGTTTATCTTTACATTAAGTTGAAGTCAAAAAAATTTTTTGAAATTTAACAAAACAAAAAAGTTATCTTAGATTTCAAAAATTTAATTAGAGTGGGTTTCAGTAAATTGCTCCAAAAACTGAGCCGGCTACTTCGAACAAAAATTCACAAGGAAGTCAAATCCTCAAAAAATTTTCATATTTCCAAAACCACTAGGACTGCAAACTTTATTTTAGTGTTAAAAGATGCAGGATACCTACTTTTTCACGACTACTAAAACGACTTTAAATACGAGAAAAAGTCGTTTTAGTAGTCGTGAAAAAGTAGGTATCCTGCATCTTTTAACACTAAAATAAAGTTTGCAGTCCTAGTGGTTTTGGAAATATGAAAATTTTTTGAAGATTTGACTTCCTTGTGACTTTTGTTCGAAGTAGCCGGCTCAGTTTTTGGAGCAATTCACTGAAACCCACTCTTAACTAAATTTTTTAAACTAAAGATAACTTTTTTGTTTTGTTAAATTAAAAAAAAATTTCTTCATTCCACCCTACTTTACAGGTAGGGTGAAATGATTACTTTACATGTATAATAGTTATAGTTTTGTAATAGTTAATAATAGTTATGGTAATAGTTTTGTAATACCATATAATAGTTTTGTAAATACAGAAAATTGTTATTTTGTAAAATTATGTATAATAATTTTCTACATAGGTTAGTACTGTGCGGTTGCATCGTAAAAAATAATGTGAAGAAAAAAAGTAAAAACCAAAGATATACCTGAAAGGGAAAATACTTTCTTAGCAAAATATAAGTAATAAACATGATTTCATTTTTTACATTCATGTTAACTCTATATTTATTCTTCTAACTCGCAGGAAAGCGACGGAGGCGCTAATACATACTGTAAGGTAAGCATTTACCCCGACCTGCTTCCCGACATGTCAAGATATTGCTGTCCACTTGTAACTTGACAGAGATACTACTTTAGTTTAGAACTGCTTGCCAAAACCACCAAGCAGAGGAAAGTGCCGTAAAGTGCCTTTCCCAAGGACCCAACAGAATGGCGCGAGTGAGTCTTGAACCAAGATCATGTTGATCATAAGCAAGGCGCTCTAATCACTCGACCATGGTGCCGACATGATGTAAAAGTTTGGTAAAACGAGAGAGTTTAATACAAGTCTAAGATAATCCAAAAACAAATGTTTAAATTATGTGTTTTTAAAAATATTTTCCATCACGATTTTGATTCAAATCACTATACAACTTATTTAAATTTTCAATATTTTCTATATCAAATTTTTCATTTTAATCTAAGGCACTCCACCTTGTCACCCATTTATGTTGTAACTTTTTTTATGCAATGAAAATAAAGTAGTTACAGCATAATCTCGTAAAGCATACGGCTAAGCTCAAAGGGCGTAATGATGTAGTTTCCAAATGCTAACAATAGCGAGTTAGGTAACACAAATTGGAAACAAGAATAGGATTAACCCTGCAGTTCCATTACAATACATCCAAAGTAAATAAGGATAGTCAAACCAATTAACTAGCAAGTGCTGCAGGTCAGCTTATTCGTTTATTTATTTAATAAAGACAAAAACAAAAAATAAAACAACCAAAACAAGGAAAAAATAAAAGAAGCAGAAACACATAATTAGGGGCACTAGGATTGGCTCTTCTTGCCCTGAAATATCTTCAAAATGGGGACGCACAGGGGGGCAGCTAAAACCCTTTGAATTTCGAAAAACAAAAACAATTGATTACACCTGTCTCTAAAATTATGCAATCTCGACCTCAATCAAAAGTAATTTCAAAAATATTTGCAAAATATCTATTCGTCGTCGTCATCGTTTGAAGGGCATCCACTCCAGGTCAGACACAAACAGGACTGGGACCGAGGGTTTATCCTTTTACTTCCCCATACTCGTACACTGCCTGAATCAGATGCTGGCAATGGTGTTATTAAGCCAGCATCGAGTTTCGTCATCCAAAACCGTCAGACCTCGTGCTCCATGCGGTGCCCGATGTATAGGGCACGCTGTTAGTACATGGTCTGCGGTTTGCTCAGAGGCGCCACACTCGCAATTCGGTGAAGGAGCGAGACCTCATTTGTGCATGGACGAATGGAATCGCCCAACACCAGTCCGCAGGCGGTTGAGCTTAACCCAAGCTGCTCGGGGTAAGCTCATCCCAACAGGCCTGACACTGGTCCGGGGCACAAAAGCACGGAGCCTGGAAGTATTTTCACAGTACTCCGTTTTCCATTTGTAATTTGTCCATTCAGAGGCGCGGATGCCAAGTCTGGCAAGGTTGTCCAAAAGATTCCGCGCAGCAAGCACAAACGGGCGTCTGGATCTTAGTCTCGCTTGGCAAGTATCTGAGGACCCACTTAAGAGACCATACAAGATATGATCGGGGTCCAGAGATTCACGGTAAGCCAAGGAGAGTGTCGCTCCCATTCGGCGAAGCTCAGCTGGCTGGATGCCTGAGAGTACATGTAGGTGGTCCGTTGGAGTGGGACGCAGGCATCCAGTAACTATGCGCAAGGCGTCGTTCAAGACACTGTCGATGAGTCGAGTGTGAGCACTGCGACACCAGACTGGCGCACAGTACTTAGCTGTTGAGTGGACTAGAGACAAGGTGGCTATGCGTAGTGTTTTAGCACCAGCACCCCATCCCGAGCCCACGAGTCGCCTCAGCAGTGTGACGCGCGAGGATAGTTTTTTGCGCAATACCACTAGATGGTGACGAAACGTGAGCGATCTGTCCAGTTTTATCCCAAGATAAGTAGGGGTTGGACAAAATGGTAAAAGTCTATCGTTGTTAAAGACCTTTAGCTCACATTTGGCCTTTCGGTTATTTAAATGAAAGGCTGTCGTCACCCTCTTAGTGTGACTGAGCTTCAACCTCCAAGTCTGGAGATACGCTGAAAGTGTAAACATGTCTTGGCTTAAAGTCCCCTCCAAGTCCTTCCAGTTTCCAGAAAAATGCAACAATGCTACATTATCAGCATAAGCAAACTTTCTGGAAATCATGGAAGGAAGATCGTACGTATAGATGTTAAATAGGAGTGGAGCCAAGACTGATCCCTGAGGAACGCCGTTTTTAAGACGGCGTAGCCTGCTTTGCTTGTTGTCATCGGTAGTAAGGGTGAAACTTCGATTTCGGACAAGCTTCATAATCATTTTGATCATGTGCTTATCCGGAAGAAGTCTTAGCAGCTTGCAGGTAAGGCCATGGTGCCAGACAGTGTCATAAGCAGCTGTCAGATCGACAAATGCAGCACCGACCTTCTTTTTAGCCTCGAAAGAATCCTCGATGTTCTGGGTTGGCAGAACAACTTGATCTACGGTTGACTTCCCGCGTAGAAACCCAGCCTGCTCTTTAGGGAGCAGTGGATCGATAATGGTTCAACGCGGGCATAGATAAGCCTCTCGAGGATCTTGTAGGGGACATAAAGCAGAGATATCGGTCGATAACTCTTTGGGTCCCCCACAGGTTTTGCTGGTTTGGGGATCGCGACCACAAGCACTCTTCTCCAGATCTTGGGAATTTTGAGTCGGTGCAAACAGGAAGAAAGGAAGTTACGTAACCAGGACTTCAAAGCAGCTCCGGCATGGAGTATAAGCTCTGAGCAGATGGAATTAGGACCCGGAGCTTTAACTGGTTTTAAATGTTGAAGGGCAGCAGTAAATTCTCTGTGTGAAAAATTGTCAGAGATATTTACGGCGTTTGGTGTTGTGGCTCTCCAAAGGTCAGACACTTCTTGAGAGACAAGTCGAGATGACTTGCGATCAACAGCCTCGTATTTCCCATTTCTAACCAGCTAAGATGCAATAGCATCTGAACTGCTTCGGATCATCGATCCCTCCGCTTTCTGTCAAGCTTGGCAAGCAGAGCTGTAGCAGCCAAGCTCGAGTCGTCTCCTTGAGACTGCAGGAAGGTTTTATAGAGGGATTCACACTCTGCATCCCAACACGGAATATAGTTATTTCGATACCCACGTAGGATAGTCTTTTTGACTGCTTTCTTAATGGTGTTACAGAAGTCCTGGTAAGCCGCATCCACATCAAGTGAATCAGGCGGCAACAAAGTCTTTGCGAATTTATTCGTCAAAGCAATGTAGTGACTCCATTTGGCCTTGCGGAAGTTCCATCGCTTAACAGACATGCTTGGCACTGCCATAGCAAACTTTGGTTGTGCAATAAGCGAAGGTCGATGTTGTTACCTGGTGAACTTTTCAAGGACACGTCTAGCCGGTAAGCGACTGTTTGCACCTACGCTAGCGAAAGCTAGATCTGAATTGGTGCCAGTGTTCCATCGGCCGGAATAAAAACTGGCAGCGTCTTTGGCATTATATAGGAGGGCAAGACAATTAATATTTTCCCATCCAGCCAAGCACTCACCGTCCGGACTGTTGTCGTCGTAACCCCAGTCAGCATGACGACAGTTAAAATCGCCAGCGTAAAGACAGGGGTGAGGAAACACTGGGAGATCCAGGGTTCGCAATCGCGTTGGCGGTGGCTTGTAGACCTTGATTATTTTATAGCCATCAACGTCCACACACAGCCACTCGATCTCCGATGTCAGTGGAGATTGGTCCAAAAATCTGTATCTCAGTCGCTCGTGGACAAACGTGGCAAGGCCATGCTTCCTGCTTAAAGAAGACCCAGCTAGTTGGTAGTGTGATAGCACCAACTTCTCTGCATCAGTGCAGTGGGTCTCCTGCAGTAGGATGACGAGTGCCTCAGACTGCATAGCGAGGTGATGAAGAACATTCATCTTGCTTGCAGTGAGGCCTTTGATGTTCAGCTGAAGAATAGTGGGTCTTCGGAACTTGTTGGCAATGTGCCCTGAAAAGGGCAGTTTTATCCTGACATTGCCCCGTCCTGAAAAGGACGTTTGCCGATTAGCAGACCCACGCTGAACATCGGAATGGGTGGATACCCTCCCGTTTTGGTAGGTTCGGTTTCGGTCTGTCATTTAATCACCAATGAACAGACTTACTCACGGCCCAGCTCACGCAATGCAATGAACAGACTTACTCACGGCAAATATCGATTGACGAAGATACTTGAAGAGTCGATTAGCCGTACAAACCTTTAAGATAGCTTTGAAAAACGTGTTTATTCCTCGAAGATTTTGCATCTGACACCCATTGGGCGGAATTGTCAGAATGAATTGAAAGCAATCCGATCGTGGTTATATAGGCAAAGAGAATGAATCCGATTGGTTAACAAAGACAGCCAATCAGGAAATAGAAAAGAAAAGGAAAGAAAACGAGAGTGCGTTTTATTCAAGAGAGAAAACCAATCAGAAATAAAAGCAAAAAGGGCGTTAATAAATGAGTTTTAAACTGTAAAGAAATTCCTTGCATCGACAGAGATTGGTTTAAAAGATTTGCTAAGCGTAGCTTCAAGAGCGGAGAGGTAGAAAGAAGTACGTCCTCGGACAAGGATAGAGAATTTGGTGTCACTGTATTGGCTGGCACAGGGAGAGTTTTGCAACTTTACCTCTGATTGGTTGTCTTTCTTGACCAATCAGACGCACTCTCGTTTTCTTTCCTTTTCTTTCCTTTTTCATTTTTTGATTGGCTGTCTTTGTTAACCAATCAGACTCATTCTCTTTGCGTATATAACCACATCGAATTTCTCTCAGTTCATTCTGACGATTCCTCCCAAATGAGTGTCAGATGAAAAGTCTTCGAGGAATGAACAAGCTTTTCAGAGCTATTGTAAAATATCTACTTAAACAAATGATTACCAAACTTTTTTTGAAAAGAGTCACATAGCAAATAAAAGTAATTTAGCGTGATAAAGTTTTTAAAAAAGCGTTTTTTTTAAAAAGGCAGTCTCAAAAAACGTAAATTTTAGCGTATAGATAAAATTTTTCACTAAAAAACTTAGTGAAGACTAAACTAATATAAAAAGAAGTTTAAAGATACAAATCTTCGTTAGTTCCAAGTCGAGACCAAAAGAACTTGCATCAGGAGCACTAAAGCTTTTTAATTCAAAGGCTATTTAGACCTATCAAAAGTATTTGTGAACCAAGTAAATAAAACACCGCGATAAAGTTTCATAAGTAAAAACTTTTTTTAAATAGAAAGTAGAATTTGAATCATTCTCAGAGCTTTTCGTCTGAAACTCTTCAGGAGAAATCGTCAGAATGAAGAAGCAAGACGAACTAAGTTATAAAGTAAAGAAGAGAGCTATCATTACTCCAGAGTAATTGATCAAAAAAAGAGAGCTAAAGGAGTTGCACGAAAGAGAAAAGGCCTTTTTGTTTACCAAAAATAGGGTTAAAAAATTTAATAAGAGTAGCATCTTGAACTGAAAGCTGAAAAGTAAAACGACCTCGAAATAGAATAAAGAACCTGTTTTTACTTTAAAGAAGAGCCATATCATGTTGTCCAATGCAAGGCTTGTGAAGAACGCAATTTATGAGCTATAGCTATTAACTTTGCAGGGGCAAAAAAACTGTCGTAGCTTTGAGAGGCAAAAAGATTAATGGCAGATTTGGGGCAAGTTATTTAATACTCTTTCTAATAAAGGACGTGCAGCCAACGTACTAACTATCACATTGCCACACAAATTGGTGAGTTGCTGCAATAATAGGTAATATAGCACGTTTTTCTAAGTTGATGGCAAGAGTTGTCGGGTCGTGAAAACAACACCTGCTTTGATAGCAAAGTAATAGGTGATTTGTTTTTCAAATCTTGTCAAAACATTTCCAAAGGAGGAAAGTGGAGGTATACTGGACATTTTTCCGCTTTGTAGATAGCATGAAAATTTAGTGATTCAACATTTTGAATAAACGTTGAATTAATTATGCGTTCCGAGTAACGCATCGAAACACGTTGCCAACTTCTCATCTCTTTTCTACAATTTACATATAATAAAATAAACCACTCTCATCCTTTTTCTCCCTTTTACCCGTCTTGGTAGAAAGAGAAAAATCTTAATTTGTGATCTCGGCGCACAGAAAACCTACGTTCACGGAACAACAAATGTGCAAGAATTCTTTTAGCATTTTAAAACTTTCGACCAATGGAAGCTTTCTTCTTTACTTTGTAACTCAATTGCTTTTTCATTTTGACAATTTTTCTTGACAAATGTCAGACAAAAAGTTTTGAAAATAGCTTCATTTTTACTTGATATTTTAAAATTCTGTGCAACAAATTGTCTCTTCAAACATTTTTTGGTCTTCACTAAGTTTTTTAGTAAAATTTTGTTTAATTTGCAAATATTTTCGTTTGTTGGAAGTGCCTTCTCAAACAAAAAACCTTTTTCTGAATTCTGCCCCCTTTTTCGTGAAAATTTTTTTCGGCACCCCTGCACAAAAAAGAATAATAAGAAACTTATGACTCATAAATTTTAGAAGATTTACGTAAGTTCGTTTTTATAAGCTTCCCCATTTACATAACAATATATCTTGAAAAAAAACAGGGAATGCAAACGATACCACAATAAATCTACATTCTTCTAATTATTTTATTTACTACGGCATGAGAAATTAAATTTAATTACATTAGGAATAATATGTGACAAATTAGTAAATTGCGATATTTTGTTTATTCCTTAAATTAAAATTGCATATTTAAAAAATTATAACAAAGAGAATGTAAGTTTTGACAGCTAAGAATAATATATCTATGCTTTTCGCTTGGTGCAATTAATTCACAGCAGTTATTGATTTTTTATGCAAATACAAACATTAATATTTGTATACAAGGTCTCCAAATGCAACACAAAATTTTTAGGCAAATTTTAATTTTTATAGTTACTGTCTAAAAAAATCCTTTGCGTAGGCATTTATTATACAGTGTGAGAATGTGAGCTGAAATTGGATTTGAGGCAGGTTGGTACTATTAAATAAGCAGTAAATTGATATAGGGAATAAATTCTACCTTACTCAGCCGAAATCAACATCAAGCAATTGTGTGATGATGATTCATAATAAGGACAGTACAGCCCTTCTACACTAGCTTGTTGATTGATTGGCATCAAACATCAAACACAAACCACACTTGATGGGTATGCTTTTTATAAAAAGATTTTATTAAAATGAATAAAATACTAATATAAAATCATCTATTTAACGTTATAATTTGGAACTTACGTGTTTTCGAATTTTTTCAGACAAATACTTTAAAGGAACGAATTGAAGTCGTATATGTTGGAATAAAGAAGAAAAATGCTGCTTCCGTTTTGCAACATCGGCATTCACCCAATTGATTAACACTTTAAAAATAGTTTTTTCCTGCTTTACCTGTCAAAAAACACAATAAACTACAAAAAAATTTTGTCTGTTCATTTTTTAAATATGTTATTGTCAACCGTCATTGCTAAAATTAGGTTTGTATAAATTATACCACATCCCTTGGAGAAACCTTCAAAACATATGCAAAATCAAGAAAGGAGTTATTTCATAAGAGCAATTTCTTTTAACGAAATTTATTAAATCGATAATAAAACGAGAAAAATACGATTTTTTTAGAAGAAAAGTTTGAAGTTAACTTCTGGAATAAGCTATGTTTTAGCATAAGCTACGTTTATAAGCTGTGTTTAGCATAAACTATGTTACACTTGGAATAAGCTATGTTTTAACTTTTACAATAACTAGAGTTAAAGACAGTTTTTTGAAGCAATTAAATTTTTCCAACAACGAAATAAAGTATTTTCGATTAATGAGCATATTTACTAAAAATATTTCCTACATTTAAATCGTCAGCTTTAATGAAAACTTCCAACTCATCATAATCCAAGGAGTAGATGTCTTCGTTTTGGTCAATGACTTGATCGAAATAGTTTGTTATATATTGATTAGCTTGCTCTACTAAATTGTCCAATGAGTGCTTTTTTCCGAGATTTCGAAAGAAAAAACAGTTTTTTTGGGTTAAGTTGTCAGACATGAATTGGACAACAATAGTTAGAGCATCTGAAATTGTTAAAAAAGTTTATGTATAAACAGTTTAAGTTTTTTATTAAATTGACTTTACTTAAAAAAAACAATTTAAAAAATACTACGGAAGAGGTCTTTAATTTTTTTTTCTATTAGTCCAAATTACAAAACCCTCGTATAATGACTGAGCTATAAGTTTGAAAAGTGTCTTGCTACTATATTTGTCTGGTGTAAGCAAATAAAGATCATCTCAATAACGCAGCGACTGAATATTTACACTTTCTATTTTTCACGCCATCTAAAATCCTTTTTCAAGTACGCAACAGCAGAACAAACGCAGGAGTTGAACCAAGACTCTGTTGATCAAGGTTGCTTTCAAAAGCGTGCCCCCAACTGTGGAAACAGCGAATAAGTTCTATTGTAAAAATACTGCACAAATATTTGTCTTCAACCAAAAAAATGCATTTCTGGATGTCAGTGCTCGAAAAAGTATTTTAAGTATTATCGACATTAGTGAACGAAACTAGCAAGTTATGTAAAAGCATAAATTTTCTATAATTATTTTTTTATTATTTTCTCATCTGGTACAACATCTTGTTACACATAATAAAATAATTTTATACGCTATTCAAATCTAGAAATTTCTCACATCAATATCTTGACTTAAGGAATCCGTTTAAAAGCGTCTTTAATTAATAAAATACGGCATTTATAATTGTTCTTCATATAAATTTTATTGTTGCAGTTTTTAACTGTTTCTCACGAAATCAGTAACTTTTTTCAAAAATTAGATACAAAAAAAGGGGAAAACTAATAAAATAATTAGCGATGAGACGATACCAATTTTTTTTTCGATTCCAATTCCAATTGCCAACAAAATTTTTGATTCTAATGCCAATTTCAATATCAATTCAGATTTTTGTTATTGAAATTTAATTTGCTTTTTATTATAGACAAACAAAATGTTTATTTGTTTTTTTTAAAGCATCTTGTTTAATGAATTGGATAAATGATGTACAGTGCCTCTTCTCTAATTCTTTCAAATTGTTCACATTTAACCATTAAAAATTAACGGTTATATATGAATTAAAAAAGTAAATCAATCTTCCTTGCAGAGTGCTTAACCCATTTACGACAAATGTTGCGTTTTCGCAACAAAAAAGTAGGCGCGTTACGTCATTCGTCTCTGTCACGCTGCTGGACAGTTTCTAGCCAAACTGGTTATGCGGCAGTCAGACTCAAGTTACTTCAAGGTTTTAGAGTGTTATCATCTATTGACAGTGTACTAAACAACATATCACTTTCACGTATTTTTAAACACTTTTATTTTTTCTGGGCACAAATGAGTTAATGAAAAAATCAGAGTAATATTTTTATACAAAATTTGTTTAACTTTTTAAATAAAAAAACAAACATCTGTTGCATCCTTAATTACATAGAATCTTAATCCTCCTTCAATAAAATTCTAATTTAAAAAGGATATTTGAATATCTAACACAGAATTAATTTTATCATTTTAAAAAAACCGCAAAAATCTGTTTTATCCTATGGAATCGTCAGGTGGTTGCTCTACCTGAATAAGTGACCACCTGACGATTATATAGGAGAGGGTGGTCCAACTTCTTCACTCTTGCGGACCACTTTTCAAAATTGTTCGAGCTTGCAGGCCTCAGCCGGCTAGAAATTGTTCCAAATCATGCTATTATCTAAAAAAAAGGTCTTCACTTGGAATCGGTCTCCGATTTTCCTGATTTCGTCCCAGAATCACAGTGTTCTCTAAAAAAAAAAAAAAGGTCTTTACCTGCAATCGTTCTCCAATTCTATTTTCCTCCCAACATCATGGTGTTCTCTAAAAAAAAGCCTTCAGTTTGAATCGGTCTCAACCCTGGACTCTGTCCCAGAAGCTCGCCGTGCCTTGTTAGAGAAAGTTGCCGCCGCTTCTCATCGACAAGACTTGAATTGTATAAAATGGTTCCGCGGGCCGCAAAAATTCTATTCCCGGGCCCGTAATTAGACACGCTGATATAGGATGAAACAGACTGTTGTCGTTTTTTAAAGTGATAAAAAAATTTTGTTTGAACTAAAGCTTCAGTTTCAAAATATTTGAACTAAAGCTGCAGTTTCAAAAGCTTTCATCTTTTAATTGAAGACTTTGCAAGGAAGATCAATTTACTCTCGCAATATATATATATATATATATATACGGGGTGGGACTATTTGCTGATACCGATTTGCCGCCGACAATTAGCCACCGCCAATTTTGTTATTATTTTATCTCTATATTTATCCTCCTGACTCGCAGGAAAGCGACACAGGCGCTAATACGTACATAAGGTAAGCAATTACCGCGACCTGATTCCGGAGATGCCAAGATATTACTGTCCACTTGAAATTTTTAATAGAGATATGACTGAAATTTGGAGCTGCTTGCCAAGATTACCAAGCAGGAGAAAGTGTCTTTCCAAAGGACACAACAGAATGGCGCGAATAGCTTTCAAACCGAGATCATGTCGGTTACAATCACGGCGCTCTAACCACTCGATCGCGCAGCCGATTTGGGTTAGGGTTAGTCCGATAGTGTTGTTAAAGTTAGTAACAGTTGGTGAAGATTTTCCCCGGCCAATTCGCCACCAACTCATGATTATAATCAGTGGTGTATTGCTAAATAAAGAAGTAGGTGGACGGTTGGCCTCAACACTCGTCATTTATAGTAACAATGTGCCTTCAGTGAAGTGTTTCTAAAAAAAGTGGGTGGACAACGATCCCCCTTCAATACGCCCCTGATTATAATCATGGGGTGGTGGCGATTATATTGTTGTTGAAAAGAATGTGTTTGATTATATTGTTGTTGAAAAGCGATTATACTGTTCATATATATGTAAATGCTCAAAGATAGTGAAATATATAAGTAAATCAGGAATCGTTTACAAGTATCAAAATTTTTATAAAAATCTTTCGATTCCGATGCCTATTCCGATTTCTGAAAATTTATCGATTTTTTTATACTCTCGATTCCGATTAATCGTGCCATTACTAAAAAAATTCACTCAAATACAAATAAAGTAAACTGCATTGCACTACAGGTTATAAATTTTTTAAAAAAATTATTTGTACCCAAAACTTGCATAATAGAAGCAGCTTCTAGAACGTTTGAAACGTTGTTGTCATTTAATTGAATTTTTCCGCAGTATACAAACTCCAGAATTTCTTCCATAGCGTCTTCCTTTATTCCTCGTATTTTTACAACTTTTTGGTACTTTTCTTTCATCTAAAAATCATTTCGTTTAACAGAAAGTAAAACTTTAAAAAATTTTAATTTTCTTTTGGTAAAATAAGGCCGGCTTTTATAAAAGAAAAAAAAAAAAAATTATAACAGTTGAACTCACATTGACTGTAAACATTTTATAGAAATATTGACTGCAAGCAGCAAGCACGCTACGATGAGCTGCAAACTGTTTTTCTTCTACCTCCAAGGTGATGTCACAAAACTCGTTGTCATGTCTTTGTCTGTAAAAAGCTAAGTTAATTTGAATACTTGCTGCATTTCTGACAAACTGTTCTAAAGTATAAACAAAGAGAAATAATTTAAGACTTGTGGCTTCTACCAAATGCAACACTACACTGGTAGAAATGGCATTGTGCATCACGCACGCCAATGACTAGATGCTAGGAATATACCAGTTTATAAAATAGATGGCACTATAGAGTACCATCTATGGCATAGATGCAACTATTGCCATAAATGGTACTCTATAGTGCCATTTGTTTTATAACCAGAAATAATTTACAGAACAAGGATAACAAAGCAACTCCAAAAGCAAGGGGAGAAAATTATTGAACGGTTGCTTTAGTAAAACGCTTTTACTCGGTGTTTCCGAACAAATGATGTTAAAAAATTGTATAAATAAAATACGATAAAATGAACGCCAACCAACTTTTGAAACTAATAAATAAGCTTGCCATTTTTAACGGGAAACGTCGATGCAGGCAAAAAATATGAAAACCTTAAAAATAGTATCTTTCGATACTCACTGATTTAACTTCAACAAAACATTTTTGAAATGGGTTGACGCTTCCATGTAGATTGTAGATGGTTTACTCAAGATAATGTGGACTTGTCGATCAAATCTTACAATGCAATTTGTGCTGTTTTCTTAACAAACTCTGCTTTTGGAATGAAATAAATATTAAACTTGTCAAAGTGCTGTATATTATTTGAATATACAGTTGGCAGGATGGCTCAGTTTGATAACACTCTTACTTGCAAGTAATATAAGGACGCGAGTTCAATGCTCAGTCTAGCCCAATGATTTCTGTTGTGTCGTTAAAAAGGCGCTTTACGACAAATTCCTCAATAGGGTTGCAAATCCTGAACTACAATGGTTATTCCTTTTTAAGACAGAAAACAGCACACTGGCAAATACGACCATACGCAGTCCCACTTTTTAATAAGAAAGTGGATTTTTTCGGAAGGGCTTTTATTAGGTAGGTTGAGGCATGGCCTACTTAAGAATACGGCCGGATATGTTACATTAGAGCGAAAAAATTACCAGGTCGATGCGGTAAAACATTTTTCGAAGATTGATGATGCATTTACTTATTAAATATTTGTTTCGATCGTTTTTTGCAATACTACACAATATAAATAGCGAGTGAAGTTGTTATTTTAAGGATTTTTTTGCTTAACTCTCAGTTTGAGTCTGTTCGAGTAAAAACAATTTAAGTAAGTAAGATAAAACACCAGTATTGCTAGAAAAATATACGTAAAAAAAGAAATTTAATACTTTTAACAAAAAACAACATCAACAAATGCAATCAAATAAATACTTGTACGGAAATGTTTAATAATAAAACAAGGAAAAAATAGCGTGCGATTAGGTTCTTTTTGCTAGTTGCTTTTAAACCAAAACTTTTATGTATTTTTATACTTTTTTCAGCTGTGGAAAACCCACTTTTTTCATCATATACAATCTCGTAAAAAATTATGTAATCATTTGTCTTGTGGTACTTTTATCCGGATGGTGCATGATTAGCATTTAAATTATCAAAAGTACGAATTTTGTCACGTTTTGCAAACTCTTCAATTTTGTCAATTTTTAGCATCCTCACTTTCGGTAGTTTTCGTGAAGTTGATGGAGTTTTTAATGTTGAAGGACGCTTTAAAGTTTTTGTATATGTAAAATAGTTGGAAAAGGTTCCAACTCCCACTTTATGGTATTTTCCTTCCGAAAATTTATGAAATCATCTTCAAACAGTACAAACAACAATTCCACTAGATCTGATGGCATAGACATCAGGCACCTCAAACACGTAGGCCACTTGCTATAAGATACCTTACATGTACAACACTGCCCTAAACACTTCCACAATAGCCCATCTTTGAAAACGTGCCACAATCATCCTTATTCCAAAACCAAACAAAGACCACAACATTGGCATAAACTACCGACCTATATCACTTCTATGACCCATTGCCAAAACACTAGAAAAAACACTATTACCATACATGACAAAAAACATTCCAGCGATTTCTCATAAACATGGATTCAAACATTAACACTTAACACACACTGCTTTGCACAACATCTGCCACCAAATCACAACATGTTTCAACAATCCAAGACCTCCACAATGCACTGTAGCTGTAACTTTGGACATGAGCAAAGCGTTTGATACAGTAAACATACACAAACTCACACTAACAAACATTCCTAACATCATCATCAAGTTCAAAGCAAATTACATAAAAGGACGACAAGCATGCACTCAATACAATGGCACACTCTCAAAACTCAAAAGAATCAACACTGGGGTACCACAAGGTGGAGTTCTGTCTCCAACATTATTCAACATTTACACCTCTGACATTCCACTTCCTCCAAAAGACGTACAAATCACAACATATGCTGATGACATAACAATCACTACATCGCACTCCAAACACGTAAGACCCAACAAATTATTCAACCATATCTCCGCAAAATATGTGAATGGGCCATCACCAAACTAATAACCTTCATATAAACACAGACAAAACTAGCACCACACTTTTTACACCAGACACAGCTAAATATAGCACAACTCTATCACTTAAATCAAACAATAAATATTACCAACAAAACACCCGAAAATTCTTGGAACCACTCCAGACCTAAAACTAACATTTTCAAAAACATAAAAGTGTTACCAGGGGCGCAACTAGGGGGATGTTTGGACGGCATGCCATCCCCCTTTACAATACCTATCAAAAAACCAAAAACAATAGACCGTCTTACGAAACGGCGATTTTTTGTTGGCAGTCTTTTGATCTGCTCCGCTCTTTTTAGCTGTCACAAAAAAAGGCTTTCGCTTTAACAATTTCATTTTTGCGTTTCTTTGATCATTGCAGTCGGCGTTTTTGATGATTGCGGAATTTTTCAAAATTTTTTTTGATTTTGCTGCACGTTTTTTAACAGTGTAGTCACACTCTCGCACTCGCGTTCATGATAAAGGCGCGTTTACAGTACATTTTTTTCAGCGTAATCTTTGTTTATTGACGCTCAAACCCACTTATTTTTTTATGAGAAAATGTGTGTATTTGAGCGTCAATAAAACAAAGATCACGCTGAAAAAAAAGGTTATGTAAACGGCTGTAAACGCGCCTTTACTATAGCAGTGAGAATTGGATAACTTGAATTTTTTGTTCGCTTGAATGTTACGTCATAAATTTATCTCTAAGAATTGTACAATGAAGATTTGGCTGACTCAATCAAGGCCACCTAGAGAGCAAGGCCTGTTTATCAATGTCGGAGTAACGCGTGAAGTCATTACGAGTGGTGGTAGTTTCGCTAAGCGCTGACGTTTTGAGTTTTGCATTGGCTCGATCAAAATTGCTTTTTGCATGAGTTTGGCTTGCTTCCCAAAATTGTAAGTGAAGATATTCAATTATTTTAACAACATTTTAATTCTGAAAAATTACTTATGAACAATTTTTATTCTATAAAAATGTCAATTTAGAAATCAAGCTTCAACAAATTAAATACCATGAGCGTAATTAAGAATTGCACAAAAAAATTAATGTACAGTACGTCAGGTATGTTTAAAAGCAAAGTACGTCACACGCTCTTCAAATGTTTACCTGGGCGCTGATGTGTGACTAATTTCAATCGCATCACCTAGTTAGAGTTGCCAGATTAGGTGAAAAGTCGCAAGTTGGGTCAGCTTGGGACAGCATCTACAAACCTCTACAAAACTTAAAAATTGGTGAGAGTGAGTGTAGCCAAGAATGGAATTTTTAGCTTTGCAGAAATTGTGTGTGTAAAAAAAGTTTTTTTACTTTAATTACCATCCCCCTTTGATAATTTCTGATTGCGTCACTGAGTGTTACCATCACTAAAGTAAAACAAACGCTTAACATTCTGAAAGCACTCACTTCTTCCAAATCGGGTAAACAAAAGCAATTAATTGTCTCCACATTCAAAGCTATCACTCGCCCCTTTTTGAATTATCCAAACACCATATGGGGCCCTACTATATCAAACACCAACATCAAGAAACTGCAAACCATTCAAAACACAGCTTTGCGAATCGCTACTGGCTGTATAGGAGATACAAACATTCAACATACACGACGAAATCAAAGCCCTTCCAATGGACAGCCGTCTCAAACTTTGTGCGATTTAACTTAAACAACTGACTCAAACACAAATGCACCTTTTATATAATCTTACGCATACTTAAATCCAGTGATGGGATTCAAAATTTTAAGAACAGGTTCTCTTTTTTATCGAACTCGCTAACAACAGTTTCAGTGTTGGAATTCGAAGTTTAAAGAACAGGTTCAAAATTAGGGTGTTCTCTAAATAAAAAAAAAGGTCTTCACTCAGAATCGTTCTTTACACTTTGAACAAACATCTGCAGAAGATTGAAACTGTTACATTAAACACAGAGATATTGAAATACATAGATCACATAAAGTTAAAACCGGGTTCGCTAAACATGCTGAAATTCCAAGAACGGCTTCGCTAAACGTGCCGAAATTCCAAGAACGGGTTCGCGCGAACCCGTGCGAACCCCCTGAATCCCATCACTGCTTAAATCTGCCCGGAAATATGAAAGCCACAACCTTTCATAACAATGAGCACAATAACATCATCATCTCAAAACCAGACATAACACCTGAGGAATGTAGAGAAAACCTCAAACACATTCACACTACCATCACCTCACAATATCTCAGTTCTAGAAAAAACAAAAAAGTTATTAACACCACACCCTATAACATTCATTTATCAGAACAAATATTACACGTCATATGCGTGCAAAACTGCCACAGCTCAGAGCCAACAAATCAGCTCTCTCGCAGAGTTGCCTACATACAGTAAACCCTGAAACTTACATGCCACAATGCCCGCTATGCTTGTCTCACACACAATTGACACTAATCACCTCTTTAACTGTAGTCAATTATCAACAAAACACAACACCACTAGTCTGTGGAAAAAGCCTTTAGAAGCAGCCGAGGTAATCCAAAAGTGGGAATCTAGATTGGCTTCTTTGAGAGATTAAGGGATGGCTACTCCTAAATATTCTTGAAGGAGGGAAACAACATGAAATCATCTTTAAAATGTCTAATGCATATGATAGAGCTTTTTGAAGGGGTCCAATTACGTGGATTAAGAAATAGAATTCATTTTTTCATTAACTATGGTCGTTTAATTGGAAATTCAAAACTTGATACTTTTTCTTAATTTGTTTTATATCCTGAAGTACAACCATATACTACACATTTATTTACCAAATCAACTTTTAAACTATGTACTAGTAGATCTAGGAAAATGAATAGAATGACGATTAAATAAATGCTTTCTGCAATCTTTCAGAATGACAAAATATTCTGGTAGCCAACATAGACTATGTAAAATTTTAAGGTTATTGTGTTAGTGTCGCGACTCCTAAAGTAGAAAGCATTAACCTATTCTAAAGAAACTAATAAAAATAGTTTAAGCTACTTAATACTTATACAAGTTAGAGTAAATTAGTTTCTAACATCTTGATTGCCGGGCTACGATCACAACTTTTACTCGGTATCGACTTTAAACTCTTTTACGATGAGCTGCATTCTTGGTTTTATAACAACTAGTCTAGTCTAAACTACACTGTTTTAATATCTGGATTTTAGCTTGTTAAATTGCATATTAATTTACTTGTAAACGGTCACAACAACATTTGATTATCAACCTATCAAAGCATTTTACTTTATTTTGTCCTTTTCTTGGTCATTCCCTTTAACTTAATATAAATTCCCAAACAAACTATTACGCCTGCTCTTACGATTAAAACGATTTATAACTTATAAAGGCCCGTTTCCACTACGAGCGTGGAAAAAAGCATTCTTTGTTTGTTTTATTGCTTTTTTTTGCGCTCGCTTCAATTTTAACCGCTCGCTTCAATCGAAGATCAATAAAAGAGAGAAAGAATGCTCTTTTCCACGCTCGTAGTGGAAATGGGCCTTAAATGTTGAGTTAACAGTCTACGTAAGCTGATTGTGACGTCACACCACCCGCACGCTTTATCAATATGTTTGTTTTTGCTGATCAGTTGAAATACAGCTTTTGCTCAAACCAGACGCGTGTTAAGGCCCGTTTCCACTACGAGCGTGGAAAAGAGCATTCTTTGTCTCTTTTATTGATCTTCTATTGAAGCGAGCGGTTAAAATTGAAGCGAGCGCAAAAAAAAAAGCAATAAAACAAACAAAGAATGCTTTTTTCCACTACAAGCGTGGAAAAGAGCATTCTTTGTTTCTTTTATTGATCTTCGATTGAAGCGAGCGGTTAAAATTGAAGCGAGCGCAGAAAAAAATCAATAGAACAAACAAAGAATGCTCTTTTCCACGCTCGTAGTGGAAACGGGCCTTTACGAAATCTTTACAATCGCATCGACCTGGTAATTTTTTCGCTCTAATGTAACATATCCGCCCGTATGACATTTTCGATGGTAAAATCCCCAAAGGGGATTTCCCTTCTTTCTCTCGCGACTTCTCTTTATCTTTTGTTTCCTTTTTTTCTTTAAAAATTGTTACTCCCACCACGGTCTCACTACTTCCGATCTGTTTCTTATTTTAACGCTTTACCCGATTCATAGTAAGCTTGATTCAATCAGTTTATTTCGCCACAATTTACAGCGAACAAGATTCTCAAAAGAAAGTTCGGATTATAACTTTTAAGTGTCCTTATACATTTTAAACATAATAAAACTGTTTATTATAACAATCCTGCATAATAGCTTGATTGTTTAAACTTGGTTTAATCATTTTATTTAGCCACGGTAAATAGTAAACGAGATGGTGAAATGGAACTTCGCCTCATAACTTTTAAATCTTATTATACACTGATTCTCAAAAGAAAGTTTGGATTATAACTTTTAAGTGTGCTTATACATTTTAAACATAATAAAACTGTTTATTATAACAATCCTGCATAAAAGCTTGATTTTTTAAGCTTTGTGTAATCATTTTATTTTGCCACGGTAAATAGCAAACAAGATGGTAAAATGGAAGTTTGCCTTATAACTTTTAAATCTTATTATACATTTTGAACATAATAAAACTGTTTATTATAACAATCCTGCATAAAAGCTTGATTTTTTAAACTTGGTGTAATCATTTTATTTTGCCACGGTAAATAGTAAACAAGATGCTGAAATGGAAGTCCGCGTTATAACTTTTAAATCTTATTATACACTGATTCTCAAAAGAAAGTTCGGATTATAACTTTTAAGTGTCCTTATACATTTTGAACATAATAAAACTGTTTATTATAACAATCCGGCATAAAAGCTTGATTTTTTAAACTTGGTGCAATCATTTTATTTTGCCACGGTAAATAGTAAACAAGATGCTGAAATGGAAGTTTGCCTTATAACTTTTAAATCTTATTATACATTTTAAACATAATAAAACTGTTTATTATAACAATCCTGCATAAAAGCTTGATTTTTTAAGCTTGGTGTAATCATTTTATTTAGCCACGGTGAATAGTAAACGAGATGGTAAAATGGAAGTCCGCGTTATAACTTTTAAATCTTATTATACATTTTAAACATAATAAAACTGTTTATTATAACAATCCTGCATAAAAGCTTGATTTGTTAAGGTTGGTTTAATCATTTTATTTTGCCACGGTAAATAGTAAACGAGATGGTGAAATGGAAGTTCGCCTTATAACTTTTAAATCTTATTATACACTGATTCTCAAAAGAAAGTTCGGATTATAAATTTTAAGTGTCCTTATACATTTTAAACATAATAAAACTGTTTATTGTAACAATCCTGCATAAAAGCTTGATTTTTTAAGTTAGGTTTAATCATTTTATTTTGCCACGGTAAATAGTAAACGAGATGGTGAAATGGAAGTTTGCGTTATAACTATAGTGCGTATAGCAAAGGAGACCCAAAAAGATGACACAGAAGGAATTCACATTATACATACAAGTTTGAGATATAGTTCCAGGATAGAGTAAAAACTAAGTATTGTTTGATTTATATTTTAATGCAGGACTTTTCAAGCTTTTTGTTTTGCAACCCCAAAAGTAAAATAAACAACTTTGGCGACAGTTTAACTATTAGTCATATCAGAGAGCTGAAACTAAAATTATCAATTAGATCAAATAAGTTCATTTCGCTATAGCTAATGGCTTGATAAGTCTTAAATCTTGTTCTACATTTTAAAGAACAACAAAGGTCTTTATTATAACAATTCTGCTTACAAATTTGATTTTTTCAGCTTATCATTGATACAAGCTTGAATTTTAAGCTTAATTTGATCACTTTATATTGCCACAGTGAATAGTGAACGAGATATTTTGCCACGGTTTGTAGTGAACGAGATGCTCAAAAGAAAGTTTGCATTACGTATAATTTTTAAGTCTGTTTATGCATTTTAAACACAATACAACTTTTTATTATAGCAATCATGCATATAACCTTAATTTCTGAAGCTTATCATTTACAGAAGCTTTAATTTTTAAGCTTAATTTGATCACTGTATTTCGCCACGTTAAATAGTGAACGAGATATTTTGCCTCTGTTTATAGCAAACGAGAAGCTTAAAAGAAAGTTCGCCTTATTACTTTTATATCTCGTTATACATTTTAAGTACAATAAAGGTTGTTATTATAACAATCCTGCATGCAACCTTGATTTCTTAAGCTTAATAATACAAGCTTGATTTTTTTAACTTTGATTTAATCACTTTATTTTGCCATGGTGAATAGCGAATGAATGGTTAAATGGGAGTTTGCATTATAAGTTTTAAATCGCGTTACAGGTTTTAAACACAATATAACTGTTTGTTATAACAATCCTGCATACAAGCTCGATTTTTTAAGCTTGATTTGATCATTTTATTTAGCCACGGTGAATAGTAAACGAGATGGTGAAATGGAAGTTCGCGCTTGCTAGGCGAGATTAGGCCAGGTCTTCAGCACAATCCCGCCAGCGAGTTCTGAGTCGCCCTCCAGCCTTTTGCCACTCGCAAAAAAACCATTGGCTGTTTTGTTGTTTGTTTGCGGGACATTTGTTTAACATAGCCATACAACCGCAGTTGCAATCTTTCTATTCTAAGTAGCGGTTGTTCGATGTTGACTGATTCACAAATTTATTAATTTATTTTTTTTATTTTTATCTTTATATTTATCCTCCTGACTCGCAGGAAAGCGACGGAGGGGGTATACATAGGGTAAGCAATTACCCCAACCTGCTTCCGGAAATGCCAAGATATTGCTGTCCGCTAGTAATTTAGTAGAGATATTACTGTAATTTAGAACTGCTTGCCAAGACCACTAAGCAGGGGAAAATGCCGTAAAGTGTCTTTCCTAAGGACACAACAGAATGCGTAAGTGGGTTTTAAACCGAGACCATGTTGATCATCAGTCCGGTGCTTTAACCACTCGACCACACCCGAAATGTCAGCGCTCTGTACCTTGTCAAATAGGGATAAAACCGCAACTTTATGCAAGAAATACATTTTGGCCGCCTGCACTCGGGATCTCACCATTTTAGTCATTATCCAACATTCATACCATAGGTGATAATATGAACAAAAACTGATCTGAAAACAGAAAGCTTTGCTTTTCTACACAGATCTTGTTTCAGTGCAATCAATCGGAAAAACTGGCACATTAATGCAATTGCTCTTTTAATACGGGTATCCAATTCGTTGTTATATCTACCATCACTCGAGAATGTGTCTCCAAGATAGCTAAACTTTTCCGTCTGCTGGAGTGTTACTCCATCTTTTTTGCACAGAAATAGAGTAACCTTCTAGCAGACTGTTGCAAGGTCTACCAAGAATGTAAACAACGTTTTGACATATTCCTACAATTTCTCAAAAACTTGCTGAGGGGAAAAAATCTGGTCCATGGTTGATCTGTCAGAAAAAATTCCGCACTGTGCATCCTACTGTTGGGATTAAACTATTTCACAACAACTTTTTTCAAGGCACTTTGCATTGTTCTTTTCAGAAAGACTTAGCAAAGAAATGCCCCTGTACTTAATGCATTTCTGCTTGTCTCATTTTTTCTAAATAGGTATTAGCTTATTGGTCTGCCATTGCTATGGTACCTCACCATTTTTCAAGCTACTGGGAACACACGAGTCAGCCAACGGAACACCAAAGTTGTTCATGGCTTTTAACAAATTGGGACGAATAGCATGTTCAGCAAGCTGGGCCTAGCCCGTTTTCAAAGATTTTATTGCTTTGCTCACTTCTGTTTCGGTAAGATAAATTTCTTTACCAAATTGTTACTGCATTTAAGAGCTTACAAAAGTATTCTCTCCAACAATTTATAATATCCTTTTGATCCTGCAGAAGTACGCCATTAACATCCTTGATGAAGGTGGCAAGTGATGGTGTTCGTGTGCCACGAAAACGACGTATGGTTTGCCAAAAAATACTTTGTATGCCCATTTGTAGTCTGCATCACAGTTTGGTCCAAATTCTTTCCAATATTGTTCTTTAGACTGGGGGTCGCAAAAAGGGTCAATGGGGTCACGAGATTTTAGATTTTGGATTTTTAGAGATCACCATGATTTTGGGAGAAAAGTAGCGACAAACAATATTTTATATTTTCTGTATTATTAAAATTTTACTTGATTTTTACATTAGTCCCTAGGCGTCGCGAAAAAATTTGCCCGTGCAAAATGGGTCCCGATGAAAAAAGTTTGAAGAGCGCTGCTTTAGACTGTTTGACCAAAATGGCGGCAGTCTTACGTGCTGCGAGTGCAGAGTACCGCAATTGAATGATTTATCATTGTTGCACTCTTCTGGAAACTGGAAGGACTTGGAGGGGACTTTAAGCCAAGACATGTTTACACTTTCAGCGTATCTCCAGACTTGGAGGTTGAAGCTCAGTCACACTAAGATGGTGACGGCAGCCTTTCACTTAAATAACCGAGAGGCCAAACGTGAACTAAAGGTCTTTAACAACGGTAGACTTTTACCGTTTTGTCCAACCCCTACTTATCTTGGGGTAAAACTGGACAGATCGCTCACGTTTCGTCAACATTTAGTGGCATTGCGCACAAAATTATCCTCGCGTGTCACACTGCTGTGGCGACTCGTGGGCTCGGGATGAGGTGCTGGTGCTAAAACACTTTGCATAGCTGCCTTATCTCTAGTCTACTCAACAGCTGAGTACTGCCCGCCAGTCTGGTGTCGCAGTGCTCACACTCGTCTTATTGACAGTGTCTTGAACGACGCCTTGCGCATAGTTACTGGATGCCTGCGTCCCACTCCAACGGACCACCTACCTGTACTCTCAGGCATCCAGCCAGCTGAGCTTCGCCGAATGGGAGCGACACTCTCCTTGGCTCATCGTGAATCTATGGACCCTGATTATATTCTGTATATATGGTCTTTTAAGTGGGTCCTCAGATACTTGCCAAGCGAGACTAAGATCCAGACGTCCGTTTGTGCCAGCTGCGCGGAATCTCTCGGACAACCTTGCCAGACTTGGCATCCGCGCCTCTGAATGGACAAATTACAAATGGATAAAGGAGTACTGTGAAAATGCTTACAGGATCCGTACTTTTGTACCCGGGATCGGTGCCAGTTCTGTTGGGATGAGCTTACCCCGAGCAACTTGGGTTAAGCTTGGTATTGGGCGATTCCATTCGTTCCTGCACAAATGGGGTCTCGCCCCTTCACCGACTTGCGAGTGTGGCGCCTCAGAGCAAACCGCAGACCATGTACTAACAGCGTGCCCTATACCTGGGGCACCACACGGAGCACGAGGTCTAACGGTTTTGGATGACGAAACTCGATGCTGGCTTAATAACACCACTGCCAGCATCTGATTCAGGCAGTGCAGCAGTCTGGGGTAGTAAAAGGATAAACACTCGGCCCCAGTCCTGTTTGTGTCTGACCTGGAGTGGATACTCTTCAAATGACGACGACGACCGCAATTGAAGCTGCTCAGCTGACTTGTTTGTTAACCAAACTCTAAACAGAGATTTCTTTGAACGGATAGCTCTTTACGTTATTGGTTCCACCAAACATGTTTTTTTTCTCATTACCTGTTTGACCGCCCACGCATTTGCGACCACAACTAGCACCTGCAGATGTAATCCTTGCTAATTTAAATAAATCTCACTCAGTCTCAATGTCTTTAATAAAGTCAAGAAATTTTTTGGACAGGGAAGCAACTTTGCTCGCAAATGTATCCTAAATTCTTTCCTTGTTCTCAAATAATTCAGATCCTTCAGAATGCAGAATAGTAGGTGTTAGTCAGTTGAAAGTTCAGTTCCATTTTTAACATGAACATCGACCACAGAAGAAAGCAAGTCTGTTGAGACAATACTGAAATCAATAATAAAACGCTGTTCCACCGTACAAAATGTAGTTATAAATGCTTTGTCGAAAAAAAGTATTCAGTTCGTTGGTGGCAAAAAACTGTAGCAAACACTTTTCGCTTTATTTAATGTCAGAGTCTCCTTGTCTTCCGATAACACTTTTCCATGTATTGTTGTCAGTATCCACGTGTGCATTGAAATCATCCAGTCGTCGTCGTTTGTTTGGAAAGACATCCAATCCAGGTCAGACACAAACAGGACTGGGGCCGAAGGTTTACCTTTTACTACGTTAGGCTGCTTTACTGGCCGGATCAGATGCTGGCAGTAATGTTGTTAAGCCAGCATCGAGTTTTGTCATTCAAAACCGTCAAACCTCATGCTTCATGTGGTGTCCGATGTATGGGGCACGTTATTACAACGTGGTTTGCGGTTTGTTCAGAAACGCCGCACTCGCGATTTGGTGAAGTAGCGAGACCCCATTTGTGCATGGACGAATAGAAACGCTCAAACACCAATCCTCAGGTGGTTGAGCTTAACCCAAGCTATTCCAAGCAAGCCCATCCAAACAGGCCTGGCACTGGTCCTGGATATAAAAACACGGAGCCTGGAAATATTCTCACAATACTCCGCGTTCCATTCATGGTTTGTCTATTCAGTCGGCAAATACCGGATGCCAAGTCCGGCAAGGTTGTTTAAAAGATTCCGCGCAGCTGGCACAAATGAGCCTCTAGATCTTAATCTCTCTTGGCGAGCATCTGAGAACCCACTTAAAAGACCATGCAAGATATGATCAGGTCAAAAATCCACAGTAAGCCAAGGAGAGTGTCGCTTCCTGTCGGTGAAGCTCAGCTGACTGAATGCCTGAGAGTACAGGTAAGTGGTCCGTTGAAGTGAACGCAGGCACCCATGGACGCAATGTCAAAGATATTTACTTGGTTTGGTGTTGTGGACTCCAAAGGTCAGATACTTCTTGAGAGACAAGTGGAAATGACTTGCGGTCAACAGTTTCGTATCTCCCATTTCTGAATAGCTGAGACGAGACAATGACGAGAAGAGTGCCGTGACCTACCAGTAAGGTTGTTCATAATACTTCATGCTTTTCGACTAGAGTGTGAAAAGTCAATACTCCGAACTGCCTCGGACCATCAATCTCTCCGCCTCCTGTCAAGTTAGGCAAGCAGAGCTGTAGCAGCCAAACTCTAGTTGTCTCTCTGAAGAGATTGCAGGAAAGTTCTATGGAGGGATTCACATTCCGCATCCCAGCACGGAATGTACTTGCTTTAATACCCGCGTGGGATATTCTTTTTGGCAGCATTCTTGATGACGTTACAGAAGTCCAGGTAAGCCGTGTGATCAGGCGGTAACAAAGTCTTCGCAAATTTATTCTTCAAAGCAATGTAATGACTCCATTTGGCCTTGCGGAAGTCCATCGCTTAACAGGCATGCTTGGCACTGACAAAGCAAACCTTGGTGTTGTAATAAGCAAAGGTCGATGTGAGCTGGGGAACTTTTTAAAAACACGTCTATCCAATAAGCAACTGTTAGGACCTACGCTAGCGAAAGCTAGATCTGCATTGGTGCCAATGTTCCAGCGGCAGGAGTAAAAATTGGCGGCGTCCTTGGCATTGTATAAGAGGGCAAGCAACTAATACTTGCTTAGCCAGCCAAGCACTCACCGTCCGGACTGTTATTGTTGTAACCCCGATCAGCATGACAACAGTTCAAATTGCCAGCGTAAAGACAGAGGTGAGGAAACATTGGGAGATCCAAAAATCACAGTCGAGTTGGTGCAGGTTTGTAGACTTTGACTATTTTCAACCACTCGATCTTCAATCTGTCGGTGGAGCTTGGTCCAAAAGCGTATACCGTAGTCGCTCGTGAACAAACGTGGCAAGGCCATGCTTCCTGCTTAAAGAAAACCCAGGTAGTTGGTAGCTTGGAAGTACCAGCTTCTCTGGATCAGTGCAGTGCGTCTCCTGTAGTAGGATGGCGAGTGCCTCAGACTGCAGAGCAAAGTAATGAAGAACGTTCATCTTGCTTGCAGTGAGGTCTTGATGTTTAATTGGAGAATAGTGGGTCTTCGAAACTTGTTGGCAATGTGCCCTGAAAAGATAAGTTGTTTCCAAGAATTGTTCTGAAAAGGACGTTTGCCGATTAGCAGACCCACGCTGTACATCGGAATGGATAGATATCCTTTCGTTTCGGCAGGTTTGGTTTCGGTCTGTCGTGTTTAAAAGCAGTAACAGACTTACCCATATCCCAGGCTGCGAGAAAGCACCTGCCATTTGGGAAAATCATCAAGTAAGACAATTGATTGTGCACAAGTTACTTTCTGTAAAGCAACACCTACTTCATCTAAGAAAGGCTGGTAGTGTGCTTTAGCATTTGGTGCGTACACATGCAAAATGCACAGTGACCGCTCTTGTATGTTCAGGTTATGGAAAAAAAACCCTTTCTCCAAGTGGGATCGAATCAGTGACGCAGTGGGCCAAGCGAAAGCTTACAGGAATGCCTACCTCTGCCTGAGCAGACATGGGTACATCTAAACCTAATTGGAAAAGCGTCCAGCCTTTGTTTATCTCACAGTATCAGAGCCACGACGCTTGCTGGAGGAAACTCCAAGAATATCAAGATGAAACTAGTTTGCCTCCCAAACCAATTCCTGCTTTTTCCCATTTAGTGAAGCGACGTTTTAATTGTCCATGCGTAGATCCCTGTATTTGTAACCAACTGGACTACAGATACTGTGCTTTGCCATCATTTGCCTTTCCAAAATCCATAGCGAATGCACTGATGAGTTTCGCGTCACAGTCAGGTTATGGGAAAAAACGTAGCTTAATTTTCGAGCAGGCCCCTCCGCCTAAAGCCCGAAAGTAGACCTTTTTATCCTGCGCGACAGTGGAATAGTGGAAACACTACAATGTTATGATAGATTAAGATTTTTAAGAAGTTTTTATAAATTTGCTAACGATTAACATTAAACTTGCGCCTGGGCATTGACAATGACTAAAATATTTGCGCCCGCAGTAACCATACAGTATATATGTTTGAAACGAAACTCATTTGATGACTTTGGTGGTATTTAACTATGGTTAAATAAAAACTCGTTTATTTGCCGAAAGAGCAGGGAGTCGCAGCAGAGAGATGAAAGAGCCACTTGCGATCCCGCAGGCGCAAATTGTCGACCTACAAACTCAGTAAAATAACGTCAATAATTTGGTTCAAATGGAAGGGTTGTAAAGGTCCTTCACTTTTGTTTAAAGTCGCACTTCCTAACTTCTTTTCTTAACGAGCTCATAAAAAACGTTTAATTTACTTGCCTCGCCAGCACAATGATAAATTGTTAATTGATTACAGTCTCAGTGGGACAACGCGGCAGCAACTTTAACAAACATTTTTGAAATCTTATGCTACAGGGGATCGGCAAACTTTTCTTAGTCGCGGGCCAAACCAAACTTAGCAAGGTTTCGGCCGGCCGTGATAGATTTCCACTAACAATAGCTTTATTGTGAAAAAAAAATCTGAATTTTGCGTATTTAACTTCATTTCAACTCTTGATTTTGACAGCTCATGACGAAATTTATATATATAAAATATTGTCACAACCCTAATGAGATATTTGATGCTGTTTTTGGCTTGAAAATTAATTATGGTTTAATGTTAAATTGGATGTGGCCAGAAACAGACCACAAGCATCTTGCAAGTGGTTAAAAAATCAAGCTTGTATGCATGATTGTTATAACAAAAACCTTTATTGTGTTTAAAATGTGTAATGCGATTTAAAGGTTAAAAAACCATCTTGTTTACTATAAACCGTGGCGAAATATCTTATTCACTATTCACCGGGAGGAAATAAGAAGGAAAAGCAGTTAAATCAAGCTTAAAAATTCAAGCTTGTATGAATAATAAGTTTATGAAATCAAGGTTGCATGAAGGATTGTTATTAATATAATAAACAGTTTTATTCTGTTTAAAAGGTATAGGGAAATATAAATGTTATAATGCAAACTATTTTTTCGAGCATCTCATTCACTATTCACCGTAGCAAAATAATGTGATCAAATCAAGCTTAAAAAATCAACCTTGTATGCATGATTGTTATAATAAACAGTTTAATTGTGTTTAAAATGTAAAGGAGACTTAAAAGTTATAATCCGAACTTCCATTTAACCATCTTGTTTACTATAAAGTAAACCGTGACATTTAACCATCTCGTTCACTATTCACCGTGGCGAAATAAAGTGATCAAATCAAACTTATAAAGTCAATCTTAATTGAATAATAAGCTTAAGAAATCAAGCTTGTATGCAAAATTGTTATAATAAACAGCTTTATTGTGGTTTAAAATGTATAACGTAATTTAAAAGTTATATTGTAAACTTGCATTTCACCATCTCGTTCACTATTTACCGTTGCGAAATAAAGTGATCAAATCAAGCTTAAAAGATCAAAGTTGTATGAGTGATTGTTATAATAAAACCTGTTTTGTGTTTAAAATGTATAACGAGATTTAAAAATAATAATGCGAACATTTTTTTGAGAATTTCGTTTACTGTAAACCGTGGCGAAATATTTTGTTCGCGAATCACTGTGGCATTTAACTACCTCGTTCACTATTCACCGTGACAAAATAAAATGGCTAATGTAAGCTTAAAAAATAAAGCTTGCATGCAGAATTGTTATAATAAACAGTTTTATTATGTGTAAAATGTAAAATAAGATTTAAAAGTTATAATGCGAACTTTCTTTTGAGAGTCTCGTTCACTGCAAACCTTGGCAAAATAAAATGATTAAACCAAGCTTAAAAAATCAAGTTTGTATGCAGAAGTGTTATAATAAACAGTTTTATTATGTTTAAAATGTATAATAAGATTTAAAAGTTATAATACAAACTTTCATTTCACCATTTCGTTTACTATTCGCCGTGGCAAAATAAAATGATTAAACCAAGCTTAACAAATCAAGCTTTAATGCAGAATTGTTACAATAAATAGTTTTATTATGTTTGAAATGTATAAGAACATTTAAAGTTATAATCCGAACTTTCTTTTGAGAATCAGTGTATAATAAGATTTAAAAGTTATAAGGCGAACTTCCATTTCATCATCTCGTTTACTATTTACCGTGACAAAATAAAATGATTAAACTAAGCTTAAAAAACCAAGCTTTTATGCAGGATTGTTATAATAAACAGTTTTATTATGTTCAAAATGTATAAGGACACTTAAAAGTTATAATCCGAACTTTCTTTTGAGAATCAGTGTATAATAAGATTTAAAAGTTATAAGGCGAACTTCCATTTCACCATCTCGTTTACTATTTACCGTGGCAAAATAAAATGATTAAACCAAGTTTAAAAAATCAAGCTATTATGCAGGATTGTTATAATAAACAGTTTTATTATGTTTAAAATGTATAAAAAGATTTAAAAGTTATAAGGCGGACTTCCATTTCAGCATCTCGTTTACTATTTACCGTGGCAAACTAAAATCATTAAACCAAGCGTAAAAAATCAAGCTATTATGCAGGATTGTTATAATAAACAGTTTTATTATGTTTAAAATGTATAAGGACACTTTAAAGTTATAATCCGAACTTTCTTTAGAGAATCAGTGTATAATAAGATTTAAAAGTTATAACGCGAACTTCCATTTTACCATCTCGTTTACTATTTACCGTGGCAAAATAAAATCATTAAACCAAGTTTAAAAAATCAAGCTTTTATGCAGGATTGTTATAATAAACAGTTTTATTATGTTTAAAATGTATAATAAGATTTAAAAGTTATAAGGCGAACTTCCATTTCACCATCTCGTTTACTATTTACCGCGGTAAAATAAAATGATTAAACCAAGCTTAAAAAATCAAGCTTTTATGCAGGATTGTTATAATAAACAGTTTTATTATGTTTAAAATGTATAAGGACACTTATAAGTTATAATCCGAACTTTCTTTTGAGAATCTTTTTCGCTGTAAATTGTGGCGAAATAAACTGATTAAATCAAGCTTACTATGAATCGGGTAAAGCGTTAATATAAGAAACACATCGGGAGTAGTGAGACCGTGGGGGGAGCAAAAATTTATAAAGAAAAAAATGAAACAAAAGATAAAGAGCAGTCGCGAGAGAAAGAAGGGAAATCGCCTTCGGGGATTTTACCGTCTAAAATGTCACCACGGCTTATAGTAAACGAGACCCAAGCATTTTACTTTATTTTGTCCTTTTCTTGGTCATTCCCTTTAACTTAATATAAATTCCCAAACAAACTATTACGCCTACTCTTACGATTAAAACGATTTATAACTTATAAAGGCCCGTTTCCACTACGAGCGTGGAAAAAAGCATTCTTTGTTTGTTTTATTGCTTTTTTTTGCGCTCGCTTCAATTTTAACCGCTCGCTTCAATCGAAGATCAATAAAAAAGAGAAAGAATGCTCTTTTCCACGCTCGTAGTGGAAATGGGCCTTAAATGTTGAGTTAACTGTCTACGTGAGCTGACTGTGACGTCACACCACCCGCACGCTTTATCAATATGTTTGTTTTTGCTGATCAGTTGAAATACAGCTTTTGCTCAAACCAGACGCGTGTTAAGGCCCGTTTCCACTACGAGCGTGGAAAAGAGCATTCTTTGTCTCTTTTATTGATCTTCGATTGAAGCGAGCGGTTAAAATTGAAGCGAGCGCAAAAAAAAGCAATAAAACAAACAAAAAATGCTTTTTTCCACTACAAGCGTGGAAAAGAGCATTCTTTGTTTCTTTTATTGATCTTCGATTGAAGCGAGCGGTTAAAATTGAAGCGAGCGCAGAAAAAAATCAATAGAACAAACAAAGAATGCTCTTTTCCACGCTCGTAGTGGAAACGGGACTTTACGAAATCTTTACAATCGCATCGACCTGGTAATTTTTTCGCTCTAATGTAACATATCCGACCGTATTCTTAAGTAGGCCGTAGTTGAGGTGTTTTTTTTGTGCAACTGTTTCAGCAAATTTTTTTTCAGACCAATTATTATCAAAACCATTGCCTCTTCCTTTCTTTTCGACCTTGAAACAAAAATATAAATACTGAAAAATCAGCTACCTTTTCTTAATGTCATATATTGCCACAACTTTTTATTAACCATGATTAGAACAATAGCATAATGTGCAAAAAGCGGTATCCGGCGAATAGACCTTTTTCCAGCCACCTAGTGACATGGCAATAGTAGCTTAGCCTAGCAAGCTTTGGCTTTATTTAGTTTGCTTTAACAGCCAAGTCATAAAGCGGATAGTTAATTTCAGTAATTTGAATTTGAGTTTGGAGTTTAAAATTAGTTTAAATTAAAACCAGATTGAAATAAGGATGTTATTATTTTGCACATTTCTAGAAAAAATGTTGACAAAGACGCATAAATCGTTAATATTTGTAAATTAAATTAAAAAAACTGCCTTCCATAATACAGTTACAAAATAGTTTGATTGTCTACCTAATTTTGGTTATAATTCAAGCTATGTAACATTGGATTTAAATAAATTTAAAAAACAAAATTAACGCGAGCTACAGTGTAAAAAATGTTTAGAAAGATTTCTAAAAAAATAACTACAATATCTGACTATACGTATAAGCAAAATCCAGCTTTATAAGTGCAAGAAATTAGTTTTATTTACTTAGCTCTAACATATTGTAAAATTTGAACTACGAGCACTCAACCAGTGGGCCAACATGTGCGCCAACATGTAGGCCACTCTTTTTTTGATGATTATTTAAATATGGTAGGTGTAGATGGAAGCTTTTTTATTTTAATTTATTTTTACCATCAGATATAATTAACTGACGCTAGCAGTCGAAGGTTTCCTGGTTTTTTCGAAACGCGAACAATTACGCGATGCACATTTTTAAAGTCAAGAGGATTTCAATATCTAACAACAAACAAGCACCGACAAGCTTTAAATTTCTCTCGGAGACTTTAAGCGCTTTCCCTACCCCGGGATGCACAATTTTCAGTTTAAAAACATTTGTTCTATATGATAAAACTGTTTACCAATTTAATGTTCTGTATTAATAAAGTACGTACTATCTTCATGAAAGTGAAAAGAAACCGAGTCTTTAAATAAATGTTTGTTATAAAAAATCCACAGTGTGGCAAAGTATTAATAGATAACAGCACCGCATTTATGACAAACGTGACAAATGCATTAAAAAATATACTCAGTGGCCAAAAAAATCAGAATGTTTTCAATTTTTTTCTGGTAAAAAGGTTGAAATGGCAATGATTCCCCCATTGCTCAACATTTTGAAAAATATGTTAGTACAGGGGTCGGCAACCCCCGGCACGCGGCGTCGTGAATATTTTTCAAAAACACGTTCACGGACCTTTTTCTTTTTTTTTAGAGATCACCCTGATTTTGGGAGAAAAATAGGGAATCAGAGATGAAATCAAAGTGAAGACCTTTTTTTTTTAGAGAACATCCTGATTTTGGGAGAAAAATAGGGAAATCGAAGTGAAGACATCGGCACGCAAACGTATATTTTGACATTGAATTTCACGACTTGGCACCGCTTAGCTGCGCGTGCCGAACTATTTTTGATAATATAGTAACTATATTATCAAAAATAGTTCGGCACGCGCAGCTAACAAAATTCAAAAACTGGCACACTGCGTTGAAAAGGTTGCCGACCCCTGTGTTAGTAGCCTTATAATATAAGCCATATTTGTATTTAGCCATATGGGCGTAAGCAGTGGTGGATATTGGGTGAGGCGAATGAGGCTGTCGCTCAGGCCCCCCTCGAAAATAGCATATATAGTTTTGAATCCGCTGCAGATGTTTGTTTTTTTTTTTTTTAGAGAACACCCTGATTTTGGGAGAAAAATAGGGAAAT
Organism: Diplosoma virens; assembly: GCA_963680785.1. Taxonomy (NCBI): domain Eukaryota; kingdom Metazoa; phylum Chordata; class Ascidiacea; order Aplousobranchia; family Didemnidae; genus Diplosoma; species Diplosoma virens. The sequence continues at coordinate 17,965,208 of OY796887.1, read as the reverse complement.
CAGAGATGAAATCGAAGTGAAGACCTTTTTTTTTTAGAGAACACCATGAGTTTTGGAGAAAAATATGCAAGCCAAGATCAGACCTCTTTTTTTCTCAGACAACATCAATTTTTGAAAACTCTTGCCTCGCGCCCCTAAATTGGAATATCCACCACTGGGCGTAAGGATAGTCAACAAGCATATTTCTCGATGGAGATAATAAATAGTTGTACACCAAGAAATTTTTGAACTCCAGGCTATTTCTGACATATGTTTAAAAAATTACATCCTAAATCTACTCACGCGCAAGCTATTTAGGCTTCAATTGCAAAACCAAGTCGGCATATTTCAACAAGTTTGAATGAATTTATTGTAATGATTTTGCGAGCTCCAAAAGTGCAAGCGAAAATTTTTGATAAATATTTTTATATTAAATTTTAAAGCTATTTTCACTATGGCAAGGTCTTTTTTTTTTTGTTTGTGGAAATGGACGGGGACTGGACGGTACACTAAATGGCCCGACATGTTTTCGTCCGCCAGTTCACCAGGTTCTTGTGAACCTCTGAGAGAGCGTGGGCTCCATTTGGATGGTAATAGAGAGGGCAAAATGTTAATATCTGCTCAGCTTTCTGCTTATTTGCGTCACACGCAAGCTGCAGCATAAAAGCCATAACCAATTTGTGCGTTTTTGAGCGGAATAGACCAACACCGTTTCGGAGGCGGTTAAGCTTGACTCATGTAGGTCTAGGAAAGCTGATTTCCGGTGGTGTTGGTCTAATATTTTTAATAAATGTATGGAATCGAGAGATGCTTTCTTGCTACTCTAGGCTTTATCCATATTCCTCCTATCGTACTACACTCGGCATTGACTGGTCAGGGTCTTCAGCAATTCCAATAGGCATAAATTGGTGTCTTGATTTAAGTTGCGCAGCTGTTCACCAATATCGACAAAAGCCTTTCATATAGGAGGTGTTTTGACACCTGAGCGCGGCGAGCTAGAAACAGTACAGCTTTTTGGCGCCAAAGTTCAATTGATTGGATGTGAATGCCTGATAAGATAAAAACGTTGTCCATTGGTGTGGGACGCAAGCATCCGGTCACTATGCGCAAGGCATTATCAATGGGCTTGTCAGTAAGACGAGTATGGGCACTGCGACACCAAACAAATGTATACACAGCCATAAAATGGACCAAGGCAAGGGTAGTTGTGCGGAGTAATATGGCATCCGCAATCCAGCTTGATCCAGCTAATTGCCTTTAGAAGCCAACGCAAGATGTTAACTTCTTGCGTGATGCTCTGAGTGTCGGGGAAACGCGAGTGCCCTATCCAGTTTTATGCCAAGATAAGTGGATTCAGCACAAAACGGTAGGGCCTGTCCATTAATAAAGATGTTAAGCTCACGTTGTGCCTCCTTGTTGTAAAGATGGAAGGCTGCCTATTCATTCTTTGTTGTAATGAGCTTGAGCTTTCATTTGTAAAAGTAAGAAGATAAAGTTGCAGGAGTGTGCTAAGTAACATTTTCCTCTAACGCCTGCCCTTCTCTTGTATAGTGCAAGATGACCAAGTCGCCAGCCTAAGCAAATTTTCTGCTCACTCTCACTGGCAGGTGATATGTAAAGATATTAAAAAAGATTGGAACCAGGAATGATCCCCATGAAACGTCATTTTTAGGGCTTTGTAACCTAGGCTTTCCATACGTTCCATTTTAGCCGGGACAGTCCCGATTTTTAGGCTTTGTTCCGGCGTTCCGCCCGTTTAACCATTATGTCCCGTATTTCCAATTTTAAGTAAAGACCTTTTTTCATTTTTTTTAAAGATCACTACATTTTAGCGACGCAAATCAAAAATCCGAGACAGATTCAAAGCAAAAAGTTAGTTTTTTCTTTTTTTTTTTAAAGAGGTTACTACTTTTTAGCGACGAAAATCAAGAAATCTGAGACTTTTTAGCTACAAAAATCAAGAAATTTGAGACAGATTCAAAGTGAAAACCTTTTTTTTTAGATATTTTTAGATATGCATTCGATCTGTATCGTGTACTTGTTAGAGACGAATTTTCTTCTTTTAACAAACAACCCGATTCACCACTTTAGAAATACAGTATCGTAATCTGGTTTGCTTTCCGGCACTGGTGGTGAAGATAAAACGTCGATTACGACTAAGTTTCACAATCAATGAGACCATGTGCCTGTTTAGAAGAAGACAAAGTAGCTTGCAGGTGAGGCCGCGGTGCCATACACAAGGAGCTCAAAAATGGGGGGAAGGGAGGCAATTACCACTTCTGACTTTCAATATTCTTAAAACGCGGGGACACAGGGGGCATATTGTGCCTTTAAAATTCGTTTTACAGAAATGTATTCTTAGCTTCTTATCAATTAACTTATATAATCTTGATCACCATTAACTCCAACGATCTTTGTAAAATTGCACAGACATTCGTGAATCATAGCACAGCAATGACAGTCAAGATAAAAAATTTAACACATACAATATAGAGTCATTGATATCTCAAGTGAACCAACCTTCTGGCAAACTCCTTATTCTACGTGAAATAGTAAACTGAATTGTACTTTAGCCGAAAATTGATTATAAATCAAAAAATGCTGATTTAGAAATACATTAGAATTTGCCTAAGTTGCCACATATCGCTTGGTCCCGGCTGAGACCCTATTGGTTTCTGTGTTACCAAGTTTGACTAAGTTGTCTTTGCCTAACTCGTCAATTCGCTTAACTCGTCACTGTTTTGTTCACCATAAGCAGAAAAATTGGTCTAAGTTGTCTGGCCCATAAAAACTTTGCCAGCGTGATTATATTCCAAACTTTTAATCTGCTACCACTACACAACAGTTGTTTTACTTGTCTGTCTAGGATCCTTACTGATGTAACACAACGCCACCGTGCATCGCAGACTTTCATTTTTTTGTTATCTTTAGGTGGCGACTTAGGCAAATTCTGCTGTAAGATGTTTTTATTAAGGTTAAGTGCTCAAATTTACTTTGTGACGCTCTGTGAATTAGCCTACGTAGTTTAATTCGTATTAAGTTCTAATTTTAGCTGTCGTTTATTCAATTTTTGTGTAAAAAGTCACAAACTACCCATAACAGATCAAACAAAAAATTAACTCAAAAAGAGCTAGCACAAGCAGCAAGCAAACCCAGACAAACAAAGTTAGATAGTTTTTTGTATGTGCTTTGAGTTGTTAATAGCTCTTTGAGTTTTTTATTGTTTTATCTATTTAACCCTTTCGTATTCTTGATGACGTAAATCTTTCAGCCAACGTTATGTTGTGAGTAACTAAAAACTATTTACTGATTAGAATGTGGAAAACATTTGCTAATACTCCAAAGCAAAATGCATTCGATCTGTATCGTGTAGGTTTAATTGAGAAAAACCTGTGTAAAAATAGCTATTACTAAGCTATTGTACTGAGTGGTCATGCCAGAGTCAACTTAAAGGCTTTTACAAGATGCAGCACAAAGATTAAAGTTTTGAGCTCTGGGTTTATTAGAAAGGGTTGATATTGGCCAAAAACTTGATCGCAAACCAAAATTAAACTCTTCGAAGATACCGGTCTGTCCTGCGAAAACTGCATTTCTATCAGTCAACCAAATTTTGAAATTGCAGTATGGTTGCCAAATTTTGCATTTGTTGCGAGTGCCTTTTTTTTGATTTTGCCTCCCCCCAGCAAAAAAACTCCGGCGCCTCTTGTCTTACGGTATCGCAGGCTGCTGTAAGATCAACAAACACAGTGCCAGCTTTTTTTTGGCTGAAAAGATATCCTCAGTTTTTTGAATTAGAAAAGTGACTTGATCTACGGTCGACCTTTCTCGCCGAAACCCAGCTTGCTCTCTAGGTAGTAGTGGGTCTATAATTGGTTCGACGTGGGCATAAATAAGTCTCTCCAAAATCTAGAAGGAAACGCAAAGCAAAGGTCTATAGCTCTTTGGGTCCCCTAATGGCTTATTCGGCTTTGGGATGGCAACCACTAATGCTCTCCTCCAAATTTTTGAAAGCTTGAGTTGGCGCATGCAGGAAGATAGAAACTTGTTTAACCAAGACTTCAAATCAGAGCTGGCATCGAGTATTAGCTCTGGGCATAGAGAGTCAGAGCCAGGGGCGGATTAGCCCGGCGGGAATTCGGGAGTTTCCCGGTGGGCCGCTCGACTGTGGGCCGGTCCAGCGATTCACTGGGCTGCCTCAAAACTAACTTTAAAAAGCTAACAAATCATTAAGAATATGAAACAGTTCCTTACATAATGTTTTCGCAATTATTTTTCAGTAACAGTATTTTTGTATAGCCTACCGGTATCTATAATTTTCTTATTGTGATTTGTGACTGTGGTGACTTGACGTAAAATAACAAATAAAGCGTCATTGGTAACTTCTCTCTTTAATTTGCAGTACTATGACGTAATAAAGAGTCGCAGGAGAACTGATATTGCGTATGCCACATAGTTGTTTACCATCCATTCTCCAGGCCTCTCTCAATTTTAAGTAATGGAAAAAGAAACGGAAAAGTGGAAAGGAGGAGCTGAGAAAGAGCGTGAAAGAAAGAAAAAGAAATTGAAAGAAATTGCTGCTAAATGTATGTACATTTAGAAAGCATTTGCAAGAGCAAGCACCTCAGCGGAAAGCCAAACGACAGTTAATCCCGCTTTGCTATTAGAACATCTAGATCAGCATCAGTCTGTAAATTATCATGATGTACCAGCATCATATTTAGTAAATCAAAATTGCTCTGATATATCTATTCCGTCAGTATCAGAAAGCAAAGTTCAGACTGTGTATACTGATAAGCCAGAACCCGACAGCCTCAGCCAAGATAATCCTGAAGTATGTTCTGCTCCCCTAAGTAAGTTTCAGAAGTTCAAAGAGATCAGTCTGTAATTCCTTATGTGACAGCGTACCACTCGTGATTTGTAAAACTATTTTTTTATCTTTTTTTTATTTTTTTATCTCTATATTTATCCTCCTGACTCGCAGGAAAGCGACGGAGGCACTATACATAGGATAGGCAATTATCCCGACCTGTTTCCGGAGATGTCAAGATATTGCTGTCCGCTTGTAATTTAATAGATATATTACTGTAATTTAGAACTGCTTGCCAAGACCACCAAGCAGGGGAATATGCCGTACAGTGTCTTTCCCAAGGACACAACAGAATGGGCAAGTGGGTTTTGAATCCAGACATGTTGATTATCAGTCCGGTGCTTTAACCACTCGACCACGCGAGTAAAACTAAAACGAGATAAACTAACCGAATATTTTGAGGTTCACCCACATCAATTAGAAACAACCAAATTCAACGCTACAAATGTATACTTTCGACCTGACGGCTCTGGAGATCGTTTGCAGTGATTATGGCTCTTGTATTTTGAAGAAAAATAAGCTCTATTTTGCAATCTTTGCATTGCATATGGTACTACTACTAGTAGCAATCAGAACCCCAGCAAATTTCTAACGGGTTTTAGTTCGTGGAAACACATTTACAAACGTATTGATGAACACGAAAAAGTTCTCAAAAACTCAAGGCAGGTGTTGAAGCTCACATACGATTCAGCAGTAATAAGACAGTGGACACCAACTTACTGTCAGTCAAACATCATTACACAACAAACAGGTCATGCAAAAAAGGCAAATTCTCGACAGAGTCGTCTCCATTGTGAAAATGGTTGGAAAACGGGGAACGAGCTATAGGGAATAGGAAGTTTGATGCGGTGTCTACTTTATGTGATAAAAAAGTTAATCACGAAAATTTTTAGAGACTACTTCTTCTCGCAAAGTACGATAACATTCTAAAGTGTCATTTGAAAAATGTTATTAAAAAATGTTTGCAAAACAAACCCGACAAGCACAAGCATAACCGTGCAAACAAAAATACATTTATCTCCAAAACCACTGTTAACTCTATCATTGCTATTAATATCTAAGCTGATGAAAGAAGAAATTTTAAACTCGGTTAGAGAAGCAGGCATTTACTCAGTTCAAATCGATTCAATTCAAGATATAACTTCAACCGACAAATGCTCAGTTATTCTACGCTTTGTTAGGGAGAACGTCAAAAAACTTTTTGCCGTTGTTGACGGTCATTCGGCAACTGGAGCAGACCTATGCAATTTGTTGAAAGAAGTTTTGCAGAAGTAAAAGATAGACGTTTCCAAATGCATCTCCGACAGCACAGATGAAGCATCAAACATGTCGGGACAGTATAATGAATTTACAGCTTTTCTTGAAAAAATCTCCTGGTCACATTCACACATGGTGCTATGCCCACATTTTCAACTTGGTTCTCTGTGATGTTACTACGACTAATCATGCATCTATATCTCTATTTCGATTAGTTCAAAAGGTTGGAGTGTTCTTTCGGGAATCATATTTGCGAATGGACATGTAGAAAGAGCAGATGAGCCAAAGCATGGTCATGATATTCAGAGTAGGTTAAACGTGATTGGAGCAACTAGATGGTGGTCTAAGCACGAATGTCTTCGAAAAATTTTTGGCACATTTGAAGATTGTTCCAACGGCATGTTCTGCGATGTAATGGAAGTTCTGTATTGTGTTTCTACTTCTGAAAAGTTAAGTGTCAAAGCGCGGTTTGATGCCAGTGTCATGTTAAATAATATGATTCGATACCAACATGTTTTGAGTTATTACTTATCTACGCATCATAGAGATAACCTCTGTACTTAGTACTTGCAGACCTCTGGACTGGATTTGATTAATGCCTTTAATATGGTGGAAGCTACGAAAAAGGATTTTCAACAGATTCATCGCGAGTTTGCAATGGTTGTAACCAAAACTGACCATTTTGTTGAACATGTCAATGAAGTTTTGGAAAAACGTGGATGTGATGTCTTGATTGAAAGCTGCTTTCCTGCTAAACGGGTTCAAAAAAGTAAAAATGAAACCTTGGAGGAATGTCTTTCAGACTCAATAAAAAAGTTTGAGGTCGATGTACATAACAGAATTCTAGATCAAGTGGTTCAAAGTTTGCATAGAAGATTTTCTACGCATAAAAAGTTATAAGCTGACTTAAGCTACTTTGATCCAAAACGCTTTTCTAAAACAGTTTTTCATGGGATTCCTATTTCAGTTGTGAATATGATATGCAACCTTTTGTCAAATAAAAGTTCAGATTCTCCTGTTCAGCAAGATCTTTGGCAAGAGCTCTTGAATTTTGCATCAAAATGGCCGGAATTATAAATGATCTTACCTGAGCACTGCAATGAATTGGGTGAAGCAAGTACCGTATATCCTCGCATATAAGCCTATCTCGCATATAAGACGACTCTAGAAAAACAACCTTAAAACGGTAAATTTATAAAAATTCGCACATAAGCCGACCCTACAAATCGTAACATGCCATACGCACCTATCACAGCAAAAGGTTGCAGAAGAGAGTTTTCAAAATGGTAATCATTATTGCTATGTTTTACTTTTATTAATAATAGTAAGAAGTGTCTCAAAAAATCCTTCAAATATCTTTTTTTCTTTCAAACGAAACGCGTAATGCGATAAATCCTTAACACGTGTCTGCTAACTGCAATCTGCGCTGCTTTGCGTGTGTGCGTGGACGATCTTATCACGAGAACAAAAGGTGCAATCAGAGTTATGCGCGTATAAGCCGACTCCTTAGTTTGGCAACATTTTTATTGAGTTTTAAACTCGGCTTATATGCGAGGATATACGGTAATCATTTTTTTGATTTTATTATTGATGAACTATTTTCAGGTTAATGTTTTGACCTTTTATCTCACTGTATGATACAAACCGAGCCTATAATTACTTGATACCTATTTTCCATACCGATGGAAATGTTATTAGTTGATCATAATTTTGTTCTGATATTATCATCCAGCACTTTTTGCAGGTCAATTGTGCTGATACTAATAAATTTTCTTTCATATACCTTAAATTTTAATTTGTTTTTAAAAAACAGATTACGAAGATGTGAGGTCGGACGAAAACCCCAACATTTGAAAATGTCGATGCCAAAATTGTTTTCTGTGTTGTTGTACTGCGATGTGGAGATATAGAATGTACTGCAGAAGTTATCCTGTTCTATATCAGATATACAAAGTAATCCTTAGTTCCCTACTCTTTCCATTACACAAGTTGGTTGTGAAAGAATCTTTAGCAAGCTGAGATATGTAAAGAACCGTTTAAGAAATTAGCTAGGCGAAGATCGCTTGGATTCCCTTCTTTTGATGTGCGTCGAACGAGTCGTTTTGTTACGCATTTCAAACCATACGATCATTGACGAACTAGCAAAAATAAACGCGGAAATGCGAAGATTGTTGCTCTATAAATAGTGTTTGATAATGTTTGTTTGTTAATTCTAAATATTCTTTTTTGAAATGGGCTAAATATGATGTAGTTTGTAAGATGAACCGTGTAACGTTTTAGTAAGATTTGCAATTAGCTGTCAAAAATGGGCTGGTTTTATTTCAAAGTTCCCGGGCCGGTTGAATTTGCTAATCCGCCCCTGGTCAGAGCCCGGAGTTTTTCCAGACTTTAACAACTGGAGGGCATTGGCAAATTTTTTCGAAGAAAAATCTCCAGAGATACATTTGTCAGGCGGTGTTTGAATCATCCAGATTTGCGACACCTCTCCAACGACGAGTCTGGCTGAGTCACGGTTAAGGGAAAAAAGAATGAAAAACACAAAGCGAAAGAGATTTGACAAGGTTTAAAACTTTTTTGTAGGCATAGGTGTGTGTACGCGTTTATTATATCCCTTTTGTACTGGCAACTTACACGCAGATATATGATAAATAAAGAGTAGCAACAATGCAAGTCTTTCTATCAAGTATTTCTTTTCTACTTTGTCTGCATGCTACACCTCAACCGCTTTGTTGCTTTTTCCTTTTTCCCTCTGCTCGCATTTCACCTAAAAATATATTTTCAGTTTCAATTATTTTTGTGGAGGAGCTCAAATACAAAATTGAATTAAAATTGAATTTTCGGACGTTAAGAATGAAAAATTTGAATTGATCCGTCGTCACCGCAAGTAATTGTAATTAAATCGTCATCTAAAAGAGGTAGATCATTAATCCACCCGCTCAACGGTGAACAATTGTACGACCGTATGCGCTTTGGATAATAATACGGCCGTACACATATGTCATGATCGCGCATTTAACTCTTTGAAATTTGACTTAATTAAATTTTTTCCTTTTTTAAAACAATATTTGGTTCAGATTCGTCTTTAGTTCAAATTGTCGACTGCACAATTTTGTTAGCAGCTTAAAGAGAATAGCAGCCTAGTTCTACTGATTTTGCAAATTTATTAACGAGCATGCAAGATCAAGGAAATTATTACCATAATGTTTTGCAAACTGTGCTTGAATAAATTCGATCGTTACAAAAATTTTGAAATTTTGTTTCACTTCAGTAGGAAAAAAAGCATTTTATTGATAAAATCTGCGCCAATACGCCGACTAGCGGCGATTACCTAAATCTTAGTCTGTCATGCGGCCGGCAACAGCCAAAAAGTTGTGCATCCATGTACTAAGTTGTATAACCAAGTTAAAAATAATCATCGAGTCATTCCATGCCAAATGCGCAAATTTTTTGGCACATTTGTAGATCTCACTGAAATAATAAGAATGAAAAAAAAATTTTTTTTAAATTCCCATTATTTTTGAAGTTACGGTCATTTAAAAAAACGCCATTTTTGCTTGTTCCGCTTCAATGCACATGCTTAAGATGTTATTTAATTTCTATTTTCTTAGCTTATCATCATAGGAGAATGCTGAAAATTGCTAGGAAGGTATTTTAAGACCCAAGGAGTCCAAAAAATAGCTTAAAAAGTTGTAAAAAGACTACTTCATATAATAAAAGAGCTTTGAATTTGTTTTTTACATTTTTCAGAGGTCGAATTTTAAAGGCATATAAAAAAATGGGTCTAAAATTTAAAAGCTAAAATTCACCCATTTTATTCTTATACCAATACACTTTTATGCCAAACAAAAAAGTTGAATTAATTTTGATGTTTACTACAAAAAAAATTTTTTTTAAGGGTAACACATTTTTTTTCCAAAAAATAGCATTGAATCAATTAAGACAGGTAAAATAACACGAGCCCCGTGGGAAAAAGGAAGCAGTAAAAGACATAAAAAAAGCTGATGCATGCATATCAACCAAAGTTTCATCTAAAAAAATCAAGCTACACAAAATTTGCTTTAATAAGTAGTTCTTTTTAAGGCCAAACACGTTAATCTCACAAACGATAAGTGTATGTACTATATTCAGGCTTGTCCATGGGACATATTTTTCTGTCCCATCCTATCTCATCCCATGGGATTCCCATTGGAATACAATTCAATAAAAATAATTAAATTTATGAAAATTTAGGTTTATTATCTACTAAATAGGATTACATGTACAAAGAAACATGAAAAACGACAAAATTTATTGACTTTGTTAACTTTAAATTTCAAAAGTATGTCTAACTATGAAAATTCAGTATCATTCTGGCACTATAATTCTATTTCTGAGTCACTCTGCTCATTCAGCAAATTATCAATTTCCTGCTCATCGGTTGTTTCTAATAATTCAGTTAATCCGGGCAATTTCTGAACCTTTCCTTAAGAAAAAAGGAGAGTAAAAAACATTTAAAAGGTAAAAAAAGTATAAAAACTAAGGTTAGCTCTGACGTAATTAAGTTGCTATGACATGGCTACTCTCCCATGGGAAATTCAAATGTGTACTGTCCCATCCCATCCCATCCCATGGACAAGCCTGACTATATTTTGTTATTATAGTACTATAGTATTATACAGTAGCATCACTGTAGAGCTTGATACCAATAGCTACAGAACATTATTTAACAAAATATAGCCAGCATTACCAGTCTGTGGAGAAAGCTTTTAGCAGCATCAGAGGTAATCCAAGAATGGGAATCTACATTGGCTTCTTTGAGAAATTAAGGGATTGCTACTCCAAGATACCCTTGGAGGAGGGGTGACAACAACAGCAACAACAATAACAAAATATGGGACAATCCAATGTCCAATGATTACAAATAATCATTACAACTTCAACTTAGTTATGCAACTTTAATTGGAAAAGAATAAGTTGCTACCATGGAGCACTGATACCAATAACTACATAACAAAATATAGGACAGTCCAACAATGTCTACAAATAATCGTTACAACTGCAACTTAAATTAAACAACTTTAATTGTAAAAAATAAGGTTTCATGTAGAGCTTGATACTAATAACTACAGAGCACTATTTAACAAAATACAGAACAGCCAGTGTCCAATGTCTAAAAAATAATCATTACAACTCTAACTTAAGTTAATCTTTAAAGTTACAACGATAATTTATGGAGACCCTGGATCATACTGAAAAGAAACACTGTAAACATGCAGATCAAATAAACTGTTTATCTGAAATTTTGCATTGTCGTCGGCTAGACGTTAAACACATGCCAATGCTGAGTAGAATACGATTGTATAGTATAAAGCATATGTTTTCTCTAGAAGGCCAAACAAAAAGATATTGCAGGCCCATGTGGGTGCAGAAATTGTACTTCTGCATTATGTTCTTAATCATTCACTGTCATCACCATACCAATCAGGGTTGTGAACTCAATAGATTTTTATTTGAGTTCAAGTTCATAAAAATTTACAAGTTCAAGTTCAAGTTATTTTAATTTTTAAGTTTTCGAGTTCTGTTCAATGCTGTAAAAATTAAAAGCTTGATTAAGCTTATTTACAAAATAACTTTTAAAAAAATTGGAAGGCTACCACCAAAAGATAAACAAAGTAAAGGAAATAATGAAACAGGCCATTATTTAGGCGTACCAGCCAAAAAAATGTTTGGGGGATGCAATACAGTTTTTCTTAAATTTTATGGCTTTGCCGGAATCATTATCTTTAGTACTTTATAGTTATAAGAAAAAAATTTGCCTCAAATTTATAGTGAAGATGAAAGAAAAAGATCTTCACTTGGAATTTGTCTTAGATTTCTTGATTTTTATTCCAAAAAAGTCTTTAAACAAAGTTTTTACCTCAAACCATAATCTTTTTTCTGAATTTAAAGACCTTGTCCTGCAAATGTAGTTCGTTTTCTGCGCCCAAAAATTATTTGTTGCCCAAACATTTTCCTGTTACTGCCCAAAAAATTCTGACTTTGCCCAAACATTTCCTGAGTCAAATACAACTCAACTGCATTTGAAATCAAACAATTTAATAACAGTATCAAAAGTAAAACCCTAAATGTTATTTATTCTCTTTTCAAAACTGTTCAATTAATGAATTCAAATTTAATTATGTATTTTTTGAGTTTGAGTTCAAGTTCGAGCTTAGCAATTTCAATTTTTTAAGTTTGGCAAAAGAGACCAAGTTCTTTGAGTTAAAGTTTAAGTTTGCAAGCCTGATACCAATCCACCAGTTTCTGTCATAAAACATATTCTGCTTCATATAAGACCTGTGCTTTGTGTTATGCAACCATATTCTGCTCAGCATTGCCATGTATTTAACTTCTAGCCAACAACAAAACAAAATTTCAGATAAGAATTTTAAAATGATGCAGTCAATATTTTTTGACATGAGCACTTAAAATAGATTTTTAACAGTTTACTTGATCTGCATGTTTTACACTGTTTCTTTTCAGTATGATCCAGGATCTCCGTAAATTATCGTTATAACTTTAAAGATTAACTTAAGTTAGAGTTGTAATGATTATTTTTAGTCATTGAGCACTCGACTGTTCTACTGTATATTTTGTTAAATAATGTTCTGTAGTTTTTGGTATCAAGCTCTACATTGAAACCTTATTTTTTACAATTAAAGTTGCTTAACTTAAGTAGACATTGTTGGACTGTCCTATATTTTGTTATGTGGTTATTGGTATCAGTGCGCCACAGTGAAGCTTATTCTTTTCCAATTAAAGTTGTATAACTAAGTTGAAGTTGTAATGATTATTTGTAGTCTACATAAGTGTTCCACAGTGAAATCTTAATTTTTGCAATTATAGTCACATTTAATGTATATGAATAATATAATACATACACTTATCGTTTGTGAGATTAACGTGTTTGGCCTTAAAAAGAACTACTTATTAAAGCAAATTTTGTGTAGCTTGATTTTTTTAGATGAAACTTTGGTTGATATGCATGCATCAGCTTTTTTTATGTCTTTTACTGCTTCCTTTTTCCCACGGGGCTCGTGTTATTTTACCTGTCTTAATTGATTCAATGCTATTTTTTGGAAAAAAAATGTGTTACCCTTAAAAAAAATTTTTTTTGTAGTAAACATCAAAATTAATTCAACTTTTTTGTTTGGCATAAAAGTGTATTGGTATAAGAATAAAATGGGTGAATTTTAGCTTTTAAATTTTAGACCCATTTTTTTATATGCCTTTAAAATTCGACCTCTGAAAAATGTAAAAAACAAATTCAAAGCTCTTTTATTATATGAAGTAGTCTTTTTACAACTTTTTAAGCTATTTTTTGGACTCCTTGGGTCTTAAAATACCTTCCTAGCAATTTTCAGCATTCTCCTATGATGATAAGCTAAGAAAATAGAAATTAAATAACATCTTAAGCATGTGCATTGAAGCGGAACAAGCAAAAATGGCGTTTTTTTAAATGACCGTAACTTCAAAAATAATGGGAATTTAAAAAAAATTTTTTTTTCATTCTTATTATTTCAGTGAGATCTACAAATGTGCCAAATTTCATAAAAATATGAAATATTTGGTGTAATTTTTAAAAATTTGCTCATTTGGCATGGAATGACCCCATCATAATCTCGATGCGTGCTTTTTATGAAGAAAATTTTAAGGGTATACCCGCTTGATGAGGTATGCAAGGGTGTACTGGTGCTCAAAGACTATTTTTAGTTCATGATTAAAATTCTTTATAAGCATATTAAAATTTCTATTTTTTTTATCATTTAAGAAAAGTTTTATAGTTAAGGTGAAGACCCCGAAAAATACTAATCCTGCTTTAAAGTCTAATATAAATATTAATCCTGTTTTAAACTTTAAAGCAGGGTTTCTAAACATTTTTAAAAACCATGGAACCTTTCTGCTATACTATTATTCTTTGGTGAATATTCTTTGATGAACCCTACATAAAAACACTTGAGAAAATTTTTGCAGGAAACAAAATAAAGATTTTTTTGGGTCTTCACTTAATCTTTAAGGTAATAAATTTAAAATCACTACGCTGGTAATTCAATTAAGGATTTCAACTTAAGTTGAGGAACAAACAAATTCTTTTTTAAAGCATAATTTGGAACTAGGGCATATACACAGTGATGGCCTTACAAAAAGGGGGTCCGATGCAAAAAAACTAAGGGGGGGGGCACTATTTAGTGTTCCAAGGCAAACCAATGTTTAAAAAAAGATGATTGTCATAGGCGGAGCACTTTATATTATATCAAAACAAAGTGATCTCTAAAAGAAAGGTCTTCAATTTAGGAGGGGCCACTGTTAAGTGTTCCAAAACAGTGTAGTCTCCATAGGTGGGCACGGTACTTCTTAAAAGTATCGCGGTACCAGTACTCGTTACCTTGCTAAAATTGTACCGCGGTACCAGTACGGTACTAAAAAAGTACCGCGGTACCGGTACTTTTAAATAATACAAATTAATGGTAATGATTAAAACTCTATCATACTTTGGATTTTATTTGACATTTAAAAATTGTATTTAACAAAGCAAAAACAATATCGTACGTATCCAACTGTTCACTTTCAAAAATTAATTATACTTTGGATGTAAAAAACAAGCAGTGAATATGTTTTTAACTTGATTTTTCCCATAAAATATGCTTTGGATATATGAAAAGCCTAATGAATACCTTGTCTTCTGTTTTGTTTTTTATATTACAAAAAGTTTGTCAAAAATCGTACTAATTTCCATATAACCTATTACAGTGGTTTAGTCAAAGTTATTCTCAAACGTTTTGGGTCACGAACCTCTATTTGCAAATCTTTTTTTATCATGGACCCCAATCTTATATCACATCAATTTTCTGCCCAACCAACAGAGGAAAGATAAAACAAACCCAAAAATAAATAACACAAAATCCGTTAAAAAAAAATGCTTATAGACAGGCATACCATATTTCCGTAGTGTTCTCTAAAAAGGTCTTTACTTTAAATCCGTCTCGGATTTCATGGTATGGATTACTTTACCAGGTATATAGATTGACAAATTTTGTCATATCGTCGCGGACCCCTTGTGCGCTCATCACGGAACTCATTTTGGGAAACTCTGGTTTTGGTAATTTAGTAAAATTACTCAACCTTCCCTGGCCGTTAAATGTTATGATAATTTTTTATATTTTTGCTTGCAAAGCAACAAAATTAAAATTTCATCAAGTCCTTTTTGCATTGGTATGAATATGAAATCTGGTGTTTAGTGGGTTTTTAATTTTATGCAAAATATTTCCATTTTTATAATTAGACAGCTAGAATGTTCCTTGCAAATGCAATACCTTCGGAAAATATTTACTACACTAAGATTGAGTCCTATAATTTCTGATATACCATATTAAGCTCCGAAAGCGCTATAAAGATTTGACATAATTGTAACGCAAAAATGCTACTTTTTCCAAAGCTACAATGTCTTTTTTGCTGAATAATTACTATATGCACATTAAACGCGATAATCACTCTTTTTTTTGCACATCTGATGCAGTGACCATGCACAATTTTTTTTGTACATGTTATAACGTATATAATTTAATGAAAACAATGCACTACCAGCGTAACTACGATAAGCATAGCTAAGCCGCAGGGGCATACTGGCGGTAGCAGGGGCATACTGGCGGTAGTTTCGATATGCTGACCACATCATCGAGTCAGCTAACACGAATCGGGTAAAGTTAAGTTAAACCCTGCAGTTCCATTGCTAACATTAAGTAAGAATAGTCAAGCCAAACAACAAGCAAATGCCGACATGCAGACCTGTTTCGTCCTTGTTAGGAATCCTCAGGATACTACAGCTTGTTGTTGACCCCAGCTGAAATCAGCTGTATCCGCAGCTGACAACAAAAGTGTTATTTAAGTTTACGCAGAAAAAAACTTCACTCTTTGGATAGAGATACTTAAATGTTGTAATAAAATATTATTTCGGATTGAAAAAGCAACTTTTCGAAAGGTAATCAAATTTCGTAAATTAGCCGAAAACCAGAGATTGGTTTCAGAAAGTTAACAACTTCGGCAGTTTGATTGATCGTTCTGCAAAATCTGATTTCATTATTAAAATTTTTCGATCTTAGCAACAACGAATGTTTCAAAATTCACTGGACTTTTTAAACAATTTTGGAAATGAACTTTTTATATAATAAAAAGAAATACAATTTATTCTAAGAAAAAATTGAAATATTAAATGGCACATCGTACTTTTTTATAATTATTTGAAAATGTTATAATAAGCCTAATTTAAAAAATTTAATTAGGATTGATTACTTTGGTAAAATAAATTTTTTTGGATTTTTGCAAGCTTTTTTCTTTTTTAGTAGGTTAGTCTAGCTTACATAGAATATTTTATAGTTGAACTTGACTAATGCTCTGGCGTATATTTTTGATTTTAAATTCACCGTCCATTGAATTATTTATTAATACATTTCGTCAGAGCACAGCTGCCCAACCCGAGACCCGCAAAGTCTATTGTTGAAGCAAGAATTATAATGTTCGATACAATCCACAGCATAATTAAAAGTAGGGCGGAAGTCCTTTGATAATTTTCGATCACCTCAAGCAAATTGCGACAAATATTTCTTTACTTTTTAAATGAATCTATATTGTTCGATCTTTCGGTTATTTTCATCAAACGCTCAGTGCAACAAAGAAAAGTAGGCTATTCTATTTAAAGTTATTTTAAACATAAACTTACAAGGAGGACAAACGAACGCACACCTATCTAGATATTGTACTGTACAGAAAGTAACATATAAAAATAAAATAGCTATTCACGCCAAGTCATTTATGCTAAATTTTAATACCGGTGCGTAGTGTTGTAAAATATTTTTCACTGCCTGTTCTTGTCGCAAATAAAAATATAAAAGCTGGAGCAGGGATCTTTTAACTGTGCTACATTTGATGTGTCATCTGCTTGAATAAAAACAAGTCAAATAACCTCTGTTGGTGCGTTTTTCTTTAAGTTCAATATTAACACTGAAAAATAATTGTGCCATTTTTTTGTGGTAATTAGAATTTTATTGGTTGATTTCATTTCAGTAACCTCTTTTTATTCTGTTAAAATTGGTCAAAAAAATGGAGTTTGAATAGTTTCAAAAAAAACAGAGTCGAATGACATAGACTGACGCTGGCGTATAAAAAAATGATACAATTAATTATAGAATGTAAAACTTCAAGCGCATAAGCAATTAATGATCTTTATTTAATTTAGTCAAAACAAAACCTGACATTTAAACGGATAAGTTAAAACAATACTTTTTCAACCAATTTTAATTTTGTTTCTTTTTCTATGCACATTAATAACATGATTAAGATTGATTGAAAAATATAAGACAAAATAAGCTTCATACACAAACCCGTCATTCGTTTCCAAGATGTAAAATTTTTATTGATTTTTATCGTATTTCAACTCCATTTATTCTTCAGACTCGAAACGTTATACTAAGGGCAACTTTTAAGCAATACCGTACCTGCTTATTTAATGCTATATATATATAGGTCCGCAAGCAACCAGAAGATTTAGCAAATAATTGCTTTTAGAGATGCCAAAATAGTGTAGTGAATTGGAATTTTTAATTTATTTTTTTAGTTTTAATTTGAGACATAAAATGCTAGTCTACCCAGACTACCCTACTAGCCTACTAGCCTGAGTAAGCTAAGCCTAAATAAAAAGTTGCAAAAGGGCTACTAGCTATGAAGTGCGTAAAACGTTTCTAAACCTGACCTTACTTAAAATTAACTCGTAACTACTACCGGAAGGATGGGGAAAGTACTGGTGAACACTTAAGTTTGACAAATGTCAATTTGTGATAATACTACTGTAAATCAAGAAACTACTTTGAAGGTGCAATCGATACGAAAAACAAAAACATGTCGCAATGCTTGCAAAAAAAAACTTTCATTGACCCTAAAATTAGACGGAGTACCGCGGTACTTTATAAAAAAAAGTACCTCGGTACCGGTACTAAAAAAGTACTGCTGTACTTTTGTACACGGTATTGCCCACCTATGGTAGTCTTTAAAAAAATCTCATCGTTTTAGGAGGGGCCACTTTTTAGTGTATCAAAACAATTTTTGCTTTAATTCATCGCCGGTAAAATCGTTTATGACGTCTCTGTTTTGCCAAACAACTAGTAAGTAAGTAGACAAATTGCGACTATTCAAATAAAAAATGGTTTTCAAATAAGCCTGTCTAGTCTACGTATATGAGTAAATCAAAAATCCAAATCAGAGCGTCGAACCGGAACCGTTTAAAGTAATGTTTCGGTTCAAGTTCATTAAATGATATTTTTACGGGTTCTACCCCGGTTCAGGTTCAAAGAATAATAACGGTTAATACGGGTTAACGGTTCCGGTTTGGGTTCGGTTCGACACCCTAGTTTAAATATCTAATAACAAGTCAATAATTAAAAAACCAAGTTTGTGAAAGTTGAATTGTAGAATACGCTTTTGTAATTTTAAAGAAATTTGCCTATATTACCGAAATGCAATAGAACTTAGCCTAGAATTAGCTTTATTTAAATTTGTCTGAAGTAGCTGTACAAGTTTAAATTCTCAAAATTGTTTATCTAATTAAACAGAAACTCCATGCTTAATCAAACTTTTTTTGTTGAAAACTATCTAAGAATAAATGCACTAGTACCAGCTATTAATCAAAAAAACTAGCACTTGAAAAAATCTTCAGTAAACTGCAAAACAACGTTTGTTCTGACATCAGTTTTTAATTAACGAATTCTGAGCAAACACACTCTGCACAAAAGACGTTTGCTATTATAAAGGGATAGATCCAAAAAGCTCAAGGCGGAAGGCTAATTTCAACCATGTTTTAATTGTTTATTAACTAAAACTAAACGTTCATGAGTTCAAAGATACAGGCTAACCTACTTACGGAAGAAAAAAACGAAACGGCATTGCGTGAAGTTTTAAAGCGAGACCACAGTCGTGGCGCTTTAAACCACACGACCACGCTACCGAGTATTTGGGGCAATTAAGGGCCATTTCGACTTATCATAAATATTCGCTGGGCGAAATTAGTGACCGTAATGAAAAACGGGCAAAGTTCTACAAGTAAAGCTTCACTTTAGACCACGTTTCTTTAAATCGCTTTTTATTAAAATACTTTCCCTTGTTGCATCATTCGGAGATTTAATTTCGTCCCTTCGGAAAATTCCTTACGAGCTCTTAAAGCCTTTACGCGGGCCACGGATTGGAAGTCCCTGATGTAGTCTATAGTTTGTTCGGGAAAAAATAACATTTTACGTTTCATTGGTTTGTTTCAATTTTTTTATTTTGTACATTATCTGAGATATGGGAGGAAGGAGCTTATTAATTATTTAATGCCAACCACTTACAGCGGCTACTGATAATTATTTACTGTTGTTGCAAACTTTTTATTGATTAGAGATTCTTTCGCTGGGCAAGGAGAGTAACTACTTTTACCCTTCCCTAATCCGCCATTGCATTTGAGACTTCTAAGATTTTTTCATATTCTGCTTACCAAAGCAGCCTTTCGTCTTTTTTTATCTGGTTCAATCACAAATATTATTATTAATCGTATATTAAATTTTTTTGATCCCAACCTGTAGTCCCAACTTTTTTACTCTATATTTATTCTTCTGACTTGCAAAAAAGCATCGGAGGTGCTATATATAGAGCAACTGTCAAGCATTTACCCTAACCTGCTTCCAGATGCAAAGATATTGCATTCCGGTTAAAATCATTTATTTTTATTTTTCATTTCGTGATATAGGACACAATAGAAAGGCGCGAGTAGGTTCTGATCCGCGACCGTGTCGATCGCATTCACTATCAATCACGGCGCTCTTAACCACCCCATCACCTGCTTTCAGGTTTGCGTATAAGGGGTACCCGACCTTCTACTCGTCGCGGGCGAAACCTTCGTCTGCAAATTTACTTTGGGCCACAATCGGTATAGTAGTTAAAGTGACGCTGCATTCAAGAGGCTCGTGGAAGTTAATTCGAAAATTTTTTGTTAGATTCAAAGTAATAATTTTTTATTTTTTTGTCTTTATGGTCTTATTTCGTATTAACTTCCAATGAATATTAAAATTTGAATCACGAATTTATTTGAAGACAAAAAAATGGTCATCACTTTGACTCTACGTCGGTGCTTTTCAACTTTATCCGCCTGCGGCACATTTTGCGACTTTTTCGAAATTCGCGGCAAACTTGGACCAGATTTTTAAAATTTCGTCCCTAAAAAGTAATGTTCTCTAAAAAAAAAGGTTTTCACTTTGAATCTGTCTCGAATTTCTTGATTTTCGTCCCTAAGAAGCAATTTTCTTCTTCTTCATTTGGGGGTAATGGACGAAAGCTGAATGGTCCAATAAATGGCTGGACATGTTTGCATCAACCAGGTCTCCAGGTTCTTGTTGACATCTGAGACAGCACGGGCTCCATTTGGATGCTGGTAGACAGAACAAGATGTTATTACGTGCTCAATTGTCTGCTCCTTTGCGCCACACTCACAGGCCGCCGTAAAACCATACCTCATTTATGCGTTTCTGAACGAAATAGACCGATGCCCGTTCGGAGGTGGTTAAACCTGACTCATGAAGGTCTGGGAAAGCTAAATCCCGGTGGCATTGGGCTAACATCTTTAATAAATGTATGGAACGGAGAGGTGTTCTCCTGCCACTCCATGCTCCATCTATATTGCGCCCATCGGGCTATACTGGTGCTTGACTGGGCGGAGTTGTTCAGCAGTTCCAATGCAGCAGGCACAAATGGGTGTCTTGATTTGAGCTGCTGCTATTTCCACCAAGTGGAGACAGAAGCCTTTCATGTAGGAGATGTTCTAGTTCCTGGGGGCGACGAGCTAAAGACAGTACGGCTGGCTTTTTGGCGCCAAAGTTCAGTTGGTTGGACGCCTGCTAATTAAAAAGATTATCCGTTGGTGTGGGACGTAGGCATTCGGTCAGTATGCGCAAGCTATCGTGTATGGGCACTGCGACAAAAAAGTAGCGTTCATTTACAAAAAGAAGCAAAAGAGAGTCGATAAGTCCTAAGAAGTAGTGTTTTCAAAATAAAGGTCGGGGAACAATGGACTAATGTTTTTTAATGAGGTCGCAATATTTACGATATCTAATGTCGAAGTATAATGCTTTTTAAACAAATAGTGGAAATTTTTTGGAATAGTTTTTATTATAGGAAGGTTCAGAAGTTTTTTTTTTTTTTTTCTGTGCAACTCTTTTGTCACATCAATTTTGACAATTTTTGTCAGACCAATTATTTCGAAAATTATTCCCTTCTTCTTGACCTCGAAATAAAAATATAAAAGACTGAAAATTCAGCTATCTCTTCTTAAAGACGTATATAGTCGCGACTCTGTTGATTGACCATGATTTCGGCAATAGAAAACTTTGAAAAAAAGGAAGAATAACACCAACATACCCTAAACCTAGCCTTATGCTGGCTTGAACGAATAAAAAGTAATCACAGATAATTTTTTAAAAATTTTATATTTGTTAGACGGTACGACACTGTAAAACAGTGCTTCTCAATCAGTGGGCCAACAGGTGGGCCATACACTTTTAATGACTGTTTCAATTTGTTTGGTGAAAATGGAGGCTACTTTATTTCGATTAAGTTATAACTGACGCTCACTTTAATGAAGGCTTCCTGGTTTCTTTTAAACGCGAACTGTTACACAACGCATATTTTTACTGTCATAAGGGTCGGTCAATATCTAATGACCAGCAACTACCGATACACTGGTTGCGTTTTTATAAGATGCTTTATTTGGAGGTTGGTCTCGAAGCCAGTCAAGTGAGATAATTAATAATGTTACGAAACTTCCTATTTGTGGTTTAAGACCACAAAAGGTCAGTTTCGGACCAAAGTACGCTATGTATAGAAATACAAAGATTGTGATCTGCCAGCGTTTCCTTTAAGGTGCTAAGCCACCGAGATGACAAACTTGCATATTTTGTTATTACATCATTATTGTGGTTTGCAATAAATCATTTTTGGTCAATTTTAGTAAACCAGCAATTACAGCTAACAGCAATTACAGTTGAAAATATAGAACACCGATAGCAATTCTTCAACTCTTCTTAAAAATTGAAAACAAAGAATTGCCGCGGGCTTACTTTGAAACTTTTTCATAAGATCTCCGACCACCATAAGGTGCGCTTTCTTGTAAATTGATTTTCAACAGACATTCGACGTTCCGCACAAGTGATGGCTCCAGCAGTCGCCTATGTTCTTTGAGAAACCGCTCACCATAAGGCCCAGCACTATTGTCTTTTTTATTTGAGATCTACATCAACGACCTACTGATTAGTCAGTCCCTACAATATGGTTACGCTGATGATCTGGTTATCCTCTATGTAATAAAGACTGGAAGCGAGTAGAAGAGAAGTTGGAGTCAGACATAAAAAACATTTCTGACTGTTTAGAACTGAAAATTTCTTTCTAATTATTTTTTAATTGACGATTTTACCAATCCAAGAAAAATAGTTAAATTGATTTTAATCGTAATTAAAAGTCGAAATTGTCAGGTTAATATTAAAACATTGACTAACGATAACTACCTCAGCAGATAAAAATGATTTCCTTCAAAGTAGAATAACAAAACGTATCAGCTCACTTATTTTCAATGGAATCTTATCAAAGTAGCTACTCAAAACCTTTTTTCTATGCAAGTTTTCAAATTACCTCGTGACGTAAAGACGAAGGAAAAAATATCAAGCAATGCGAAATGTGATTTAACTATATAAATAAATTAGTTCAAACCACTGACTAAGTAGATAAATGAAGATTGCCACTCAGTACTGTTAAGACCACAACGATTGCCTTCCAGTTAAACACCAAAGAAACAAACAGCTAAACATGTTTGTCAAAGGGTCTCAGATACCATACCACAGTCAACCTACATATCTGGGAGTACAACTAGACAGGCAACTCACTTATTGACAACACCTGGAATTTTTACGTGCCAAAATCTCCGCACGAAACAATTTATTAAAATGCTTAATAGGAACTTCGTGGGGCGCGAAAACAACTACACTGTGAACCATACACTTGCAGCTGTATACAGTGCGGCAGAATATGCAGCCCCGGCATAGCCCCGCAGAGGCGTAGGATTGTTTTAAAACTTTATTCAGACTGAAAATGGTCGCATAAAAAGCGAGCGGAAGCGAGATTTTCCGTATGCTTTTAAAAAATACGCTATTAACAAACAAAGCCATACCGAAGGTATACGCCAGATATAAGGCAGTTGCAGATCTAAAATGCCTATCTTAAAATCATACCAAAAAGAATTGGAAAAAATATAAAAGCTTTTAGAATGTATTCCAAAGCAAAACTTTCAGAATACCAGTTTATGAAAAAGCAGTGATGGTAGTTGCGCAAATCCCGAGAGGGTGGAAAGACACACCCAATAACATTTGCAGTAACTTATCAGAAATTTGTAAAAATATGTTTAGTAGAGCAAAAATTAAAAATTGTTCCTAATTTTTTTTAAAAAATGGTCTGCTGACTGATGGCATGCACAAAATCAAAATGACAGTTTGCACTATTTTGTTCATAATAAAAATTAACAGTTGCACCTTCTTTATACAGTAAATTGTTACAACTTTACTCAGGTAACCGAAAGGACCAGTTGAACTAGGCAACACAACTACCTGCACTGAAGTAAAGCTGTGTTTATTTCATTTATGCCGGCTCTAGAAAAAGTTTGTCGCGAAACTAAAGTTCTTTCAACCCTTAGTTCTGGTAAAGTACAATGCATTTGCTAGAAAACCTTCTCTCTACAAATTGAAGATACTACAGTTTCTAACGATAAAAAATTTATTCACAAAAATCAAAAAAACTTGAACAATTCTCGTAAAACTTGGCTCTCAAGCTTCACCAAACTTCAAAGCGATTCACAACGCCAGCAACTGCAAATAATCACTCAACAACTTTGTACTGACTACCAATAAGAATAAAGTAGCACCCTGATGGCTAATATTAAACTTAACAGTTCGTCTACCACACAGGCTAAAACAATTCTATCTCACTATAGAACTAACTTCCATGGCGTCAATATTGACCCTTGACTACTAGTACACAGGCGATAATAACACAAACGATTTCTAAGTGCTACTCAACTGGAATGACTCAACAAAATAAATAAAAAATTTAAGACGCTACATTATTTATATACAGGGTGGGCCAATAGTAGGTATGCAATTATTAAATGTATGATTTAGGTCCAAAAGTAGGTTTTTAGTTTTCATGTAGACATTTTTAAAGTTTAAGAATGCCATCAATATCTTAGAAAGAAACTGTATAATCCCTCTGATGCTCAAAATATCCTCTGGGAACATTGCAACATTCTTCACACCTGTCCAGAACACTCTGACACACAGTGCACCACAAATTTCAATTTTCATCATTTTCTCTGAATTCGTCATAAATGTAATCTTTTAATTCAGTTACTGTTTTGGAATTCTTCTCATACACCTTGTTCTTTGCAATAACCCGCCAAAAAAGAAATCCATTGGAGTCAGGTCAGGTGAGCATGGTGGGCATTTAATGCTACCTCTTCTTCAAAACCAACGCTGTGGAAAGACTTTTGTTATGTTAATCTCTTAATCTTAGCACATAATGTGGAGATGCTCCATCTTGCTGAATGAACAGTTTATCAAAATTAGGTTTGGTTTGGAGTTGTGGCACTATCACTTCATGAAGCATTTCCAAGTAGTTCTCACCATTCACAGTCAACCATGAAAAAAATAGTTTATAACTGTATACCTACTTTTGGCCCACCCTGTATAAATCAGCCAAAATCATCACATAAAAATTAAAATCATTAGAACGAACAAGAATCCTTAGATCAGGGATGTCCAACCTTGTTTCATTATGGGCCAAATGTTAAATCGAGCCTAATTCGGTTAGCCGCAAAAAGCTTTTCATAGACTCTAATTTCTTAATTTTTTGCTTTAAAATAAAGTGTTCCTAGAAAAAAAAGGTCTTCACTCAGAATCTCGCTCTAATTTATTAATTTAGTCCCTAAAATCAAGTGTTCTCTAAAAAAAAAAGAAAAAAAAAAAAGGACTTCACTCAAAATCTGGCTCTGATTTGTCGATTTTCTTCCTAAATAAGTACTTGGCAAAGTCGCGGAACTCATTTTCGAAAACCTAACTATACCCAAAAAACTTGGAATAGGCGGTGGGCGCCATCAGAAGTTTAAGTGGGCCGCAGGTTGGACATCCCTGCCTTAGATTAATTATTGCTGAGTTTAGCAATCGGAAAAAGCATTTTATAACGTCACAGTACAGTCATATGATAAAATGGTAAACAACTTATGTAACTTATAAAGTAGAATTAGTTTAATAGTAGTAGTTGATACCAATCTTTTTTTAAAGCTTTAGAAAAAATTACGTCATCGGCCGCAAAACATCGCAAAACTTCTGTTGGTCAATGCGCTTAAATAAAACAGTAAAAATGACTCTTTATAATCACCTATAACAGGGGTGGCCAACTTGTCTGCTGGTAAGATCGACTTTGATTTTTTAAAATTCGCGATCGACTAGTGTAAAAAGGATTGATCTCAAAAGAAGGTCTTCAAATCTGTCTGGGATTTCGTAAAAAAGGTCTTCACTTTGAATAGGTCTCAAATTTTACTATAAGTCTTAAAGTTTGTTTTACTTAGAGTTTTAAAGTAAAACATTCTATGTTTACTAAAAATCAGAAGCAATCGACCAACTAAGACGTCTATCGCGATCGACGTGTTGACCATTCTGACTTGCAAGAACAACTGGCAGACTTAGGCGTACGCACGCCCTTTGAAGAATGGTGATCAGAATTGTACACTTATACATAATAACATACAATAGCTTATTTAGGGGTGGACATTGTGCCCTTAGAAATCACTAATACGAGAAATCAGAGACAGATTTAACGTGAAGACTTTTCTACCACTTGAAAAAAATTAGCACTTAGCATATTTAATTGTGATTGTATGCCCCCCCCCTTTCAAAAATCCTTGTTACGCCACTGATAACATATTAGCGACAGATAGGGTACAATAGTATGGTATAAGATTTATTGTTTGTCTTTTTAAAATTTATTAGCAATTTTATTCTAAGATGTTTTTTTCTATCTTCCAAATTGCATTAAAGTTGGTTAATCTGCAGTACTATTACCAGATCACCTGTGAGTAAAACTTCCAAAGTAAAAAAATATTTGGACTAAAGTCAGATCTTCTATGTTTTGCTTTTGATGTTTATTTTTTTATCACAATGCCTTCGAGTGAGATGTGAGCCTGACCTACTCCGCTGTACATTGCTACAAAAAGCGAAACCAGTGCTAAGCAACTATAAGAAGCGTCTCAAAAGGAACCTCGATTAAATTCTGGATAAGCATCATAAAATTATATATAAAACGATATGTAGGTTTATAATAAAAAATAGTTTAACTAATCAAGCCGCCATAATAAAAAATTTTTCTGTACGAGTCAATAATTTATAAAGCTTTAAAAAGTAAAAATATATAGGCTTACATCAAAACTAAATAAGCACATTAAACAAAAATGATTCTTTCTTTTTACAAAAATTTTACCATTATATCTTGTTTCGTCTTATCTTGGGTAAAAACTAAGTAGATTTGCTAACATTCAGTCACCATCTTGTGTTTATTGTGTTTATTAAATGAGACAAAGGTCTAGGCGATCCTTTCTTCCACCTGCCCCGAAACTACTGTATTAAACGACCATGCCGAGCTAGGCACCGACGCTGACCAGTGGCAAAATTATAGATGAAACATGAAATACGTTGAGAGTACTTCCAGCCTCCATGCTTTCATACGTTGACAGTACATCCAAGCTTCAAATGAAGCACGAGGTTTGACGGTTCTTGAGGACGAAACCCGATGCTGGCTCAACACTATCACTTCCAGCACTTTATCCAGCAGCAGTCTGATCCAGTAAAAAAAATAAACTCTTGGCCCCAGTCGTGTTTGCTTTTGATTTAGAGTGGATGGCCTTCCGTACTACGATGACGAATATCTTTTTTCGTCTTTGCTTTTTTTCTATGCATCTTTTCTCTTAAGATAAAATAGGGTTTTATGCATGTGAAGATTAAAAAACGTTTAGCGAAATAAGTTTTATTAACTGTCAAGGTGGATCTATAAAGGACATGCCAATTTTTGTTATCAGTAAAGAATTTTGAATCAATTTACACTTTATTTAAATTCCTCTCTACAGGTTACAAATTCCTCCTTAGAGAGTCAAGGCTTACTTTTAGAAATACTGAGCTAGATAGAATCGATATTAGTTGTAATACAAAGTGCTCGATAAGGCAGTTAAAGCTGAATGTTTTTGAATTTTATTAAAATTTCATTCAGTCAACAGCCTGTCTTACCCAAATGCAATTATTGGGGTATTTTATTCTAATAGGATTCAATATGTAGTTATATAAAGTGCGTTGTCTCCATACTTTTAGTAGCACCTTATAGTGCTTTGTGATTACTATTATTAAAATTAAGTTAATTTTGAGCCGACTTAATTCAATTACGGGGGTATATCACATCAGCAAACTTAACTCAAGGAAACTCTCATTGATATTTAATAGTTACGTTTACGATTACATGAAAAATTTATGCCACTGCAAGGTGCTTCAAAAAGCATAATAGGCCTACTTTTTTTTTAACGTAATTTTAAAATAGCTTTTGGTCCATAACCAGGACCGCTTATAGTAATTGTGCTTTTGGTACGTAACTCCTCCCCGACGAATGAAAAATTTTTTGCGTAAGTCAATACTTGAAGTCAAAATAAATTTAATGGGTGGTAGTGTATCGATTACGCAATCACAACGTAACAATAAAAAAGATGACTTCATAATCAAAAGCTTAAAAATTACTGTAAAAGACTAAAAATCAACTATAGAGTTATAAGGTTAAGATTAGAATTATAAACGAAGTGTAACATAAATATTAATGTTGTTTATTCCCGTTACCAAATATCTGCTTTTTTGAAGATAAAGTTTTTTTTGTAATAATTGTGCGAATCAAAGGTGTTGAAATCGAAATCAATGCAAAGAGAAATTTAGTTCTAAAATATTTTTATGTTTGATTCTATGTATGATTTGTTATTAGGCAGAAGAATAGTGATGTTACTAAACGGAAAAATACAAATACCATTTTTTATCAGGGGTGGCCAATCACTCAAGGACTAAGAGCCATATTTCTTACTGTGTTGCCGCAAAGAGCCACATTGTTCACATGGACACACAAGCCACACAGATGACAACTTTCAAACATACTTTAGCTCGTCCAGATTTATAATATATGTCACACACAACGGAGTAATTTACATTAAACAATGAACATAGTGTACAAATAATTCGAAAAAGTTTTATCTGTTTTTCTGCTTGATTTTCAAAGTAAGGATGGGCAAACTACGGCCCACCACGACTTTCTGTGCGGCCCGCAAAAGCCTCAAGCAAGTAACTTTACACTCTCTTAGCTTTTAATCGTGGTGATTGTAGCGTTTGTGACTAAATATATTATATACATAAGATTATATTGGCAACATGGTATTCATACAAGTAGTTATGGAATTGTGATTAGTTTTTTAAATACACGTTAGTAAGATACCGCGTGCATAGTCTGTTGAGCTACGTTGAGTAAAATCCGTTAAGATAGCCAGCAGACATTGCAGTGACCTCTAAAAAAAAGCCATCACTTTCAATCAATGTCCAAACTTTGGAACCGTTTCGTTTTTGGGACAAAAATGAAGTTTAGACACTGATTGAAACTGATAATCTTTTTTTTAAAGAGACTACTATTAATGCGACCCGCAAACAAAATCAACTTGTGAATGCGGCCCTCGAGCTAAAAAGTTTGCTCAACCCTGTTTTAAAATGATTAACTTTTTCCAGTTCACTCTCTTTCGGAAATTCCCTGTTGTTATTAGCATGGAGTGTGTAGCAAAGGCGTTCAAGATTTGCGTTTTAAAGTGCGCTGATGACGCTTGACATATAAGGTCTTACGTTTTACATAGAAGGCCTGACGCTTGACATACAACGTTTAACATATAAAGCATATTTTGCCATTACGTTTAACAACAGAAAAATAAAACTCTCCTATTTCGTTAAAATGCTTTGTGTTCAACGTCGTTTGTTTGTATTTTTCCTGGGATTTTGAGAACAAACTTGACACAAATTATTCAGTCAAATAAACTAATATTAATACACCCAGTGGCGTATCGCGGATTTTTGAATGGGAAGGCCATACCACCACAACCAAATGTGGTTAGTGGAGAAATTTATTCAAGTGGTAGAAAAAAAAGGTCTTCAATTTGTATCAGTCCCCGATTTCATAATTTTCGTCTCTGAGGTTTAGTGATTTCTTGATAAATAAAAAAGGGGTCTGCACGTAGCATCTTTCTTTGTTTTCTACCGGATTTTTTTCTCAAAAGATCTCTAAGAGGGGCCATGAATATTTAAAGGGTGAGCATGGCACTAAAATTACAGTCCAACGTATGTTAAGCCTACGTATTAGCGATCTTCTAGGAGGACCATGGCAAAATGCCTCATAAATATGCTACTGAATACACCCTAAAAACACAAACATAATATGAATGTAAGAGCCGCATGAAACCAGGCAAAGAGCCGTGGGTTGGCCTCCCTGCACAGTGATGAATATTTAAAATTGGAGGCCCAAGGCAAAATCCTAATCAGATTTCCCAACTATTGGTGTTTTCTAAAAAAAAAAGGTCTTTGATCTTGTATTTCGCTATTTCTTTCCCAAAATCATCGTGATCTCTAAAAAAAGGTCTTCGCCTTGAATCGATCTCGTATTTCCCACTTTTCGTCCCAACTTCATAATGATTTCTAAAAAAAGGTCCTCAGATGAATTCGTTCTGAGATTTTTCACTTTTCGTAACAATTTCATAATGATCTTTAAAAAATATCCAGCCAAATGAAATTATATGTGGTATTTTCAAAAAGTGGGTGGCCCTAAAAACAAGGTGGGGGGCGAGGCAATTGCCTCACTTGCCTCACCCAATATCCACCGCTGTCCCTGCAGTATAAAATAAAGTCTTTAGTCGCGTTGCCTTTTTTATATCTCTTGTCCCAATTCTGTGCGAGCTTCGCAGATTCTATTGATAGTTTGAAGCAACTGAAGCGAAGCGGGAAGCAGTACATTTGGATTGATTTCTCAACTGTACAAAAATGTAACAACAGCTTTTTTAATTAATGAAGTAGATTGAAATGTTATTTTACATACAGTAGCTTCTTTTATAACCAGTTTAAAATATTAAGTCTGCATTTATTTAGTTGTACTTTACATTATTCATAAATATATAGTAAGCTAGTTATATTTGAGACCTGTAGTACCAGTTTTAAGGTTTTAGAATTGTTTAAAAGCAGTGCACTCTTTTCAGAATACAGTCGATAAACATTACTTTTAATTTAAATTTGCTTTGAATTTCCAATTCTTCTACGTTTATTGAAAACATGGCAACTGGTAGTACGGACAACCTTTCACCAACAGGTAGGCTTAACTTAATAAAGCTTTTGAAGATAGTAAATGGAGTAAAATTAATCCAATCTTTGTTCTAATTTTACAGATTGATAAATTTTAGGGTCTTTTCAAGAAGTCACCGTGCGCAATTTTTTCGATAAAGCTAACTCGAAATCCCCTTTTAGCATCAGGATGGAATAAAGAAACCAAAAGAAAAAGGATCTCCTAAGAAGCGATAGGGGATCCGAGTTAGTTTCACGAAAAAAATCGGTTACGGTGACTTCTTAAAGAGGCCTAAATTTTATTCTTGCGATTTTTTTAACAGCTCAAAAACACTTATTGACCTAGACTTTGTTTTTAAAACCGTCCTACTAAGGAGATATAATAAAAAACGATATGCAATTTGAAGTGCGAGCAAAACCCTGAGCATTAAGCGTTACGTACTAAAATGTTTTGACCAGGGGCGTCCAACCCATGGCCCGCGCAATATTTTCCTAAATGACGTAGGCTTACCATACGTCCCGATTTTTAGGGTTCTGTCCCGCCCAATTTAATAGAAATCCCACCAGAGACCCAAGACAGATTCTATGTGCAGACACCCTTTTTTCTTGTTTTTTTTTCTGAGATAACTAGTTTTACGAGACAAAAATCATGAAATCCGAGACTGATTTAAAGTAAAGATCTTTTTTCTTTTTTTTTTAGAGAACACTGCTTTGAAGGAAACAATTTCAAAAAATCGAAGAATGATTTGAAGTAAAGGCCTTTTTCTTTAGAGATCACTACGATTTTGGAACGAAAATTGGGGTGTTTTATTGTTTGGCCAGCCAATATTTTTGATGAGCCAAAATGCCCCTCGGCTCAAAAAAGTTTGGACGCCCCTGGTTTTGACAAATACATTCTAAAGTGCATAAAGATTAAGAAAGGTGCGTGCCTAATATAGATTTACTTGTTAAACCTGTCAAGCTCCATATATAATTATGCCATTTGGAGGGGAATGATAAACAGTTGCATCACCAAAAAATATTACAGTGGTGGTTATTTCTGTTACGGGTTTTAAAAAATTAAATACTAAATAAATCTATTTACTGCAAGCTATTTAGATTGCAATAATATATATACTCTCTATATATATTTCAACAAGGTTGAATGAATAGGCTTACTTTTAGGGATGGCAAACCTTTTTTATAGTACGGGTCAAAAATTGATGAGTTTTTCAAAATTATCATTACAGAGGTCATTGGCTCTAGTTTCGGCCAAAATTCAAGGTGAAAATTAAAAAAAAAAAGGTCTTCACTTTCGATCAGAACCCAAAGTCTCTTAATTGCGGCGAAAATTGAAAGCGGTGACTTAAAAAAAAGTCTTTACTTTTTTTCAGCACCCCAAACCTCTATCTTCACCACCCTTGCCCTACATAGTAGCCGAATGATTTTGTGAGCCTCAAAAGTTCAAGCGAAAATTCTTTGTAATTTTATTAGATATCAATTTTTGGGGTTATGTTAAATCAAAGACAAGGTCTTAAAACGTCTTTATACTGGTGTGAGTACGAATTTAATAGATTTCTTTTGCTTTACCGGAAAATAAACAGGGACGTGCTGTCAGGGGAGGCAAGTGGGGCAGTGTCTCACCTGTAGAAATCAAATACAGCAGAAGTAAAATATTGAAGTCATAATCTTTGCAAAATAGATGCAACTTGCTAGTAGTTGAAAAAAAGTTAGCAAAAATTATACCATACTTGTAGTAGTTTAATTGGTTTTGCTTTTTATCTCTAATTTGGGACGGCTTAATCATCGTATTTTCAGCGCTGTAATCATTTTTTTAAGCGTTCTTGTCAACGAAATCGCTAATACACGCTAGTGAGGCAGCTTCAAGTTTTGTCTCCCTTTAAATAAAAAAGAAATAAAAGTGAAACAATATAGCTCTTTTTTCCCTATTGATCAAAATATTTGTTGAAATGAGAGACATTTGAGACATGCCGTAATCGTAACGTAAAACGTTTTTCTTACTCCCGACATTTGCTAAAACAAGATGAATCGGTTTATTCTCAGTAAAGCGGAATTCGGAATACACGCATTGTGTAACTGCAAAGTAATAAATTTAAAGCTTTAGTAATAGAAAAGGATCTAGTATCAAAGCTAAGAAAATTTTCAACATTAAGCTTTCAATCTAATTTTGATATATTTAAAATTCAGCGTTTGAACCTCAATTTTTGGCAGCATTCATATATTTATAAGATACATTTCTGATTAACAATACAGCAATTCATAAATTATAACTTACCTTAACTTGTAAAAATTGGTTGCAAAATTTTTTACTTTTATTGTGAAGACAATTAAAACTAATAAAACAATTGCCATTGTGAACAACAATAGCCCTTCCAACTTGTATTTTAAAAATATAGAATGTCCGGCTGTATCTTTAGACGAAGGCCGGGGACCAAGTTTTGAGTTAATTTAAACCCGTAATTCTTAACAAAAAGCACGCCTTTCTTGAAGGGCGTTAAAAAATTCAGGAGTGTCAATTCCAATAACACATTTTAAACAAAGCATATATTTTCCCAATTTCAAAAATATTATTTGTTTCCAATTAAGCGTGCATGAAAATTGAAGTCTCGTTTCCAATAGCAAGAAAATGCTTTTTAGTTATCTTTTCACGATTTTGATTTTTTTATACTACGACGTTGTTTTTCACTTCACCGAAAGAAATTAATTGGGAGACACCGAAAACCTTTGAATCTTTAAGAGATCATGGGCAACATACAACCAAAAGTTTTTTGGCGACCTCCTAAAGACATCTTTAGAAGGTCATGGTTGTGCCAAAAAATAGGTTATCTGCCTAAAAATTTAAGGATTTAACCCTTTGAAAAACAGCGGTACATACATGTGTACCATGATTGTGATTGTAACGTAACAAATGCACTTTTGTGAAGGCATTATAATTCTAATTTTTAGTTATTTGTGACATCATTATTGATCCATTGTCATTTTATTTTAAAATCAAATTCTTATATCCCTCAAAGGGTAAAGCTCTTCGACCCCTGGATCCGATCATGAAAGCTTTAAAAAGCATGTGAAATCGAAGGCTCTCATTCAAAATCAAGTTCCCTAAGACTTATAAAATCTAAAGAACCGATTTGTCTCTAAATAAATACGTAGACTTTGCGATTCTAATTTTAAAGCTACTGAACTTTTTTATCTTAGCACAGTTATCGAAAGAGTTAAAAGCACTTTCTTATATATAATTCAGAATTCTTTTTTGATCCGTTTTTATAAACAAATTAATTATCAAAGCTAAAATCTTTTGATTCAAACTAATACTGGCACATTGATTTTTGATGCTCAGAGTAAGGATCAATTTGTCAAGTAAAGCAATTCCTTTAGTTCTTTGTAAAAATCTCATTTTGGACCCTTGCATTAGCGATTGAATCCTTCCGGTTATTGTCTTAGACTCATGACCACGTGAGAATGAGACAAAGATAGATTAAAAGCTGAAGAGTTTTGCCTTCTGTTATTTAATCTTTTATTATTCTAAACTTTCGTTATTCTTGCTACGTTTTCGAGGACCTAGTCGTCTATGCAAGGTTGCCTGGAAGCGCTTACATGGAACTTTCGAGCCAACAACTGTGTATTAAGATTGGGGATCGAACCCAATCTCACACCGCTTGCGTGATTATTGTAAGATTTATTTCCGTACTCAAACGTGTTGAACAGTTCGCCAAGATATTTTTTGGCAAAATATTAAGAAACGAATATTTTATTTTTGGTGACGAATAAAAGACTTCGCCGCAAAAAAAGGCCTCTTAATCTATTGACTCTCGGAGGTCTACCCTTTTTTTTAAGTAAAGCATTTAATCTTTTATTTATGTCTTTGCTACTGACAAAAACTTTTGAAAACCAAATCTGTTTGCTTTTTAAAAATTATTATGCTTAAAGAAAAAAGTTTTTTTGGAAATTTGAAAAAAATGGAATACATTATTGTCTTTTCATTCAAACAGTTATGTTCACTTTCTTATCGTGCTACGAATTGAGATTTGAATGAAAAGGTTGTTTGTTTGAAACCATAAAAATAAAATTTGCTCTTACAATTAACCTAAAAAGTTCATGTCACTGAATCCACATTTTAAACTAAATTGCTTAAAGAAGATTTTGAACTTATTGTAGGTAGCCTGCGGTATACCTGTAAAGCTACACGTTGTATTGAATTAAATTTCCAATCTATTTGTATCTTATTTCAATATAATAGGGTTTTATTTGACCTAAAAGTTTTTTTTTCGGCTACATCGAAGCTCTTGGAATGGAAAGCAGACGAATTCCCGACGACGCCATCACAGCATCGTCAATGTACGACTCAAATCACGCTCCTTATATGGGGCGTTTAAATAACAAAAAACAAGGGGCTGGAATCGGTGCATGGGTTCCTCAAGAACAACAGGGTATGGTTGATTTTACTTGATTTAAATCAGCGCAACTTTTTCACAAAGCTGAAAAATTGTTTTGCTGCCCCTGCTGAAACCGTTTTTTATCAGACACAAAGCAACTTCGGGTTATTTTAGTAATTTTGTTTAACTGAAAAAAACTTATTTTGCTTGTTTGCAATGTGCATTTTTAAAAGCGCACATTTAAATAACAATTTCCTTTTCATCTCTATATTTACAAAAATTTTAGAACAAATTCTGCTGACTCGACAAACACAGCATACAAATTTGAATGACGATCTCAGGTTACTCATTGATTTTTAGGCGGTTTCAATGAGCAAGGAATGGAATGGATTCAAGTTCACTTGCCCGCGCCTTGCGCTGTGACAGCAATTACGACCCAAGGTCGACCGGCCGACTACGATCAATACGTGACGTCATACAACGTCAGATACTCGAATGACGGCCACAATTTTGATGATGTCGGGCAAGTAAGTGACTTTTTTGTTGTTTCTAAAACATTTTGATAAAAAAACAAAAAAGTAACTACACAAGTTATAAATAAACAAGAAACAAAATTATAATTTGCTGAAAATAAACTTAATAGAAAGGTTATCATTTCTTACTCGAGTTCTGTTCTTGCACTGTATTGATTGCTACGGCTTGTCACCACTGCGGGCGCACCACGTAAAAGGTTGTCGATGCTGAAATAAACAAAGTGAAATTCAGTTTTTTTACTGGGTCAAATTTTTGATAAAATTGATATTTTTTTAATTTTTTGAATTTGCTGATGAGGCTTTAATGTTTAAAGCAGCTCTCTGTCAAAGTATTTTTTGAAGTGTAATCATCAATCAATCAAAATTTTATTTTTTCCACCATTAAACAACAGATATTTATAGAAAAGCTCATAAATGTGGTCGAAAAAAATTATTTTTATGTAATCCTCGCACAAGGCCGCTTTTCAATTTTTGTCACTTTATGAGGCAATGCACTACATGCATGAGTTACTTGATTGAGCCCTTGCAGACTTACTTCCTTTTAAGTATGTACATATCTGTATAAGCGCTACGAGCGGATATCGAAATCACGTGGTTGCGATCGCGTTGCCTTTAAGTTGGGTGACGCGTTGAGAGATAAAACAATTTAAATAATTTAAATACAGTAGAAAAAGATTGGTTAAAAACTTAAAGATAGACATTTTTGCTTTAGATATTCATGGCTAATCGAGATACTTACACGCCAGTGACGAACAATCTTCCGTTTCCGATCACAGCACCGTTCATTCGTTTGTATCCAATGACATGGAATATAGCTCCCACTATTCGATTTGAATTATTGGGTCAATATTCGGATGGATCCAATAAAAGTAAAACTACATCGGACTTTAAGTTGCTATGAATCAATTTCAATGATCCAATTTGTGTATAGTTTTTTGTATATACAAGATACCACGAACTAAGGTCGCATCTTTGCTTATACTTGAAACAGATTTCGCATTTCTAAATTTATTTTTCAGCTATCAATTTGATTTTTTCAACTATGCTGACGATATTCACAGAGTAGTTTGAAAAGCGAGTTATTTTGCTTTTTCTTTTATATATATATATATACAATATATACAAAGATAAGTGTTTTCAAAATAATTGTGACATTGTTCAATGATAAGAGTCAATGCAAAATTTATTTCATACTTTGTAATTAAATTAAA
This sequence comes from Diplosoma virens, assembly GCA_963680785.1. Lineage (NCBI taxonomy): Eukaryota > Metazoa > Chordata > Ascidiacea > Aplousobranchia > Didemnidae > Diplosoma > Diplosoma virens. The sequence goes on along the minus strand of OY796887.1, from coordinate 17,928,470 downwards.
GCACATACAGATAAAAAAAATTTTAAAAACCGCAACAGTCTGTTTCACCAAAAAACGGCTGATCGGGCGATTATCTGAAATAAAAACAACAAAAAAAAAGAAAAAATAATTATACAAATACATAACAAGAAATAAAAGTAAAAAATTACGTGCGTGCAGTTGCGCTTCATTAATACGAAAAAGCTGTTTAGTAGTTTTTCAAATTATTCAAGAATTTTATTGTTACAATTTTTCAAATTGTCTATTTTTTAGTTTTATTTCTCGTTTATTGCGGACTGACTGTTGCGGTTTTTAAAATTTCTTTTATGTGTAGGGTTTTAATTTAATAAGTAAATATATATATATACATATATATTTATATTTGAAGAATTATGAGGATTTAGAATTAATTTTAAACAAGCCGCTTAAAGATGAGAAGCACCAGACTCGAGTTTCGCTCTTGTTAGAGCTCGTCAGTGATGCTTATCTCACTGCAAATCGAACTGGGGACCTGTAGTTTTCCACGCAGGTTACTATACCACTAGACAACAGATCCCGGACGACAGATGGACTCAAAGCAGCTATAAGTTATAAGTAATTCCCGGATTTACTGAACAAGGAATACATAGAATCCACTATGTTGTAATTCCAAGGCCGTACCTCGTGACCGGGACTTACCCGACAAGCGTTAAGCATCGCGCTTGCTCTCCTAGGGCTTGACGAGCGAAGGAAGAAATTTATATTTGAAGATTTATGAGGATTTAGAATTAATTTTAAACAAGCCTCTTAAAGATGAGAAGCAACAGATCGGGTAAATCCTGTCGGGTAAGTCTGGTAAGTCCCGGTCGGGTAAGTCCGTATTATTACGTTGTCGGGTAAGTCCCGGTCATGAGGTACGGCCTTGGAATATATATATATATAATCCATTGATGCTTCACCTTGCCGGTACAGTGCTCAATAACACACGGTTAGAGCAAGTATATTATATTTATTTGAATAAGTGTTTTATTGAATATTTATTGAATAGAATATTTATTGAATAGAATTCTATTTGAATAAGTGACCACCTGATGATTCAATAGGATGAAACAGACTGTTGTGGTTTTAACTTATAAATTGTAGTGTTAAATAAATATAATATAAGAAAACGACAGCCAAAGAAAGGACAAAAAAAAACGGCAGCCTTTTTGATGTAACAATGGGCTCATACGATGGGGCAGAAATATGTGAACTAGTTGGACTATATTTATTACACGAACTTAATAAAAACATAAAAAATCAACATCTTGGGCTATATAGAGACGATGGCTTGGCAATAATAAACAGTAAATCAGGACCAATCATCGAAAGAATCAAGAAAAACATATCGACAATTTTTCAAAACAATGGCCTCGAAATAACAACAGAATCCAATCTTTTACAAACTGATTTTTTAGATATCACCCTAAATTTAATTACAGGTAAATACTGGCCATACCGCAAACCCGGAGACATACCCCTTTATATCAATGCAAAATCGAATCACCCTCCCAATATAAAAAAACAATCACCCAACATAATCTCAACACGCATATCAAATAATTCATACAGCTTACAAGAATTCAACAAAACAATCCCGGAATATCAACTAGCCCTTGAAAAAAGCGGATACAGGGAAAAATTAACCTATGTAAAAGAAGAACCAAAACAAACAGATCAATTCAACTCAACCTCAAAAAAGCAATCAAGAAACAGATCAAGAAAGATTACTTGGTTCAACCCTCCTTTCAATGATGAAGTCAACATTAATATTGGCAAAGAATTTTTTACCCTTCTCAATAAACACTTTCCACCCAGCAACAAATACCACAAAATTTTTAACAAAAACAACATACGTAAAACTGAGCTATAGCTGCATGCCAAATGTGAAATCTATGATAAATAAGCAAAACACTTCACGCCTAAACAACTCGGACAACAAAGTAAACGCCAAACAATGCAACTGTAGATCAAATAAAAATTGCCCACTTAACGGAAAATGTTGCAAGAAACTCAATAGTTTACAAAGCCTCCTTAAAAACCGGTGAAACTGACAAATTTTATTACGGCAGCTGCGAAACATCATTTAAACTTCGATATAATAACCATAACCAATCCTTTAAAGACAATAGAAAAATCAACTCCAACGAATTATCAAAAACAGTTTGGAAATTAAAACAATCAGGGCAATCACCAGAAATAAGATGGAAAATCGTACAACACGCAACTCCATACCAATGTGGTTTAAAAACATGCAACTTATGCTTATCAGAAAAATTACAAATATTTCAGGCTGACCCAAATAAATTACTGAATAAACGCTCGGAGTTGGTCTAAAAATATCGACATCGAAGTAAATTTAAATTACGAAGTTTTAATTACGCTGGCAGTTAATAAATATATTTACAAACTCGGTTCACCTTATTCTTACATCACACCTTTATCCACTTTCTTGAACAGCAAATAAAATAACCCATCTCCACATTACATACTTATCGAACTAAAAACATTCTTAAATTATACCCTGTAAAAAAAATTTACTGCTTTAATTTTAATTTCGTATCCTAATAATTGTCATTTTTAAACGCATTTCTTTAGCATCTTTTTATTGTATTTTCAATGTGCTGACTATTTAATCTAATTTTAACGCATTTTTAATGCAAACTGCTCATATTTACACATTATTTTCAAACAATAGAGCAAGCTACGTAAAAAACACTTTTTCTTTGGCAATAAAATTCATTCATGGATCAATATTGTAACCGTAGTATTTTCTTGTTGTTGTTTTACGCTTTTCGCCGGCATTCAAGCGCTTTATTTAAACTGTATTTTTATTTATTTATTATATTTTTTATTTTTCAGATTTTTAACCGCCCCCTGACGAGCCCAGGCAGGCGAAACAGTCTGTTGGGGCAAATAAAATTAGTGTTAAATTAAAAAATTTTGTGGTCTGTAAGTTAATTATCTAACCGCTCTGACTCGACGTCATTGAGCACTTTCCTGATAAACACCGACTAAAAATTTTGAAAATTTCTATATATATATAATATTTTTATAACGAATTTTGTTTAATTTCGCCTGCCCCTATTTTAAACCAATCCATTTGCTTTTTTATTTGTGCTTAGCGAAAACCAAAAATTTATTCGATAAAAAGAAATAATTTATTAGAAATCCGTCGGCAAAAAACAAACTCGCTAAAAAAATCTTTATGTAGTAAGAATGCTACCATGTCTAATTGTTTATTCTTCAAATCCAGTCATTTGGCTAAAACATACATTCATTATTTTTATTCCATGTATTTATTCTCGATCATTATCAAACAATAATTCACAAAAAGAAATTATAAGTGCTTAGTATCCAATCCAAAAATTTATGTCCGACTATATATAATTTTAATCGCTTTTCCCCAACTTTATATCTTATCATCTTTGGCCGGAGATCGCTACCATCAATCGATAAAAATAACATCTCCGATTATATAAATGTTACATACGAACATAGGTGATTGGAGATGAAAACCTATAGTACATCATAGATAATTACAAATAGCTGTTAATTCCCTCTTTGGATATAAACAGATATATTTTAGAGATGTTTAATCCGAATAGAGATGGTCGGATATAAAGTTATAACAAGCCAAAGATAATTTTAATTGTTTGTAAGTAGTTATAGAAATGTCTACGTTCGATGAGATATGACTACAGATTTCAAAAAAAGCAATGTATAACCAACGTATTTACGTTAAGCAAATTGCAAAGTTTCAAGAATTAACTAACAGTTGTTTCGATGTGATGACAACATCGAGGTTGCTGAAATTGATCAGGTATGGTCAAAGCAATTAACCAGCGCAGTCACCGGTTTCAATACTGTTTATTGCTAGAAATTTTAAGTTGTTGTTCATTCGGGTGAGAAAGTTTAAAAAGTATACAGTCTGCACAAATTTTTATTTGTAGAATTTACAAAACAAAATATGGTTTGATGTGCTGGTATTTATAACTGCTTACGTTTAATTATATGCAGTTTTTGAGCTACCGCCATGTATAAACCTCCTAAGATAATATACTGTACATATATTAACATTCAATCGGCCAGGGCACATGTTTAATCGTATATGGCTATTGACACTAGAGTACCGAGAGGGAAGGCCACTGTGCCATGGCCCCCCTTAGACCCTAAAAATGAAAAACTGTAAAGCAAAACCAAGCAGTTTTAGCAAAAGCAAAGCTGGTTTTTCGCGAGTATTCGGGTTTCGCTCTGGATTTCGAAGCATATGCGAACGCTTTTTTGGTTTTCGAGAAGTTTCCGATTTGACCAGTATAAAAATGAGTATTTTCAGGTGTAATTTTGCAAAATTTTTTCGGGGCATGCCCCCGGACCACCCTATAATGGTCGTGCCTTGGGCACTACCCAAGTTGATTTGTGACATCATACGATTGTGACGAAACTTTGGCCCCCCTCGGAAACTTTATGCGTATGCCACCGGCTATTGAGGTAAAAAAAAAAACAAGGAAATAAGTACGATAGTACAACACATGGCCATGTGTAATTATGCATGGTTTTTCTTTGTATGACTGCAATGTCAAATGACATAATTGGAGATTTTCGGCTGAGTAACCATAGACTGCCGTACAAAAATAGAGAAAAATTTCCGATTGGGTAAAAATCAAAGGAAGAAGCAACACAACGTCAGACGTTAAAACAAGAAGAAGATAATTGTAGAGTGCATAATTAAACGCTTCTTTTTTTTAGACTAGAAATAATATGCTTTGCTTCGCTTTTCTTGATAACATGACTTAGGTTCTTGTCACAGACTTTACTTGGAAATCCAAGAGGACCAGCTGAACAAGGTAATCCGAATACCTGCGCTGAAGTAAGGCTGTGTCTATTTTTTATTTATTCCGACTCAAGAAATAGTTTGCTACGAGACTGAAGCTGTTTTATACAGTTATCTTCAACTAAGTTTGAATTGATTCTTTTGAAAACTTTTCTCCGCAAACAGACAGAGACAACTGTTTCTACTAGAAAGAATGTATTCACAAAATCCACAAAAGTAACAATTGTCTAAAACTTGTCTCCCACGCTTTGTCAAACTTGAAAGCGATTCCAGCTCTAAAACTTAAATTCGCCCGATACACAATTAATTCTATAGAGATAGAATTCGCCCGATACACAATTAATTCTATATAGATAGAATCGCTTAGAAGTTTGGCAAAGCGTGGGAGACAAATTTTCGTTAATGCAGCTTCGTTAGCTTCGATATGTTTCGTTAGCGCTGGAATCGCTTTCAAGTATGGCAAAGCGTGGAGACAAGTTTTCGTTAATCTAGCTTTGTCAGCTTCGTTATGTTTTGTTAGCGCTGGAATCCTTTTCAAGTTTGACAAAGCGTGGGAGACAAGTTTTAGACAATTGTTACTTTTGTGGATTTTGTGAATACATTCTTTCTAGTAGAAACAGTTGTCTCTGTCTGTTTGCGGAGAAAAGTTTTCAAAAGAATTAATTCAAACTTAGTTGAAGATAACTGTATAAAACAGCTTCAGTCTCGTAGCAAACTATTTCTTGAGTCGGAATAAATAAAAAATAGACACAGCCTTACTTCAGCGCAGGTATTCGGATTACCTTGTTCAACTGGTCCTCTTGGATTTCCAAGTAAAGTCTGTGACAGTTCTGCATGTTAATATACAGTCGATCAACCACTCGGAATGGAAAGCCGACAAATTCCTGACCACGCCATAACAGCATCTTCAATGTACAATTGGAATTATGCTCCGTATATGGGACGTTTGAACAACAAAAAGGCGGGAAACGGCATTGGTGCATGGGTGACCGAAGAAAAGTCAGGTTTGTGATAAATCTATTGAATTTTCTACTGCATGGGAATATATCAGCCAATATTACTGAATAAAAACTTAAAAAAAGTAGATAAATAAACAAAACTTTTAACCAAACAACATTATCTTGGCATTTTCGAAAGCCGGTCAAAGTAATTCTTCAAAAGCTTTAACCTTTCCAAAAAGGAGCGAGTCCCCATTTGTGTTGAGCGATTCCATTCGTCCATGCATAAATGGGGTCTCGCTCCTTCACCGAATTGCGAGTGTGGCGCCTCTGAGCAAACCGCAGACCATGTTCTAACAGCGTGCCCTATGCATCGGGTGACACATGGAACACGAGGTCTGACGGTTTTGGATGACGAAACTCGATGCTGGCTTAATAACACCATTGCCAGCATCTGATTCAGGCAGTACAGCAGCCTGGGGTAATAAAAGATAAACCCTCGGTCCCAGTTCTGTTTGTGTCTGACCTGAATTGGATACTCTTCAAAGGACGACGACGACAACTTTTCTGACGTTATTCTGCTAGTCAGTAGAGTGAATATGCTATTCTTCTTTTTCTTTTGGCCTTTCCCCTTGATCAGGGGTAGCCACAGCGTATGACGTTTCTCCAAAGGGTGAATATGCTATGACATGTTGATATGAATAATATTTATTACTTTAAATTGCAACCTATATCCTATTGGAAAATTTACATCTATGTTTTGGAAAATAAACTACTTCCTTATGTTATGACTATTGACTTGCTTTTCAAGGCTGACTCGTAAAACCTTTTGACTACCGCCGGATCCCTAATAGTTAATTCAATTTTTTGGGCACTGTAATCTTTTGACCCTCGTCATCGCTGAAAAAGTTTACACTTCTTTGTTTTGAAGATCGATGTAATAAACCATAGCTTCAAGTAATTATTCGCTTATAGCAGTGCTTCTCAACCTTTATTTGTGGCAACCCAAATATGAAGTTTATATTAATAGTGAAGATTCGGCGACCCTATTTTCAAAACTACATAGCACACAACTTTTAGTAAGCATAAAATTCAGGCACATGGATAGAAAACGACGTAACACAAACACAAATTTCGAATTTAATTAATGTGAGCCTTGACTTTGTATTGTTTCAACAACTTTGTCAAAATTTGGAGCAATCTTGCTCAGTGCCAATCTCATGTCATTTTCAGGCTGAAGACAATTTCTCGTCTTTGTTTTGATGTGAGTAAGCGCAGAAAACCCACTCTCACACAAGCAGGTAGTAACAAATGGCAAAAGAGCTTTAAGGGCGTGTGTGCCAACAATACTCTTTTCATGCTTGACTTTCGTCCAAAAGTGACCAAGTGTTTCTTTCTTAAAACAATTTATCAATACATTGTCACACTGAATGTCAATAAACTCTTCTTGGAATCCAACAATACTTTGGTAGCTTTCAGGCAGGGTATCAACATCAATAGCAAATGGGTTACGCACCCATTCCAAATCGTTTGCATTTTTAGGGATAATCAAATTAAATTCTTGTATCAGTGAAGTCAAATGCCTTTCTATGACAATCTGGACATCATCAAAGCACAACTCCTCCATATCTTCCAGAAACTGATTGAAAATAGGAAAAGATGCTGTTTTCTGGGTCGCAATCTTCTTCTTCCACAACTTCAGCTTTGCTGTAAAAGCAATCAATTTTTCAGAAACATCGACCAACATTATATTTGGTCCTTGCAAAGATAAATTCAATATGTTCAGCTGAGAAAACATATCGGAAAGATACGCCACAAACAATAGCCACTTTTGATCAGCAAACTTTTCTGCCAAGCTATGCTTCTTGTTTATCAAAAATTCCTTCACCTCCTTGCGCAGAGTGACAAATCTCTCCAGTACTTTGCCACGAGACAACCATCTCACATCAGAAAAGTACAACAGATGTCTGTATTCCGCATTGAAATCTTCGCATAGTTTTTCAAACAGTCGTGAGTTCAGAGACTTGGCCTTTATGAAATTGACGATATGGATTACATCCTGCATGACAGTCCCCAATTCGGCTGAAAGCCTACAAGATGCTAAATTTTCTCGATGTACGAAACAGTGACTGATAAGAACAGTAGGATTAATTTCTTTCACACGAGCAGTAAAACCTTTGCGGGATCCCAGCATAGCTGGAGCTCCTTCACTGCAAATACTGGAGCAATTTCTCCACTCCAACCCCTCTTTATTCATAAATGAGTCGACCAAAGCAAACATGTCTTCGCCTCGCGTTGTTGTTTCCAAAGCTTTGCAGAATAGAAATTCTTCTTCCAAAGTGTTTTCACCAAGGTAACGGACATAAACAAGTAATTGGGCATCATCGCTGATATCAGTACTTTCATCAATTTGCAAGCTAAACTCCCGACCTTTCTTTATAGAAGAAATTAACTGTTCCTTGATATTCGCTGATATGGAAGCAATGCGCCTACGAACTGCATCATTAGACAACGGAACTACAGTATATCTAACTTCTTTGCTACGTCATCACCGCACATTATGCGCACCATGTCAATGGCTGCTGGCTTTACCAAATTCTCTCCTATTGCATGAGCTTTTTTAGAACGTGCAATGTGCCAAGCAACTACACAGGACGCCATAGTTGCTTGCTTCAAAGTACATATGAAATTATTACTGACGGAATCCAATCTTTGCCTTTTCAAGTTTTGTTCTCTTATCTCAAAAAACTTCCGATTTTTATCGGAAAGTTGACTGTGCTTAGTATTCAAATGCCGCTTCAGCTTATTGTCTTTGAGGGATTCATTACTCAGTACTTCATTACAAATCACACATTGTGGCTTGACAATACCTTTATCAATTAGGCATGTAAATCCATAATTTAAATATTTGGGGTTATACTTTCTCTTTGTTGCCATTGCTAAAACTGAAAACGAAACAAACAGAGCTCAAGTTGAAGTAATTATTATTTAGTCACACATGACTAATTGACTAATTCGTCTCCAACTGTTGCCTACCCTCTGCTTGAAAATTTGCGCAAATTAAGGCGCGTTTACAGCCGTTTACAGTACTTTTTTTTTTCAGCGCGAGCTTGGTTTGTTTTATTAACGCTCAAATCCACTCATTTTTTCTCGAAAACATGAGTGGATTTGAGCTTCAATAAAACAAACCAAAATCGCGCTGAAAGAAAAAAGTACTGTAAACGGCTGTAAACGCGCCTTTAGAATGCGTGTGGCGGAATGCGTAAGTGAGTGAGCATGAGCGCGCACCTTGTGAAAAGTTGTGTGTTCTCTGCGTTTTACCACAAAATCGGCGTGAGAAACCTGCTGTGGTGTAATTTCAATAGTGGAGATTACGAAAACTGAAATAGTGGTAGACAGTTTTAACTTTGCTCAATACACAATATATTTTTTATCACCACATCTTTTACGGCGACCCACCCAAATTAAACCGCGACCCAGGGGTTGAGAAGCACTGGCTTATGGTAAGATTACAGCAGATTGATTGCTTGAGTGTGCGTTTGAAAGAGAGCCTTTGTTGACTTTCAGGCAACTTTGGTCACCCCGGAACTGCATGGATGCAAATATACTTACCAATCCAAGCAAAAATTTCTGCTGTAATAACCCAAGGTCGCCCGGATGATTATGATCAATATGTGACGTCATACAACATCAAGTACTCCAATGATGGTCTAAATTTTGCAGATTATGGAAAGGTTTGTCGTTTTACTTGTAATCAATAAGTAAAAGACCACAGAGATGCAATGCACGAAGCACTTTATTAAATGAAGTTGTTTTACATGCAAAAGTGCAAATAACCAAGTTTATAACTTTGTTTTTTGAATTCATCGTTGTATTTAAGCAAATGAGTAGATTTTGACTCAAATCTAAATTACTTCTAGCAGGATTGTGGAGTCGGAGGTTTTAAGAAAGAATCGAAATCGGACTCTTAAGAGTACAAAGAGTTCGAATTGGAATATTTTGTCCGACTCCGACTCCTAAGATCTAATTTTTTTAGAGAACACTACTTTTTAAGGGCGAAATGCAAGAAATAGGGAACAGATACTTAGTAAGAATTCTTTTTTATTTTTTTTAGAGAACATTTTTTTTTGGGTCAAAAATTATGAAATCCGAGACTAATTCAAGGTGATGACTAGGGCAAGTTTTTGAAACTTTTTCAACTTTTTTTTACAGCTTGCGGCAGCTTGCAAAATACTCAGAATTTATGTATTATAATGTTTTAAGCTGTTTTTAGCAATTTTAGATTGCAACTTTTTGCAAATTTTTTCTATTTTACATGCAACTTTGAAGCAAGTTAAGACCTTGCTCCGCAACTTTTTACTAGAAGTTCTTCAACCCTAGCCATAGCCAAGTACGATAGTGCCCGAACTGAATTAGAAGTCGAAGTATGACTTGACTTTTAGCCAAGCGCGCACAAACAGAAATAGGTTGTTCTAGCATTTCGAGGTCAAGTTTTGTTGAGATAGCTTAGTTAGCTAAACTGTGTGCTTATAAAAGTGCATTAGTTAATTTGCAATTAAGAAACGATAACCTTGATATGATTAAGATGACAGTCTACGGAATAGAGCAGTCAGAAAATCGACCTTAGGCTACCGGTTCCTTTAAGTAAAGTTGCTCTGCGAGTTGTTGGTAATATACAGAGAATAAGTTTTTAATGTGTAGATATAATATATATTGTTTAAAATGTTGGAAGAAAAAATGGGATAGGGATAGTGCTGAGGGAGGAGCTGGCTGAAAGTGTCCTGGAGGTGAAGAGGGTGTCGGACAGACTGATGGCCATGAAGCTGGAGGTAAATGGGTCCATCCTAAATATAGTAAGTGCATATCCACAGGTTAACTACAGCATGGAGGAGAAAATTGCTTTTTGGGAAGACCTGGATGGATTGATAGAAAGTATATCAAAAGAAAAGAGGATAGTTCTTGGTGCAGACCTTAATGGACATGTGGGCGAAGGAAACATAGGGGATGAGGAAATAAATGGGGAGGTATGGTGCTGGAACAAGAAATAAGGAAGGATCAATGATTGTGGGTTTTGGGAAAAGGATGGATTTGGCGATTGTCAATACTTATTTCAAGAAGAAAGATGAACACAGGGTAACGTATAAGAGTGGAGGAAAAAGTACCCAAGTAGATTATGTGATGTGCAGAAGGAGGAACTTGAAGGAAATGTGCGATTGTAAGGTAATATTGAATGAGTGTGTCGCAAAGTAGCACCGTATGGTGGTATGCAAAATGGCTCTTATGGTGAAAAAGAAAAAAGCAGAGAAAGTAAAGCCAAAGATACGATGGTGGAAACTGAAAGAGACAAGCTATCAAGAAGCGTTTAGACAAGAGGTGACCAGGATTTTGGGAGGCAAGGATAGGTTACCTGATGAGTGGGACAAAACGGCAGAAATGCTAAGAAAAACAGCTGAAACTGTACTGGGAATGATATTTGGGAAACGAAAAGGAGACAAGGAGACATGGTGGTGGAATGAGGAAGTTTAAAAAAGCATAAAAGAAAAGAAAGAGGCAAAGAAAGCATGGGACAAAACAAGAAATGAAAATACTAAAAAGGTATACAAAGAAAAGAAGAGTAAGGCAAAGAAGGCAGTTGCAATGGCAAAGGGACATGTGTATGATGATTTGTATGCTAGATTGGAAACAAAAGAAGATGAAAAAGAGTTATACAGATTGGCTAGGCAGAGAGACAGAACAGGGAAAGATGTACAGCACGTGAGGGTTATAAAGGATGAAAACGGTAATGTTATGGTAAATTCAGAAGCAGTGTTAAAGAGATGGAAGGAGTACTTTGAGAAACTGATGAATGAGGAAAATAACAGAGAACCTAGAACAGAAGAAGCAGAAGTGGTTAACGAAGAGGTAAATTGTGTCAGTAGAGAAGAAGTAAAGAACGCACTAAGAAGGATGAAAAAAGGTAAAGCGGTTGGACCAGATGAGTTGCCAGTAGAAGTTTGGAAGTGCATGGGAGAGATGGAGATAGAGTTTTTGACCAGACTGTTCAACAGACTATTAATGGGTGAACGGATGCCAGAAGAATGGAGAAGGAGTGTGCTTATCCCAATCTATAAAAACAAAGGAGACGCACAGTGCTGTGGAAACTACAGAGGAATAAAGCTAATGAGCCACACAATGAAAGTATGGGAAAGAATTATTGAAACCAGGTTGAGGGATAGAGTGGAGATCAGCAAACAGCAATATGGATTTATGCCAGGAAAGGGAACCACCGATGCCGTGTTTGCTTTAAGAATGTTAATGGAAAAATACAGGGAAGGTGGACAAATCACAAATGGAACGCGGAGTACTGTGAAAGTGCTTCCAGGCTCCGTGCTTTTGTGCCCGAGACCAGTGTCAGGCCTGTTGGGATGGGCTTACCCCGACCAGCTTGGGTTAAGCTCAACCGCCTGCGGACTGGTGTTGGGCGATTCCATTCGTCCATGCACAAATGGGGTCTCGCTCCTTCACCGAATTGCGAGTGTGGCGCCTCAGAGCAAACCGCAGACCATGTACTAACAATGTGCCCCATACATCGGGCACCACATGGAGCACGCGGTCTGACGGTTTTGGATGACGAAACTCGATGCTGGCTTAATAACATCACTGCCAGCATCTGATCCAGGCAGTGCAGCAGTCTGGGGTAGTAAAAGGATAAACCCTCGGCCCCAGTTCTGTTTGTGTCTGGCCTGGAGTGGATGCCCTTCAAATGACGACGACGACAGGGAAGGTAAAAAAGAGCTACATTGTGTATTCGTGGACCTAGAGAAAGCTTACGACAGGATTCCACGGGAAGAGCTGTGGTACTGCATGAGAAAATCCGGAATAGTGGAAAAGTATGTGCGACTAGTACAGGATATGTATGAGGGAAGTGAAACAGTGGTGAGGTGTGCAGTAGGAACTACAGAAAGAGTTTTCTCATGAAACAGTGGTGAGGTGTGCAGTAGGAACTACAGAAAGAGTTCCTACTGCACACCTCACCACTGTTTCACTTCCCTCATACATATCCTGTACTAGTCGCACAAAGTCGCATAAAGCAGCAGTCTGGGGTAGTAAAAGGATAAACCCTCGGCCCCAGTTCTGTTTGTGTCTGGCCTGGAGTGGATGCCCTTCAAACGACGACGACGACAGGGAAGGTCAAAAAGAGCTACATTGTGTATTCGTGGACCTAGAGAAAGCTTACGACAGGGTTCCACGGGAAGAGCTGTGGTACTGTATGAAAAAATCCGGAATAGTGGAAAAGTATGTGCAACTAGTACAGGATATGTATGAGGGAAGTGAAACAGTGGTGAGGTGTGCAGTAGGAACTACAGAAAGTTTCAAGGTCAAGGTTGGACTGCACCAGGGATCAGCGTTAAGTCCATTCCTGTTTGCAGTGATAATGGACAGGCTAACGGATGAAGTAAGAAGAAAACCACCGTGGACGATGCTGTTTGCTGATGATATTGTGATTTGCGAAGAGACCAGGGAAGAAGTGGAGCGGAGATTAGAATCCTGGAAGTATGCATTGGAAAGAAGAAGGATGAAAGTCAGTAGGTCAAAGACCGAATATCTTTGCATAAATGGAGGAAATGACGACGAAACAGTGAAGAAAAAGGATACAAAAGTGCCAAGAGTAAAGGAATTTAAGTATTTGGGATCAACGGTGCAAGAAAATGGTGGTTGTGAGATGGAGGTAAAGAAGAGAGTACAGGCAGGATGGAACGGATGGAGAAGAGTATCAGGAGTAATCTGCGACAAGAGGTTAGCAGGTAGAGTAAAAGGAAAAGTGTACAGTTCAGTGGTAAGACCAGCAATGGTGTATGGACTTGAGACAGTAGCAGTCACAAAGAAACAAGTGGAAGAGATGGAAGTCGCAGAGATGAAAATGCTGAGATTTACTATGGGAGTGACGAGAAAAGACAAGATTAGAAACGAGCACATCAGGAGTACTGTTAAGGTAGAACGGTTAGGAATGAAGATGAGGGAGGGCAGGCTGAGGTGGTATGGACATGTCATGAGGAGATACCAAGAGTATGTAGGAAGAAAGATGATGGAAATGGAGTTACCAGGAAAGAGGAGAAGAGGGAGACCAAAGAGAAGATTTTTAGATGTGGTAAAAGAAGATATGAAGGAAGTTGGTGTGAAGGAGATGGACATTGAAGACAGAATGATGTGGAGAATGATGATACGCTGTGGCCACCCCTGACTAATGGGAAACGCCGAAAGGAGAAGAAGAAGATATATTGTTTAAAAGAACTAGTGTTATATCAATATCATATAATAGAATTTGTAAAAGTTTATGCAAGAATGCCAAAAAATGTGCGATCGTCACTTTCCAAGGTACGAGCCTACGAAGTACGCTACCCTACGGAATTCATGGCCACTGTTCGTGGAGAACTGCTCTGTACACTATGCTCTACAATTGTGTCGCATGACAGGAAATTTTCAGTAGACAAATATTGTCAGAGTACAAAGCATCACAAAGCCCTATTGTCGTCAACATCGCAGCAGCGACAGCAGCCGCTAGGCATACCAACAGCTAGTTTCGACTGGAATGATTATGTTGGAAAAGTGACAGCTGCTTTCCTTTCAGCAGATATTACCCTGTACAAACTTAACAATGCTGACCTGCAAGCCCTTTTTAAATGTGTTGGTCAAAAAGCTCCATTTAAGTCAGCATGCCGAAAACAAATTGATAATATGGGAAAATGTGAAGTTAATAGAATTTGCAATATTCTCTCAGATAAGGTCATTTTCATGATCATTGATGAAGCTGATATTTCAGGGTCCAAATATGTAAACACCCTAGTTGGAGATGTAGAACAGCTAGAAAAAACTTACCTGTTGCATTGCAAGATTCTTGATGCTCCACCAAATCAGCAAACTGTTGTACATGCCCTAGATGATGCAATTCGCACTCTCCAAACAGACAGATACAATTTTGTTTTATTGCTCACAGATGCTGCCAGGTACATGACCACATCAGGTCGTGTGGCTAAACAAACGTATCCGAGGCTCTTTCGCATTACCAGCGTGGTTCATGGTTTGCATAATGCAGCTGCACGAATCCGTGCTAACTATGAGGATGTTGACAAGCTAATTGCTGCAGTAAAAGCTTTAGTGGTGAAAAATAAAGATCGAAGAGCAAAGTTTTCAACAATCAACAGTCCGTAGTCACCAGATGGGGAAGTTGCTTGAAGGCAGCAGAATACTATGCCAAAAACTTTCCGCAAGTTGGTGAGATTGTTAATGCTTTCGAAGATACAGGGCAGTTAGTGGTGAAAGCGAAGGAAGCAGTCGCGGCGAAAAGCCTTCCTAGAAGCCTAAGAGAAATTTATCAATGTTATACTAAATTCGTTGATGAAATACAAAGAGCAGAGAGCACAAAATATGCTGTTGCTCAAGCCTATAAAAGAAGTTACACATTTGAGTTTGGCAGCGATTCAGATGGAATAAAATTGTATTTGGCTCACCGATTCGAACTGAATAGTGACCTGAAAACAATTGCAGAAATAACCGGCCAAACATCAGTCCAGAACTGTATGCCAAATTGTTAATTTGCCAAGTAACTTCATGCACTGTGGAGCGAAGTTTTAGCATGCTAGGCAAACTGTTGGCAAAAGATCGCCGCCATTTCTCCCCAAATAATGTTTGCAAATATTTAACATCATATGTAAATAAATTGCTTGAGTAAATCACTGTCGTTTAAAATGCCTGTGCATAAATGCAACTTTTTGCAACTTTTGTTGAAAATAAATGCAATTTTTTCAATTTTTTAGTGCAACAAAAACTTGCCCTACTGATGACTTTTTTTAGGAACAAAATTTTTCTATTAACGAGCATCCCCGTTTGCCCATTTCAGAAATACGGTATGCCTATGCTTAATGCTATTACTCTTATTGGGGAGTCGGTGTAGAGAGTCGGAGTCCGAATCCTTGTAAATTCTAGAAGCTGGAATCGGAGTCGGAATCTTAGAAATTCTAGGAGTCGGAGTCGGATCTTAAATCTACTGACTCCGCAACCCTGACTTCTAGGGAAATTAATAAAAACACGTATTTCAAATTGTAATCGTGAAAATATCTTTCCATTGAATTGCACATTAATCTTTTAAAGTTTGAAACAAACTGCAAAAATTTTTTTTCCATTTAAAGTTTTCTCTTTTGCCAATACATGTTGAGTTTTAGACGAATTATTGTTCTATTACTGAACAATTGCTATTTGTTAGAGATTTATTTGTTTTGGCTCGTTCAAACTAAGAGCGTCAGTCATCGGCAGTTATAAAGTTGTGTCAATGCGTATTTTAAATTTACTACTTTCAGATTTTTAGTGCCAATCAAGACACTTTTACACCGGTAACTAATCATCTTCCCACGCCTATCATTGCCTCTTATATTCGGATTTATCCGATGTCATGGAACATAGCCCCAACTATCCGAGTGGAATTATTGGGACACTATAAACCTGGATTAATTTATCAAAGTAATCTTTTTAATCAATACCTTACTTAAACTAAACCGACCACGCAAAAAGTTACTTATTGTTAACAAATAGTACATTATATTGTTGTTTATTAAAAACTATTAAACAGTTGTTTTTTTTTTTGGAGGCTCACCGATAACTAAATTTTAATCTCTGCAAAGTTTTTAAGAAATCATTCAAATGCTTTTATCGCTTTGCTACAGCGTGAGATCAATTTTAAGCTATTTTGAATATCATTTATGGCATTTTTTAGGTAGTTGAATTTTTTTAGAAAAGTAAAAATTTTCAGACCAGTGCTTCTGCAATATGCAGCATTTTGTATTAACAAATCACTTGAAGCAGGCTGTGTAAAACTACGTTATTGTGTCAGTGATAGCTGAAAAAATTGAAAATATTCCAGATTAAAAATATTTTTGACACTCTTCGGCGTGCTGCAGAAAGTCACTGACTTATATATAACCAATTGATTAAAGTAGCGCTTTTATTTATAGTTTTGAAGCGAATTATGGGGTTCGATTCACAGGCAAATTGACCTTGAGATAGTGTTAATAACTAGGCGCCAAAATTGCCACAGTACAAGTTGCAAGTGTCTGTGTTGGCCAGGACACCAGTGTCGCGGAAATGGGCTAAGTAAACTCAGGCACGTTGCGTATTAAGCAAGAATTTAAAGGTCTAATGATATTCATAGTGTGCAGCGATATTATTATATGTTTGTGGCAGGTGAACAAGCTCTTGGAATGGAAAATTTGGGAATTCCCGATAATTTAATCACCGCGTCATCGATGTACGATTTAAAGCATGCTCCATATATGGGTCGATTGAACAGCGGAAAATCGGAAAGTAGCATTGGTGCATGGGTACCTGAACAGAAAGGGAGTATGTACGATAAAATGCTTTTAAAATGTTAAAGACCAAGGGCATATAGACAATAAAAGCTAACTAATAACTGCAACTATATTGTTGAAGCATTGTTAAAACTTTAAATTGAAGACTTTTTTCTGTTTTCAGCCAATTTTATCAACCCAGGAACAGAATGGATTCAAATACAACTTCCCTCCTCGTGCTTCATCACCGCAATTACGACCCAAGGTGGGCCTGCTGATTACGATCAATATGTGACGTCATACATAGTAAAATGCTCGAATGATGGAGTTGATTTTGTTGATGTTGAAAAGGTTGGTGCCTTTGCTATGCCATACAGTTATATTTATTAAATGCTTTTTTATTATTTTCTGATGGGACATTCCATGTAGTTTAAAATACGTTTGTGAAAAAACTTTTGATTTTATTTTTACCTTATACTGCTTGTCACAAACTTTGTTCGAAATCCTAAAGGACCAGTTGAGCTAGGTAACCTGAATACCTGCGCTGAAACAAAACTGTGTCTAAATTTTATTTTATTCCGGCTCAAGAAGTAGTCTTGCTATGATCCTGAAGCTTTTGTACAGTTGGTTTGACGAAAGCTCGGATTGGTTTCGTTGAAGATTCTTCTTCACACAAACAGAGACCACTGTCTCTAAAATAAGAACGAATGTATTACAAAAGTCACGACCGACGAAATTTCTATTCCACGCTTTGCCAAACTGCAAAATGAACTCAACGCTATAACTTGATTCAATCAACACAAATAATTCTACCTTTGTAGAACACAACTCCCAACCACTAGTGCAAAATAAATTCAACAATCGTCAACCGATACAAAATCTAACGGGGCACCTCGTGTGCCTAAACAAAATCACTTTCACTCGAGTCGTCTCTCGAGTCGTCTCAAACCACCTAATCATAATAATAATAATAATCATCTCGCTACGCATCGGCTTTATATAGAAAAAAGATCACGTGACGCAAAGTTGCTCGTATATTCGAGGTTTAGCCAGAATTCCCTGGAGAGATTGCTATGCTCGAATGCGCCAGAACATTCTACAATAAGCGAGCTGTGGTAAAGCTTGAAAAACATATTACGTCATTCTGTCGGCGAAAAGAGAAAAAAAGATACAATATCGAGCAATAGAGAGCGAATCGGACGTTATATCGTATAATACAAGAGCAGCGCTCAAAGAGACGCGATTATTATCTTATAATAAAACTACGAATTACTTTAAACGGGGATAAACTACACCGTTATGATTAAAATTATTATGAATGAAGTGTGATACTGCTGCACTGTCCCGTTTAAATGCTGGTATTCAGTGGAGAAAGTGATGGTTAATTATGTGTCCACATTAAAAACCATCAGGTGTCGTGTTTTTCTTGATGTTTAAGGTGGCGCCCCCACAAATAATATTGTCTTCAGTTTCTCTTGGTAAAAACCTGTTCTTCCGATTTATGATACGTTACAATGTCTGAGTTCAGAAGTTTTTGTCTATCACAGTCGGTTTTAATAATGATCATAGGTTTTTTAGTCCTTGGTTCAAACTTTTGCCATGGCTTGTTTGAAAAAAAAATTTATAAACAACTAGTTTATTGCTAAAAATTCGAATAAGCAAACCGGTTCAAAGCAGACAAAAAAGGAAAAAATATACCGGTAAGGCAAACCATATAACGTCAAGTTGTTGCAAACAACTTGCAATTGGTTTCTCAGTCACTCGTACACGAGCTTTCAATTTCATTTGCATCTGTCAGATACACTTTGCGTTAATTAAAGCATATTATGTGATTGCATCTATAGTATTGGCAAATAGCTTTAAAAAAATTTTTAAACAACCTATAGAAAATTGTTGTTTAAAATATGTAGAAAAATTTTTATCGTATTATCCATAAAAAATTTGATTTCGAATGCCAATGCTTAGTCAAAGTTTGAAAGCCAATGGCCGAAATAAAAAACTTTTCATTTTTCGCAGGAACTGTTTGTTGCATTTAGTTTGGATCAAGGTTTTATTTAACCGTAAGCTGCCAAGCATTTTTCTGAAACAGTGGTCAGCAACCACCGGGCAGCGGTTTGGTGCCGGGCCGTATACTTTTAAACGTTTTATGAAAATGAGACTTGATTGCTCAATTTTTAGCATCTTGTGATGAAATAATGCAAATTTCACAAAATAATACAGTCAACAACGTTACAGTAACAATAAAAATTTATTGTCAATTAACTCTTTAGGCCCGTTTCCACTACGAGCGTGGAAAAAAGCATTCTTTGTTTGTTTTATTCCTTTTTTTTTGCGCTCGCTTCAATTTTAACCGCTCGCTTCAATCGAAGATTAATAAAAGAGAGAAAGAATGCTCTTTTCCACGCTCGTAGTGTAAACGGGCCTTTTCAGTGCATTCGGGCGTATTAATACGTCTTGCTTGAGCCATACACAGAAGTCTTTGAAGGTAGTCTCAAAAGTGGTCAACAACGTCTAGATACGTTTATGAATCATCACGCAGATGTCGCATGATCTTTTGCGGGTAATGTATGGCTTTTAACATTTAAATTTGTAGTGTGATAAAAATGAGTACAAGACAAACATTAATGCTGAGTTTTTTTGGAAATGGGTCAACTCCGTTTGAAGAATTTGACGTCTTGGACGAGGGGCCTACAGCCACAAAAAAAAGTAAAGCTTCTTTCAATTGCCAATATAATCAACAAGTCACACTTAAAGTACGGATTTATTTTAACTGGTGATTGCGAAGCATCTTGACCACTCTGCCTAATTTGCAATAGCAAGTTATCAAACGAGGCAATGAAGCCTTCAAAACTACTTCGGCACATGATGATTAAGCACCCCGAATTAGAAGATAAACCTTTGGAGTTTTTTGAAAGAAGGAAACGTGATCGCGAAGGTGAAAAACGATTATGGAGGACTGCTTTATCAACAAATTCAAATGCACAAAGAGCATCGTATTTGGTGTCTCACAGCATCATTAAGACTAATAAGCCATTTACTATTGGTGAAGAATTGATTCTACCTGCGTGTACTGATATTTGCCGTAACGTTTTAGAAGAATCGGCAGCTAAAAAGAGAGCGCAGGTTCCTCTTTTGGCTCGCATTGTTGCGAGACGAGTTCAGGATATGTCGGCAGAAGAAGACATTGAAACTTAATTGTTACAGCGGATTGTTACATCACCATGGTTTGCTATTCAGTGCGATGTCAGAGTTGTTGATGATATTAAAAACAAAGCTGTGCTACTAGTTTTTGTTTGATATTTTTATGCAGATGCTCATGAGGACATGTTATGTGCTATATTATTGCCAAAAACCACCACAGCCTCCAAACTATTCAAGTCTCTGAATGAATATTTCGCAGAAAAACTGAACTGGTCTTTTTGTGTCGGTGTTTGCACGGATGGGGCCGCAGCCATGATTGGCCGCCTGTCTGGTTTGACTGTTCGGATTGAGAAGGTCGCACCAGAGTGCGAGGCCACTCATTGTGTCATTCACAGGGAAATGTCGAGCTGAAAAATATCACCTGAGCTTAATAGTGTATTCGCTGATATAGTTATAATAAGCAACCTAATTAAAGCTCATGCACATGCTGTTTGAGCAGATATGTCAGGACATGGATGCAAAGCACAAATGTCTTCTCTTGCACAAAGAAGTAAGATGGCTCTCCCCAGGAAAATTATTGAGCAGAGTATTTTAATTACATGAACCACTGCAAAAGTTTCTATTGGAGAATAATTCAGATCTTGCTAACAAGTTTAGTGATAAAAAATGGGTTCTCAAACTTGCCTACTTGTAGAGTTCAAACGCTATTTTCCGATTACTAAAGACTCTTAAACTGCATAGAAATGGATCCGTAATCCATTTATCTTTAAACCAGGTGAATCGACCTTACCTGTACAACAAGAAAATCAGCTACTGGACATTGTAAATGATGGTAGCCTGAAATACAACGACTCTACCAAGCTTTTAGATGAAGGTCTTGCCAGAATACCCTGACTTTTCCAAAAAAGCATTAAAAAATTTGAAGTCATTTCCGACATCCTACTTATGCGAATCTGGATTTTCTGTGATGGCAGCAACAAAGACGAAACCGCGAAACAGGTTAGACGTGGGAGACACATTGCGGATGTCACTGAGTTCTATAATTCCTAGGTGGGAGCGTCTCGTTGCGACAAAATAAGCTCAAGGCTCTCATTGAACCAAATTTCTAAAAATTCATATGATTTGTGTTAAATTTGCAGTGCTGAACATATGGGTTTTTTTAGACTGGTCCGCGAAAAAATTTAAGTTTTATACCGGGTCACAGTACAAAAAAGGTTGCCGACCCCTGGCCTGAAACACTGTTGAAACCTGAAATCTAGCAAATTGAAAGTATCGCTGATAATTGCATAAAACTGCCAGATCGACCAACAAATTAAAACGATTTCTAAATAAAAAAACTATTCTTTATTTATCAGATAAATCTTATTTCCATGCAGAAAAAGTAATGTTTGTTAAAAATGCATATTTATTATTATTAGTATTTTTTTAGTCGTTTTGGTTCAATAGAGTCGACGAGTAGGTAAATAAAAAATTGTCAATTGTTTATAGGTTATCGTGCCTAGCAACCTTAAAAAGATTCTATCTTGCCTTGCCTTTTTAATCTCACCGATGTAATCTAAATTTAATCGTTTAAACAAATTCAATAATTTAAACTTAATAAAATAAAAATAAGTTTTTGTTACGTTTGGTGTAAACCTTGGACAACAGCATCATTTTCTGCGGCTGGCAGAACAAAATATTTCAGACATGCTTCTAATTTTTGTTTAAGTTGTATACAAACTAAATATTTCAAACATGATCACTAACCTAATCAGAGAAATTCATATTGCTTTATTTTAATAGCCTTTTTTTTAAGTCTTTTTCATATGTTCGCCGGCAAAATTAATGTCAAATATCTCCCAAACCAATAATTTATTTCAGTTATACTGTTATTTAGAGCTTCGAGGCCAATCGAGACACTTCAACACCAGTAACTAACCGTCTACCACAGCCTATTGCGGCGTCGTTTATCCGAATTTATCCAATGACATGGAATATTGCTCCAGCTATGCGTATCGAGGTATTGGGTCACTTCAATAACAGGCTGAATTATCTAGGTAAAACTGTTTTCGTTTGAAATGCTTTTGTTATTATATGTAGGTGAAGAAAACATTGCGTTCATTGAGGTTTATATAAATTTCAGCAAAACTTTTTTACAATACTTAAAATATTCTTTCGAACAATTACTGAACTTCAAAATGTTATATTTCGCTTACAATGTCATAAATTGTTTTTGTCATAGCTCGGCTTTTTGAAACCTCAAGTCGCGAGAGTGTTTTCATTGTCATTCTATTTACAGTTCTGACTCAAAATTCAAATTTAGGAGTCAAAAGCCGTCAAATAGTAAACTTTTTTAGTTTTAATCGGCTTTAACGTAAAAGATTTAGGTGAAAGATATTTTTTTTAGGTACGATTTGAATTAAAGACGTTTTTTTCGTCTTTAATTGGTTTATCTTGGTATGGATCAAAGTCGATGCGGAAGTTACGTTTTCAAACGAACAGAGTCGCAAAACAAATGCCAGAAATGCTGTTATAATCTTAATAAAGATGGAATTTTAAGTTGATTAAATAATAATTAATTACGAACAATGCGAATATTTTTGCTTGTTTTTTCAGCCGAAAGAGCACTTGGAATAGAGAATCTTGGAATTCTGGATGACGCCATCACTGCGTCATCAATGTACGATATAAACCACGCTCCATATTTTGGTCGTTTGAACACCCAGAAAGCGGGAAGTAGTGTGGGTGCATGGGTCCCTAAACAGTATGGAGGTAAGATAATCCATCATCACATGTAGTTTTGTTTTAACTTAATAAAATAAGTTACTTAAAACTAATTGATTTAATTTTTTTGCTGATCAGGTTAAGTATGTTTCAAAATGAAAATAAAATGAAAATATTTTCTACTGTTTTGGATGGTTTTAACACTGTTGAATAAACATTATGACAATTTGCTAAACTAGCAGCGCAAATCCAATATAAACCGAAATTCCTTATGTAACTGTTTTCACGTTGAGATGACGTTGTAAAAGGCAGGGTTGTGGAGTCGAAGAAAATTTTTTCCCACTTCGAGTCCGTTTATTTAAAATTTTACGACTTTAACTCCGACTCGATCTATTTAAAACTTTACGACTCCAACTCTGACTCCAGCACATTCAAAAAACCATTCCGACTCCGAATCCAACAAATCCAAAAAACAACTCCGATTCCGCATTAAAACACACTACTCCAACTCAACAACCCTGGTCAAAAGTTAAATAAATTAGTTCTACATATTGTTTGACTAGAATTCAGTATAAAGCGAAGCATTTGATCTATGTGCATGGTACAATATTGATCAGTCTGCATCAGAAGTGGGGGACTTATTGCACTCGCGGGCCGCAGTTTCCCCATCTCTGGCTTATATCAACCTCCAATTCTTAGTCACTTTTTTCTATGCAAAAATGTAAAAGGCTCAATGCAGTATCCACATTTCTAAAACATAAGAAAATATACTTAAAAGAAAGAATTGCTTTTAAGTATGTTTTCTTATGTTTTAGTATGTAATTGCTTTATTTTAGTTTAGTTTGGTTACCTTTACTGATATTCTTGTTTAAAATGATTACTTGTTTATCATTTGACTTTACAACTTTTTTGCTTAATTTATGTAAAAATTACTATTTCATTTTTCCGCCACTAGATTAAATTTTATTGCATCAGTCGGCAAACATTAAAGTGTTAAAAACTACTGATTTAAAGACTGCTACTTTACTAACTCTTTTGAAAAGCGTTTGTGAGGTAAACTGGTCGATAATCGTTTTAAAAAAACTGAATATTGTTACAAATTCAAAAGAATACTGTTACATATTTTACATAAAAGCCTTGATTATGTTCTAATATCGAAAAAATAAAGGGGAAAAGCCGCGTCAAGTATTAAAATTAATCAAAAATAAATGAAAAAAATTGCGATGCATGAATTTATTAATAAAATCGGTCAACTTTCAATTAATATAGAAAATAAAAGTTAAAAATTGAAAATTAACTGTGTCATTACGAAAAATCGATTTCGACCTATAAAGGTCATCATCAGTTTCTTATTCAAGTAGAATCTATTTGATGATGATGATGATGACTTTTTTCGATTCTATTTGAATAAGAAACTGTTGATGACCTTTATAGGTCGAAATCGATTTTTCATAATGATACAGTTGGTTTTAAATTTTTAACTTTTATTTTCTACATTAATTTGAAAGTTGACCGATTTTATTAATAAATTCATGCATCGCAATTTGATCAGTTAAATAAAATTGTCAATGTAACTTTACTGGAAAAAGGGTAATAGATTTCTGATAAAAGACTTTAAAATGAAAAAAAATTGGCTAGAGATTGACTGTTTACATTGTCAGATGAATATTCCGTTATACCTGACAAAGGGAGCAAAGCAATAGTTCACGAAAACTAGTGTGAATAAAATAACTTAATTTTAAGTGCATCTTTTCTGTTTATTTCTGATATGCTTTAATAGTAAGAATTTTAATGACGTTGTAATACACATGCACCATAAATTTTCGAGTTTTTTTATGGTTTTCAGCCAATTTTGGCGCACCAGGAACCGAATGGATACAAATACAATTACGTGCCCGGTGTAACGTCACTGCAATAGTTACTCAAGGAGGACCGGCTGATTACGATCAATATGTGACGTCATACAATATTAAATATTCGAACGACGGAACTAACTTTGTTGATGTTGGAAAGGTTTATAATCTTTTTGAATTGAAAAATTGAATTTTAATCATTAAAGTTTTTTATTTGAACAAAACAAATCTTCCAGAGAAGAATTGATTAAAAAATCAACCTGCATAATAATTCTTAAAAAGACATTTGTTTTGCTGTCATAGTCAAATAGAATATTTGTCTTGTTTTGATGTGCACTGAGAAAACATGTGAGTTGTGGTCATGCAAATGTTTTCATGATTTACAATAAAAAGCGTTTGAACTTGTTGACAAAGCACTTTTTTTCATCGATGATACTCGATTAGACAAATATATTTCATATACAGTGATAACCTTGGAAAAGGGGGCTCGGCGCAAGAAAGATAAGGGGGGATCCATTTTTTAGTGTGCCAAGTTTTTTTGTACCAAAACAAAGTACTCTCTAAAAGAAAAAGTCATCTCTTTCAATCAATATTCAAAGACTTTATTTTCGTCCCAAAAATATGCTGATCTCTAAAAAGAAGTCATCCCTTTTAATCGAGCACGTTATCCCTAATTTCGTTCTAAAGTTCAGGTGCAGACAGGGGGCACCGTCATGGTGATACTATAAAGAAACAAAGGAATATTTTGCTTAGTGGGTGAGGCGGTGCGGCCGCTCTATTCGCTCCATATTAAAGCCATCACTGTATATATTTGCATTACATGTGCAATTAATTTTTTTGTAAACTTCAAAAGTTGTACCAATTGTAAAGTCATGTATGGTTTTGGAAACCCCTAGGCCACTCTCCATCCCCAAAAAAATCTTGCTTTCATTCTATCTGAACTCGTTGTTACTCAGACCTTCGTTGGCAACCAAGACACTTACACACGGGTGAAGAAACGTTTGCCATTTCCAATCACTGCCTCGTTCATTCGTCTGTATCCAATGTCATGGAATATTGCCCCGACCATTCGAGTTGAGCTATTGGGACTCTATAATGCCGATCTCAATTTCGCTGGTAAATAAAGTATCTTTAATCGCTCAACATTACTTTTAAGAATAGTTTTTAAATTAAACTTTTGTACTCATAACTTGTTTAAATTTTTACTGTGTATCTATAAAGTTTTATGTGGCAGCCTAATTGTCACACTTCATTCATAATAATTTTAATCATAACGATGTAGTTTATTCCCGTTAAAAAGTTAAAGAAAAAGAGAAAGCGGAAAACGAAGACGAAAAGAGAGACAATAAAGCGAAATTGAGAGAAAGTAGAATTTAGGGCTAGTGTTGAATTTATTTTGCGCCAGTGTTTTAGAGTTGTGTTCTACGGAGGTAGAATCATTTTGTGTTGATTGAATCAAGTTGTAGCGTTGATTTCGCTTTGCAGTTTGGCAAAGCGTGGAATAGAAATTTCGTCGGTCGTGACTTTTGTAATACATTCGTTCTTATTAGAAACAGTGGTCTCTATTTGTTTGTGAAGAAGAATCTTCAACGGATCAATCCGAGCTTTGGTTCAAACCAACTGTATAAAACCGTCAGGCTCATAGCAGACTACTTCTTGAGCCGGAATAAAATAAAATTTAGACACAGCTTTGTTTCAGCGCAGGTATTCGGGTTATCTAGCTCAACTGGTCCTTTAGGATTCCCGAACAAAGTCTGTGACACTAATCAACAATTATTTTGATGATTTGTAAAAAAACAAAGAATAATAATAAATTTGTTTTTAGAATGAGTCCAAACACAAAGTAATTATTTAAAATTCCTTCAAATGTTTTCTACATGTAGCTAAAAAATAACCACTTATAAAATGAAAAAACAAATTCTATAATGAAAACTGCAGTTTGGCACTGTAGACAAACTTTGGCGTCCAGTTTGTGTTAAGTCAAAGCGGCATCATAACCAAAACAATTGGCCATCCAAAATTTCTTGTGAAAATATCAATTAAAGTAAGTGAAAGTTGCTTGAAGTAAAAGATTTTTCTTCCCAAAGCTTTTCATCTGACACTCTTCAGGGGAAATCGTCAGAATGAAGTAGAATTGAAACCGAACTAATTAATAAAGGAAGAAAGTAGAGTTCTCATTGGCTGAAAGAGTCAACCAATGAGAGAAAAGTTTAAGAAATTTTCAAAGAGTATACGAATTCTTTTTGCTTACACAGAAAGGGATTGAGAGATTTAATGAAAGTCGCTTCAAGAGCAGAAAGGTGAAAGGAAGAGCGACCTCGAGCGAGAATAGAAAATTTTTCGTTGCTGTAATGGAGGGCACATTGGGCGTTGTCAAGAAGATCTTTAAAATTCAAGAAGATTTATCTTCTTGACAACGCCCAATGTGCCCTCCATTACAGCAACGAAAAAAAAATTTTCTATTCTCGCTCGAGGTCGCTCTTCCTTTCACCTTTCTGCTCTTGAAGCGACTTTCATTAAATCTCTCAATCCCTTTCTGTGTAAGCAAAAAGAATTCGTATACTCTTTGAAAATTTCTTAAACTTTTCTCTCATTGGTTGACTCTTTCAGCCAATGAGAACTCTACTTTCTTCCTTTATTAATTAGTTCGGTTTCAATTCTACTTCATTCTGACGATTTCCCCTGAAGAGTGTCAGATGAAAAGCTTTGGGAAGAAAAATCTTTTACTTCAAGCAATCTTCAAATTCTGTACCACCAAATGTTTATTAAGTGAAAGTTTTTCTGCAGCTGAGCAAGCTCTTGGAATGGAAAATCTTAAAATTCCCGACAGCGCCATTACTGCGTCATCGATGTACGATTCGAACCACGCCCCTTACATGGGTCGGTTAAACAACAAGAAAACGCAAAATGGAATTGGTGCTTGGGTAGTTCAACAACAAGGAGGTGTGCTTGATTTTAATGCGACAACATATCCTGCTTTATGTTTTTATGGAAACACTTATAGTAATTTCATTTCGTGTTCTATTGTATTGGTTCAAACCAAGTGTTTATTTAATTGAGCAAAGGGTTTCTTCTCAAAAGTTAATAGTTAACCAACTTATATTCTCTGCTTTTTTTGTTCATTTAACAATTTAGAACTATGCGGTATAACTTGTAGAAGTCAGACAAAGTAAGTATACCTAACAACAAGCCTAACCTAATTGGCAAGAAATTAGGTTATGACCTATAAACCTGATGCCTTTTTCACTTTTAAATATTTGCAGGTGGCTTCGGTGACCCAGGAAATAATTGGATTCAAGTTGCGCTTCCTTCTCGACGTTACGTCACTGCGATTGTGACACAAGGTCGTCCTGCTGATTATGATCAATACGTGACGTCATACAACATCAAGTATTCGAATGATGGCTTTAATTTCTTTGATGTTGAGCAGGTACAGCTTTTTCATTTAAGTAAAATTTAAAAAATTTGGTTAAATTAGTAAAAACTGTGTGGTAGACACAGCCTAATACTTCCAAGCGGGATCACTAATTTGTTGGCATCAAAGGAAAATAGTTAGATGCTTGAAAAATGAAAAAATGGCTAAGCGTAACGATAGTTCTTTTTTTAAGGAAATTATCAAAGAAGTTTTGCAAAATTTCGCAAACATCAAAAGCGCCGACTAAAATGATCAAAAAAGATGCTGCAGCTTTTACAGTGTTTATAGTACAGTTTTTTAAGAAAATTCGAAAATATTATTTCCGGTTTTATAAGGACCACCCCGTTTCCACTACGAGCGTGGAAAAGAGCATTCTTTGTTTATTTTATTGATTTTTTTTGCGCTCGCTTCAATTTTAATCGCTTGCTTCAATTGAAGATCAATAAAAGAAATAAAGAATGCTTTTTTCCACCCTCGTGGTGGAAACGGGCCTTAAGAGTTGCGAGATGTTATCGGCAAACAACGCCCGCAGCCCAAATTCAGCACTTTTCATTATTAACCTGACCCGCCAAACATTTATCTTAATTATGACGTCATTCGATAGCATTGTTTTTCGCTGGAGTTTAAAGAATTTATTAATGTGAAATGCGTTGTGTGTGTTCATCTGTTAACCCGTCTGCTAAATTTTAAGAAAGAAATTGGCCCACAAAATAAAAACTTTGCCCGACCTGACTGAGGGCATATCAATCTACTACTTTACGAAGACCATGACTCTTAAATACAATTTGATACACAGGTGCATTTTGCAAAAAATTTTACTGATTTTTTATGAAGAACTTTTGAAAATCCGAAAAGATTTCAATTATGCTCATAACATATAGTTAAATTTAAATATGTTAAAGAAAAAAGTCGCTTCATATATTGCTAATAGGTAAAACATCTACCGGTAGTATCTGCAATTACATAAATACCAAAGCGTCCAAGAACAACTTTTATTTTTTATTTTTTCACTGTAACATTGTTGTTAGTAAAAACGTCTTATATATAAATATTTATTCTCAATTAGAAATGATGAAAAGTTATATACCGGTAGAAACAAATTATTTTTACTTTCGGAACTGAAAAAATTGTCTAAACTAGGTGCACACAAACTTTTTAATTTGCTGGCTAATTTTTCAAAATTTTAACAGACAGGCTGGAGAAGCGCCCAAACGCATTGCGTTTTCTTAATTATACTGTATTTATAATTCAATCAAAAGCCATGCTATCAAATGAAGTCAAAATTAAGATAAATTGCTTTACGGGAGGATTTGAATCGTGGACTGAAACTCTTCATTATAAACTTGTTTCTGGACGCTTGCAGATAGCCTACATTTTCGTACAGAAAAAATAGTTTACTTTAGTCGATTAGTTTCAATGAATGCAAATAACCTACTAAAAACCGTTTTTATTTTCATCATCTTTTTGAAAAAGAATAATTCTTTGATTTGTTTCTTTTTCTGCTGTCAAAACAGCTTCCTAGACGTTTTTCTCACTTCCTACATTACATTAAATATAAATTGTTTCGGTGTGTTTTCTTCATTTCTTCCTTCAGTAAACAAACTCGTTTTACGTCCAAAAAAACAAAAAATCTTTACTCCTTTCATTTTTTATGTTTCAAAATGTTTTAAATTATAATGGTTGTTTCTGAAAAAATTGAAACAAAATAGAATATATTAAACTTTTTACTGTATATTTAGACCTATTGTTGGTTAACTTTTTTGTTATTTAATTCTCTTCCGATGTTTCAAAAACTGAAATAGATTAAACCGAATATTAATAGACTTACCGGTTATTAACTTTTTAAAATCTTATGAAAACATTTTTCCCAATTGTTTGTAATTTTAACCCATTTCACTTTAAAGCATCAAAGGTTTTCCTACTAAAAATGTAGAAATTATTTGATCTCAAATTTTCCTAGTTGGTTTATGTGTTACAGAAAGACTGTAACAGACAATGAGGACTCGTTAATCGAAGTTTAGATATTCGCAATTTTCCGCTTTTTGTGGGAACCTGTTGAAACGTATTTTTGCCATAAAGTTTTACTTCAACTCGAAACCTTTATAGTCCGATTGTGATAAGCACATTATAAACATTATCCTTTTACTAAGTTTTATTTTCCAATTATCACATTTTGTTTTTATAACTATTTTGCAATCTCAATAATCTGACTTCTACTTAAACATTATAGATGAGGTGCATCTTCTTGTATATCTTAGTTTTATAAATCTTTGTGTGCTCGAAATTTGTTGTATATGTTTAAAATATCAATTCTCATTTGCTTTGTTAATTTCTTTTATTAAATTTATTGTGTTTTGTTTATTTTTCAATTTATCTTTTTTTGTACGTAGACTTTCAATGCCAATTGTGATACTAACACTCCTGTCACAAACCGCTTGCCCGATCCTATTGCAGCAAAATATCTTCGTCTCTATCCCATGACGTGGAATATAGCCCCCACTTTACGCATGGAGATTTTGGGAAATTGTCTAGTCTAAAAAAATGGAAAAGAAATATTTTGCAAATTTGATGCACGAAGAAACGTATTAATCAAAAACTTATGTAGAATTATTTAACCTTGCTTGTTTGTTTGTAGCAGAGATGTTTGTTTGTAGCAGCTTGTAGAGCACAATGTTTGTAGCAGAGAAAATGTTAATCAGATTGTCGTAGATTATTTACAATGCATTCGATTTCATCAAACTGTTTTAAATTGACTTGTAATAAGAATATTTCGAAGCACTTTGCTGAGAGATAAAAAATTCGTTTTATAAACTTTTGTATCGTTTCATAAAAAATTACAAATAAATTTCTAAAATTATTAGAACTTATAACCTAATTTTATTTCAAATAAAATCTGTACGGTCGGACTCATTTCTTCAAATAAAATTAGGCCATAATTTTAAACAGGTTAATGTAATTGCTGATTTGCATTCGGTAGCAAAACGAATTTCAGCTTTCATGTGTGACTTTGGGTTCGATCAGCAATGAACTAATGTCAAATCATAACTGCTCATTTGTTGTTCAGTCAACCAAAAATTACGCAAGCGAAGAAATTTCGAACACGTGACTACTTACAGGTATAATGTGTGACTGTAAATTCTAAGTTGAACAATCTCGCAAAAACAGAAACTTTTAAAGTGGATGGTTACGCGCTTTACATCATTTGTTCGAGTTATTTTATTTCGTTTAAACCAGTTTTTTAAAGTCAGCCAGTAGGCTCCCTGAGGAAAAACTCGAAAGCTCAAGGAAGGAAAAATCATTGGAGGAAGAATTGGGGAGAAATTTGAAAATTTTGGTACAATGTAAGTTGAGCCAAAAAAATTGTTACGTTCTTCGTAATCATAGCCTTATCATTCCGGGGGGGTCAGGGGGAAATTTAGAGATCACTACTTTTTAGGGATAAAAATCAATAAATCTGAAACAGATTAAAAGTAAAAACCTTTTTTCAGAGATTACTACTTTTTGGGGATAAAAATCGAGAAATTTGAGACAAATTCAAATTGGAATGTTAAGTTTTAAATTTCCTGGTATAACCCGATTTCGGATCACAAATTTGGAAAACAATAAGAAAATAAAGATTTCATTTTGATTATTGAAGTAATTTTTTTTGGGAGGAAGGAACGAGGAATGATGCTATCTGAGTCCTGAAGGGGAGAAATGCGGCACAAATTAGGCAACCACTGGTTTAAAAATTGTACGGTGGCAGGAATAAAATAAGTAATTACAGTCCAAAGAAAAAATTTTCCAAGTTTTCCGGTTTGTTTTTCGGCAATTTATTGAGGACTTTTGCGTATAACATTAAACTACATCCGATGAAAAGGCTTAACCTGCGGTCCACTTAATATTTTTATGTGGCCCACTGCTTACTCAAATTTTTTAGTTATATTTTCATAGCTCTATCGCAGGTTTCTCAAAACTGTGTTCCGCGAGCTTGACGAAAATCGAGAAACCGGAGAAGATTTACAATGAAGACCTTTTTTTAGAGATCACTACTTTTTAGGGATAAAAATCAATAAATGTGAAGGCGGGGGGCACTGAAGAACATACGTTATCAAGTCAAGTGCCCCCACATCCAATACAGTCAAAAACAAAATTTACATATATATTAATTAAGTATTTTAATACATAATACATAAATATTCCTTTTTTGAAAAGAGCAGGGGGCAATTTAGAGGGGTCAAAAAGGCAGGAGTATTTATTCCCCGTTCCCCCCGCTTTTGAACGCGCCTGATGTTCAATACTTGTACAGAAAAAAAATTATTGCCAGTTAGATATTTTCAACTGATGTTAGTTCTTGGCTGGCTTCTTCCATAAAAGTCAAAGGAACTACAGGGTGGTCCTTATAAAACCGGGAAATTTAAGTGAAAAATGTAACAAAATAATAAGGAAATAATAGTCAATGTTGTTCTGCATTCTCATTGTACCACTGTATCAACCAATCAGAAGCCATCTATCACGCACTTAACTCATGAGCAAAATCGCTCTACGGGTAATTGGTTTCCAAGGTCATTTTAATAAAAAAAAATTTCCGTTAAATTTTCCGGTTTTATAAGGACCACCCTGTATTTTTAATATTAGACAGGGATGCGGACTTGGGACTTGGAACTCTAAATCGCTTCAAAATTTTGACGAGCCATATCCCTGGTGAAGACGTTTTTTAGAGATCACTGCGTTTTTGAGACGAAAATTGGGAAGCCACAGTCAGATTCAAAGTGAAGATCTTTTCGTGGCCCGCCGACTATAACAAAATTTATAATTTGGCCCATCATGAGAAAAGGTTGAACATCCCTGGGATAAACAAATTAAATCGTTATCTGTGCAATGGAGTATATATCTTTGGCGCTAAAGCTCTTCTGGTGGATTTTCAATCAAGTCTTTAGAGCTTTTGACTTTATCTATATTCAAAAAACTTTATTTTGCTCCTCTAGTCTTGCTACTTCATTTTCAAACAGGAAACAAGTTGTCAAAAGTCCTGAGAGGACTAAATTATTATTTTCTGTATAGCAGGATGGCAAATCCTTAGATATCAAAGGGTAAGCACCTTTTCTTAGTCGTCTTCTTATTAAACTTGATGTTTCTCTTTTTATTTTACGCCTTGCTTTTTGATCACTTAAAACAATGAAAAATCTTCGGATTTACAATGAAGAGAACAAAATTTAAAATGTTTTGTTGGTATGCTACAACTTTTCTTGCAAGTCGTTTCAACCAAGTTTGAAAAAGTTGCTTGTTGTCTAAAGAAAAAGAATCAAAAAGCGCTCTTTGATCTTGCTTTTCTACGTTTGTAAGTAATTAATAGCCGAGAATTTATTTAAGCTTGCCACTTTTGCAATGTAGCGTTATGCGGTAAATTTGTAGCTTAACAATTACTTTTTAGATTTACAGTTATCGATGTTATATAGTTCTACTAAAGCCTTGATGTAAAAATTCTGTTTTTAAGACAAAATTAATTTTATACTCTTCGCCAAAGGGTGCAAGAATTTGCGGGACCGACCTGGTCGGTATTGCGCTTCAAGTTACGCGGTACTTTTACCGTAATGTTGCAATAAATTATAAAGTTGTCTCTCCCACATCATGTATTTCGGCCGACCCGAAAATTAAACCTGGGGACTTTGCCGCCTACATTGGGGTGTATTAACAGCTACATCAATTAGCTAGTAATGTAAATAAAAACATTATTAAAAACAAAAGTTATCAATTGTGTTGATGAGTGCTCTTCAATCTTTTTCTATTACAAAACCATGGAGTTAAAGTTGCAAAGCCCATTTAATATGCTTATTAAAAATCAATAAGAATATTTAAATCAGTGGTTCTCAACCTGTACGCTGCGAGAAATTTTTAAGTGTGCCGCGAAATTTTTTAAAAAACATTAGTGCATTGCTCCCCAACCCTTTTTTAGTGACACGACTTTTAGAGACGAAAATCAAGAAATCCGAGACAGATTTGAAGTGAAGATCTTTTTTAAAGACCAGTATTTTTTAGGGACGAAACCTGCACTCGGGTCCAAGTGTGCCGCGAATTTTGAATAGGTCCCAAAGTGTGCCGCAGGTGTAAAAAGGTTGAGAACCACCGGCTCACATTATTTTGTGAATGTTTTGAGAATTTTCGTTGAAGAGCGCTTGTGTAAGTTAATTGATTTTAAGGAAAATAAGTATTGTACTGTATATTTGATTAACAACAAATGTGGCTTACAGTGTGAAGCATGAATTAATAATTAAAAGATAGTAACACTATAGCTTTAATTAAATCAACCAACAGTTTACCAGAAGAACATGAATAACGATTTTAATAGTATACCTGGTATCAACAACAGCAAAAATTAAACCAACCAAGTTGTAACCAAAATTTAGTACCGCAGTGTAAAACTAGGCGTATAGATTAGTTACATATTGCTACGTAAAGCTGATAGTTTTCTTTTGCATGTCAATCTGCACCTCCTGCAATTATAATTTATTTAGTTGCTTGATCTGGCCGATTATAAAATTGTTTCCAGCTGAAAGTGAAAATGCATGTTTCTGGACGCTTTCATCATTGCAGATAGCCCAAGTATTTCTAAACAAAAATAATTTACTTTTAGTCGTTTAGTTTTGATACATGCAAATAACCTATCAAAAATCTATTTTTTTTATCATTTTTTTTCAAAGAATTAGTTCTTTGACTTTTTCATTTTTCTGCGGTCAAAACAGCTTTCACGACGTTTTCCTTTTTTCATATACAACATTAAACATAACTTGTCCTAGAACTCATTTCACGTTTCCAAAAATAAAAAGTCTTTCTTTTCTCATTTTTTACGTTTTAAGATGTTTTGAATTGTAATGGTTGTTTCTCAAATAACTATATTAAGCCATTTACTTTTTATTAAGATCTGGGGTTGATAAACTTTTTTAATACTACTTTAAATTAAATTTTAGGAAAATTAAATTTCCCCAATCTTTTAAAACTAAAATAGATTAAACCGAAATGAATAGCCGGACTTACTTGTCATAAACTGCGACCACATTTTTCTTACCGCTTCTAATTTTACCCCATTTTGTTTTAAACCATCAAAGGTTTTTCTACTAAAAGTGTAAAAATTTTTAATATCAACTTTTTATAATTGGTTTATGTGTTACAGTAAGACTGTAACAGATAATGAATGAGGCTCCGTTAATTGGAGCTTCAATATTCTTAATTTTCCGTTTTTCCTTACGAATTTGTTGAAACGTATTTGTAACATTGTGTCTTATTTTAACTCGAAACCTTTACAGCCAATAAGCAAATTATAAACAATCACCTTTTTACTAAATTCTGTTTTACAATCATCAAAATTTAACTAACTACATGTATTTCGCAATCTCAACAATCTGACTTCTACGCAAACATTATAGATTGATGAGGTCTCCTTGTATATGTTAGTTTTATAAACCTTTGTGTGCTTGAAATTTCTTGTGTATGTTTACCATATCAATTGACATGTTTACTTTGTTAATTTCTTTTGTTAAACTTATTGTGTTTTGTTTATTCTTTTTTTTTTTGTACGTAGACGTTCAATGCAAATTATGATACTAATACTCCTGCCACAAACTGCTTGTCCAATCCTATCGTGGCAAAATATCTTTGTCTCTACCCCAGACGTGGCACATAGCCCCCACTTTAACCATGAAGATTTTGGAAAACTGTCAAGTTTAAAGAAAATGAAGAAAAATATTTTTGAAAATTTAATACACGAAGAAACCTATTAGCCATAAGCATATATAGAATAAGTAACCTACCTCCTGCTTGTAGAAAAGAAAGTGTTAATCGGGTTGTGATTACGTACGATGCATTCAATTACATCAAATTGATTTAAACTGATTTGTAATAAGAACATTTGCTGAAAAAGATAAAAATTTATTTTCTGATTTTTTGTATCATTTCTTAAAGATTAAAAATATATTTTCAAATTTATTAGAACTTATAACCTACATTATCTTTTCAAATAAAATCTTTACCGTCTGACTCATCTCTTCAAATAAAATTAGTCCATAATTTTAAACAAGTTTAATGTAATTGCTGATTTGCATTTAGTAGCAAAACGAATTTCAGTTTTCCTGTGTAACCTGGGCTTCGATCAGCAATAAATTAATGTCAAATTATAACTGTTCGTGTTGTTCAGTCAACCAAAAATTAATTATGAATGCAAAGAAATTTTGAACGCGTCATTACGTACACTTTTAATGTGTGACTGTAAATTCTGAGTTGAACAAAATGCTTACGCGCTTAAAGATTTTTTTGATGCATTACACAGCGAAACTACATCACAGAAACATTTCCGGCTTCGCGTGGCTCATTTTTCAATAACTTGACTGACCCTTATCAACTGCCACACATAAAAGCTCCATCTGTAGTTACACCAGACATGTTGTTCAAATTTAATTTCAGACGGTTCAGCGTTGTCATTACAGCCTCCAATATATCACTGCCTTTGGTTGTGCCTTAAAATGGAAGTACGGAAGCAAGTTCTTTAGTAACAACTAAACTTTTATCAACTCCACGCACAAAAATAGGCACCTGGGTAGTCTTTTTTATGTCCGTGCCTTCGTCAAGGATCAATGAAAAAAAACGCTAAGTCTCCAGCTTTTGAAGCCAGACTCTCTAATGCGTAAACTGCTAACCATTCATTTAGACGTGCTATGGTTTTCCTATAAAGACTTATTTTTTCAAATACATTTAAAATACTTCTTTCTTTTCGAGACACATGACACCGCTGCAACGCGAAGAAAGCAATCTTTTACAAATTCTCCGTCCGAAAATGGTTTGGATCTTTTTGCTATCACTTTCCGTACTGGATAGCTAGTTGCTACAATTGATTCTTGTCAAAAAGAAATATTTCTAAAAACGGGACTGTTGTCCAGCGAGCATCATTTTTTATTCTGCGATCTTGTCTCTTCTAAATTGATTTTTTAATTTGTC
This sequence comes from Diplosoma virens, assembly GCA_963680785.1. Lineage (NCBI taxonomy): Eukaryota > Metazoa > Chordata > Ascidiacea > Aplousobranchia > Didemnidae > Diplosoma > Diplosoma virens. Next base: position 17,891,304 of record OY796887.1, on the reverse strand, counting down.
ATACTTTGGTGCGTGATTGGTAACATACTGCCCTTAAATGTTATATTCTTTGAACTTCGATATTGCTCTATTGCATATTAAGCATATGGGCTTGTTATTAAATTGCACAAAAAATATTCTTTGGTCCTTCCATCTTGAAATATTCGGCCACCATCACCGATTTTTCGTTTCTTACTCGCCATATTTATAGCTAAATTTTAAATAAATGCGAAAAATTATAGCTCCTGTTAAAATCAAAAATACTAAACTCGTTATCAGAGCATATCTTATAGCGTGTTAAAATAAGGTTTTTTACACGAACAATTTTTTCACCAATTGGGTTTTGAGATAGTGTGAATTTTGTCCGAGTGCACGTGTTTGCGCGCCATTGTTTGAATCTTTGTGCGCTTGACGTTGATAGAGAAAAAGTTTAATGCTTTTTTTGGGTCAAGTCTAATTCGTAGAAAAACCAATTAAAGTGAGAGTAAAAAAGAAACAAAGTAGCTACTCCAAGAGATAAAGAACGCCGCGCAAATTGAACTCGCGGGCCCAATTTTTTAAAAATTTACTCTCATTCTAATCGGTTTTTCTTCGAATTAATTGAGCTTTTTTTGGTAGTAATCGAAGAAAAAAAAGCAAACCTCTTTGCTTGTTTAGCAAAGTAACGTAATTTCAGCAGTTTTCTGAACATCCATTGTAAGGTTGTGAAATACAGTGCACCTGCTTAAGGGTTTAGCGCAGTGATTCTCAAACTTTTTGCACCCGCGGCACACTTGGACCAAAGTCCAGATTACCTGATGCAATATAATGTATTACCAGTGGCGTGCGGTGACCTTTGAGATTACTCATGCAATTGGCATGCCAAAACCGCGTCATAAAATTGAGTTTATTCAAGACCAATTTTCGTCGTAGATTCAAGGTAATCTCTAAAAACAAGGTCATCACTTGAAATCTTTCCTAGGTACTGCACTTTTCTTCCTGAAAAGGCAGTGATCTTTAAAAAAAAAAAGTCATTGCTTCAAATCGTTCCGGGTAATGCACTTTTTATCCTAAAAATGCAGTAATCTCTAAAAAAAAAAAAAAAGTCATCACTTTGAATTAATCCAGTATTTTCCACTTTTTGTCCCAACTTTATAGTGTGCTATTTACAGAAAGGGAGGTCCCTCCTTTGCCTCACCCGATATCCACTGCTGTATTTTAAAAAGTTTCGCGGCACACAGTTTGAGAAACACTGGTTTAGCGGCTTGGTAGCAATATACCGTATTTTTTGGACCATAAGGCGCACTTAAAATCATTAAAGTTTCTCAAATATCGAACGTGCGCCTTATTCTCCGGAGCGTCTTATGTATGAATCAGGTTGTGTTTTATAACAAAGCTCTGAACCAATATTATGTTGCAAACAGTGCTATTTATTTATATAACGGTAATAGTTATTTAGGTACGGCTTAGCTATGAGACCTAAACGCATATGATTTTCAAGATTGCCGTTCGTGCATTCAAAACCACAGGAATTGTTTTGTAAACAAACCTTGGTCTTACGCAATAAACTTGTTTCTTCGTTCGTTTGTTTGATCGTTTCTTTTGAATAAAACACAAGCAAATTACAAAGTGAGTTTTTGTTTCATTTGGTGCGATTTATAACCCGGTGCGTCTTATGTATGAAAAAAAAGCGTTAGAAGCCGTTTATTGATATTGCGCTTTATAATACGGTGCGCCTTATGGTACCAAAAATACGGTACTAAAAAAAGCTATAACCAGAGACTTCTAAATAGTAATATCTGGACTGGAAACTGAATTCGCTTTGCGTACAACATGAGGCCGTAGAGAAAAACAGAAACAACAGTTCAGACTAAGCGATTTTGTCTTAGCTCACTAATCGCGGTTAGCTAAAGAAAGAAATTGAATGGAAAAGTGCTTTAAAAATACTATTAATCATCACTGCAGTTAGAAAAAAACTTTCATATTGTTTATTTCAGAAAAGGCTTTATATTCACACAGCGCAAATGCGTCAACAATACAAAAGATAATGATATTCATTCGACGAATTTTGAAAAATACTATATTAGCATATACAATATATGGTCACTGTAGTTAAAAAAATACATTATTTTTGTTTATTTCAGACAAAGGTTTATCCATATGAAACACCGCAACAGAGAAAATGCATCAACAATGCAAATTACAATGATAAACATTCGAAGAATTTTGCAAAATAGTAGCACAGCATATACAATATGAAACCACGTCTTATTAATATTAATCTCACAAATTTATACTAACGTGGATCATATATCATCCAATGCAAAGCCGAAAATAAAAAGTTGTATATGGCAAGTTAGAATCGATTTTTTGCATTAGTGATTTTGTAAATATTGCTTTCAATAATTAATCAATCAAAAAAAAAAAGAAATACAGACAGTTCAGTGAAAATGACAACTCTATACCATATAAATATGCAAATTAACACTTTGACTGCCAAGCTGGTTTTCTAGAAATACCTCAGTGGGGCCACAAAAAATTTTCCTAGATTTGCATAATACTGAAAATATACATGCAAAAAAACTATTTCCACTTGACTTTAACCCGTTTTTACCGATATTTATTTTGTTTCAAAGTAATGAAATCGAAATTATACCAAACACGGCCTCATTAAAAACTGCTGTGTCAACAATATTTGCTGACATGGCAGTCAAAGTGTTACTTCAAACTATATTGAAAATATTCAGTTGTTAATAGTGCAGGCCCTATTTTTAGTTTTGTCAGTTTGTTTTACCCGTGAGCTTTCGAATTTTTCTTTCTCCACTACGTGAAGAACGTTCACTTATGTTCTTCATCAAGTTTTACATTAAAAAAACGCATTACCACTCCTTCTACAATCTCGTGTCCTTTGTGGCATTGTGCTGGAACAGACCATGGCGAAACTACGGATCCTTCAAAAATGATTATTGATACTATTTTTTTAAATATATTCCTTTGATCATGCCAATTTTAAAAAAAGTGTTTTAAATTTGTGTATGCTATCTCAGCAAATATCTTCCAGCACAATATCCCTACGTCAAAAAATGCCGTTTTTGGTTTCCACAGGCCACCACGAAAACAAATAAATTGACAATAAACTACAAAAAAACAAATTATATGATAGTTACAAAACAAAAAATAAACAAATCTTTGTTTAAAATCAAAATTGGACAAAATGAAATTATCCAAAAGATAGTGTTAAATATTTGGGCATAATGTTTGATAACAAAATGAATTAGACACAACACATCAAATATCTAAATGCCAAACTTTGCAAAGGATCATGGGTCATTTCAAAGCTAAAAAAATATGTTAGTATTCATACTTCAAAAAATATTTATTATAGTTTGATATATTCCCATCTAAAATACTATAACTAGTTGGGGAAAAGCTGCTAAAACTATTATCCAACCTATTATAAAGTACAAACATGGTTGACTAAGCTTTATACTTACTTTTTCTAAATGTGAATCTGAGTGTTTTTACTTATACTAACCACAATTGCTTTAAAATTGCAGGAAAATTAGTTTTTTAAAAGTATTTAGGCTACATAAAAAAAGTTTGAAACAGTACCAACATTAATCCTGACAAATTCTTAGAGACTTTTAGTTAGTATTTTCGACAAAGTTATTTAAAAATTTAACATATATCTGAACAAACTTACTGCAATGAGTTTAGATAAGAACATAAAAATTAAGACAGACTCTCTAGATATAACTTACTGTATAATTTATATTTTAAAAAAGACTGCAGCGAAGCTTTTAAAACTAAAACTTTCAATATAACTGTCGCTTGATTCTGAAATGTCGAAATTCGCTTTTAAGCAGCTCGATTCGTTTGTCGCTTTTGTCTGGCCTCATTATGTACGCGAAAGCTTTCATTAGCGATTCAGTTTCCAGTCCAGGTATTACTATTTAGAAGTCTCTGCTATAACTCAGTGCTTCTCAACCCCTGGGTCGCCGTTTAATTTGATTAGCTCGCCGACAAGTGTAGTTGTGCAAAATTTAAATAATTTTGGTTGTGATTCGATAGTGCAGTGCTTTCTTTTGGGTCTTCTAGTACCCACTTTTGGGTCGCGACCCAGGGATTGATCCAAAAGTGGGTCGGGAGCCAAAAGTTTTAATTAATAAAGAACACTATGGTTTTGGGACGAATAATGCAAAATCTGAGACTGATTTTAAGTGAAGACCTTTTTTTTTAAAGAATACCATGATTTTGGGACAAAAATTGGTCTTCGTCTTAGAACCCCACACAATTTTTCGTCCTATCCATAAAGTATTTCATATCAATTGCATGAACAGCCTCAGAGGTCATCGCACGTTTCTGCAGTATGGTTAGATCTACGTTAGATGATCTTGTAGTTAGTTCACTTTTTATGCTTGCAATAACGTCTATAAAAATGATTGGGTCGCCAAAGTTTTACTCTATTTCCGCTTAACATTTGGGTCGCCACAAAAAAGGTTGAGAAGCACTGCTATAACGGTGACCGGAAAATTCCCCCGCTGTAAGTTCCACCAATGGCAGTAAATTATCTGATTGAGAAAACCAAGATAATTGAAAGGTGAATTTTAGAATCATTGCAGCCAACTTTATCAATCTAAAAAATTTTGTGAAATATTTTTTAACCTCTATAAATATCTTTTGATTGATGTGAGGGGAGGATTTTTAAAAAAAATAAGGGGGACATATTAGAATCTAAAATAAAAGATCGGCTTCTAAAAAAAAGATCAATCATTAAAAACAAAAGATCGAATGTAATGATGTAGGGATGGGGGAGGTAAATCAATATCATAATTTTTGTAATAACTTTTTTTAGGGTTTTTCAATCGACGTCAAAATCATTGAATTTAATTTCAAACAATTACCCAATCACGTATAATAAGAAAATTTCCATGAGATCGTGAGAACTTACAGCGGGGGAATTTTCCGGGGGAATTTACCTGGAACCGCTATAACTGGACAGTGACTCGGCATTGCTTAGTTTACTTCAAAATTTTTAGGTGGCAGTTGACCTTAGTATGTTGATGTTTCTAGTTTAAACGTTGTATGGCGGCGGGAATAAAATGAATGATTACGGTTGTAAGAAGAATTTAATTTCTTTGTTGTACTGAGTCGGGGAATTCCATATCAGGAAATTTTCCAAGTTTTTTTCCCGTTCGTTTCTTGGCCATTGGTCGTAAAACACATTATTTATTGTATTTCAAAAAATGAAGCAACTCAGCAGTATAATTAAATATTAAAATCTTGAATAATTCATCGCTTTTTAGAAATGTTACGCTGATATAAATCATGTAATAGAGTTATGTAGTTTAATCACAATAAGTTTATGTTTTAACCAAAAACGTTTGGATTTCAAGTGCAACGTGCTTCAAAAAAAACAACGTTAAGATTAATTAGCAACACGATTATACAAAGAAGTAAAACTAAATCAAAATTTACAGCTGACTTAAAAACAATCAGTCATTTTTATGTAGGGGAAAAGAAACTATACAACTAGTTCCTGGAACTTGTTCGTTTTCCTTCGTCCACTTTTTCGACATTGGATTGTAGCGGAACAAATGCTTGTTGTTTCTGTACAAAATATTATTTTCATTCAAAAGGCAAAAACCGTTGCAAAATGCAAAAATGAATTGGTATTCCCTTTTGGTAAAAAAACAGTGTCCATTCTTCTTCGTACTGACATTTAAAGTTTTTAATGAAAGTCTGTTGAACTAATGCGAAACGTGGTTCAATGTTTTCTAACAAGTTTTCTAGCACTTTGCTTTTGAAAGAATCGTATTGATATTAAACAGACATTTATGAAACGGTTTTACCAGAAAATTCAGTAAAAGAGGCGCTTTACAACGTAAATGAAGTTTTAATTGACAAAAGCAGGGGTGGAAATATGAGTTTTCAGTAATATTTTACATTGATAGATTGAATGAACCATTTTTAATTATTAGGCAGGCAAATTATTCCTAATAATTACACTGGTTTACAAAAAAAATCAAGTTGAAAGTTGTCTATAATTTTTTAACTGAATTAGGAGTATTTTGCACCGCTGAATTCAAAAGTGACACTCATTTTTCTCAATCAGGTCAGGTTTTTTTTCTAAATTGATTTTTAAAAATCGTATTCTTAGATTATAGCCTTCTATCTATAAATAAATTTCTGGAATATTAGTAGTTAATTTATGTAAAACATTTGTCACATAATATGTATCTAATATGATGTATTTATTAAATGTTAGAAAAATGAAATGAAGAGCATATATTAAAAAAGTAAGGACATGTAAGTTATAACATCGTTAGGTAAATTTCAAAAAATAAACTTTCGTTTCTTCGATATTCTTGAGTGCTCAGCAGAGGAAATATCTCTTTTCAGAGTCCAGCAGTAATCAGCCATCATGGCTGCATCCCAATGTCCTTGGTACCTGGTTTCCATTTCTTTTATATCTTGATGGAACCTCTCCCTCTGCTCGTCACTCATAGCGCCAAGATTTTTAGGAAATCGATCGATATGTGAGAATATATAGTGCATTTTTATGTTGTTGCTCTCGTGTTGCATCCAAGGTTTTTTAAAGCATAAAGCATGTTGGTGATAAGTTCTTCAAAATTACTGGCTTTGCTGTTGCCCAAAAAATTCTTCACAACCAGAACAAAGGCTTTCCATGCTTCATATTCCAATTTGGTCGTTGACTTTTCAAACTCAGGATCTCTTATGAGCTTACGAACTTGAGGACCATCAAAGATGCCCCCTTTCAATTTCTTAATGGATAATTCTGGAAAAACATGGCACAAGTAAGAGAAGCAGCCACCATCCTTGTCCAAGGCTTTGGTGAACTGTTGAATTAAGCCATGTTTGATGTGCAGCGGTGGAAAGAGTATCTTGTGTCTGTCCACCAGAGGATTGTTTATAATGTTGTTGGATCTACCCAGCACCATTTCATCTCGTGCAGGCCAGTTTTTCTTGGTATAGTGCTGAGATCTGTCCTTACTATCCCACATGCAGAAAAAAGGGTATTTGGTAAATCCAGACTGTTGTCCCAATGGAAAATTCATCATTTTAAGGTCAATACATATATGCCACTCGTGCTGACAGTAACAGATTTTCTCTAGCACATACTTCACTGTATCACACTTCTCCTTCAGTGAAGTCGAGTGAGCAAGGGGTACTGAAGCAAACTGGTTACCATTATGGAGCAGAACACACTTAAATGATCTATTGCAGCTGTCGATAAATAGTCTCCAATCTCTGGGTTTATAATGTGGCACTCCGAGCTTTTGCAGAAGGTCAACAATATCTGTGCAGTACACTAAATCTTTTTCTTCAAAGAAAAAATGAAGGAACTCTTGATGCCTGTTGCGATAAAAAGTAATGCGTGTGCCATCAACAAGAGGTTTTTTTCCTTTAATCTGAATGCCAAGAACTCAGCTGAGGACTTCGACAAATTAAGATCACGAACAAGATCATTAACCTCATTTTGGGAAAAAGGATGTGGAGTATCATCGCTAAAACTCGCTTCTTCATCCTCTTGGCTTTCTTGATCAGCGGTTGAATCGTTATCACTGTCGTCAGAAAGCATTGCATAGACAGGTACTGGGCATTTATCAGAGTGAGCAACAGGACGACGTGCTGATTCAAGATCAGGATACTTGAGAACATTACGGTTCTTTCTATTAATCTCAGTCACATCAATAGCGCAAAAACAGCAGTCCGAGACATGGTTTCTGGGCTCTCTCCATACCATGGGTATTCCAAATTTTAGACTAGTCTTTTTATCTTTACTCCACTGACGCAGGTATTCAGTGCATGACTTGCACACCATGTGAGGAGCCCAAGCTTTGTCCTGGTCACCAAGTTTTATACCAAAATAGGCATGGTAAGTTTGCTTTATAAAAGTTGTGACTGGATTCCTATTAGGAACGAGTGTGTATTCACCGCAGATATAGCAGAATATGTCAGGCCTATTTCGGCAAGATTTTCTAGTTGAAATCATTTTAATAACTTGTAACCTTTAAAGAAAAGAAAAAAAGTTTAGAAATACAACCAAGTTAAAACATATACATGTAAGATCTTCAGAATCTAAAATAGGTCAAAAAATCAACGTCATTTTTATTTTTAGATTCTGCACATTAAAATCATCCTAAATCAATTAAAAATTGTTAAACAATAAATTGTGTGTCGACCAGTCCTGTCTGACTTATAAAAGAATTCCTAACATTAAAAGAACAAACCTTACTTTGACCCAGAAATCAACAAAATATGCCACAATCGGTAGGCCTACCTACTACTCAGTGTCCACTTCTTACCAACTACATACCTTCTTGTATAGCAAATTTGACTTTTACTCTAAGGTTTGTGATGTCATAATCATTTAACATACATCACAATAACAACCTACAATTGAAATTATAATGCTACAATTTATATAGAAATACGCCTAATTTTAAGGTAAAAAAGGTATAAAATAGCAAATATCTCAAAAACTTGACCTGATGAGTAAAAATTAGTATGATTTTCGAAATCAGCATCCCCAAATTAGTCTAAATCAGCTTAGAAATCTTGGACAACAAAAATTGTGTTGGCCAGTGTTATTAATAATAAAAGTACTTCGTACTCTAAATCTACGATCACCAAACTAAAAAAGATATGAGGAACAAAAAAAGGTTTGCATCAGCAAAGTGTAAGAGCGAAAAGGATTAGGCTTAAAAATTAAGTAATCGAATTTGCCTACAAATCCATCAACTTGAATACAATAAGAAACAAGCCCAGTAGCTGAGGTATTTTGCACTCTTTGCAAGCATGATAATACGGAGTCAGACAGACCGTGGTACAAGCACAGCAATAGTTTTAATTGACCCTAGGTCCCTAGTTTAAATCGAACTTTTCAAACTTTCTTGGATTAGATTTTGGTCAATATTACAGAATTGTAGAGACAAATTTAAAGCAATATTATAGGACAATAGTATAGAATTGTAGAGAAAAATGTTCAAAAAAACAAAAATAGTTCCTATTTTTAAAAAAGGTGATTTAAAAAATGTATCTAACTATCGGCCTATTTGCTTATTTCACCGTTTTCAAAACTTCTGGAAAAAATTATGAATAAAAGATTGTACAACTTGTTGAAATGCCGCAACATTCTCAATGCAGAACAATTTGGATTTCGCCCAGGTATAGGGATTTGCTTTAAGCAACTTGTAAAAATACTTTGAATTGGCAGGCAAACAAACATATTGCTAAATTAACAGTAAATGCTGAAAGACTCTTTATCACACAAATCACACCCACATATCCGCAAGCTAATCAAACCAACGTCTTAATCTAATTCATCGAAAAAATAGATCAGACTCACAAATCATTGCTTTGACGAACAAAATTGGAAGCAAATTTAAAAACACAAAGAAAACACTTGGAAAAAACACGTTGAAAAAAAAAGATCTAAAACACAATTCTCACTTTCTTAAAGGCACTATAGAAAACTTATCCAGCAGAAAAACACTCACAGTACGGAACAAAAGCACCAGCTTTAAAGCTAAAACGCCGTTTTTGAGAAAGACCAAGTTTTCAGTAAAAATTTGTAAACGTCAGCACGCAGCACAAATAAAATCAACACATACATGCACTAGACCAGGGGTGGCGAACCTATGGCACGCGGGCTGATTTTTGCTGGCACGGCACTTTTATGATAAGTTTATCTGAAACTTCTTATCGCGCATTAGTTCAATCATCATCTAGCAGAGTTACAAACTCAAGTTAGACTAAAATGATTTCTCAGAATAAATCAAAGCTCTTTCATTTATCATTTATTTGCTTTGTGAGGTCACCGTTGTAAAACAAGAGAGTGTGTAATTTGATATCATCGTTCTCTTTTTAGTTAGTTTCTTTTTGAAACAAAAATTTACAACAGTTGGTAAATTTTACTAACAGAGTTTGAAGAAACCAAGTATAGTAATTTACTTTTACACGTGTAATATATATTTTTTTTTCAGAAATAAATTAAATTTCAAGCTTTGCTAGATCATAAATTTGAATTTTTCTTTTTTTTAATTAATTATTCATATTTTTACCTGAGATATGTCAAGAGAAAATAAAAAGCTAAAATTATCATCATCCAGCAGTAGAGGGTTTCAAAGCTGGTGGACTGAAGAGTATGGCATGATTAGCAGTGATGATAAAGCAGTATGTGTCTTGTGTTGTAATAAAGTTGTTTGTAGAACATCTTCAGTTAAACGTCATTTCGAAACGAACCATAAAGATCTGTATTTGAAAACGAAAGAAGAACAAAGAGAAATTATTTCTAAAGTTTGTAAGGAGAAGAAAATGCAATCATCAAATCTAATGAAATTTATAGGTGGCTCTTCAAATGTTACTGCAGCGAGCTATATTGTGTCAAAAGAAATTGCCAAACACGTAAAACCATTCAGTGAAGGACAATTTATCAAACAAGCATGGCTTGAATGTGCATCGGTTTTATTTGAAAATTTTAAAGAAAAACAAAAAATTATTCAGAGAATAAAAGAAATACCGTTATCTAGAAATACAGTAAAAGCTAGAATTTTGGATATGGCTGACAATGTTTCTCACCAGCAAAATAAAGACTTACTGTAAGTTCTTGTAATTTTTTATCTATCTGTTTTGATGAAAGTACTGACTTAACAGGTTCGGCACGTTTAGCAATTTTTGGCCGTTATTTGGTTAATAATACAATTAGAGAAGAGTTGATCAGCTTAGCGTCATTAGAAACAACAACAAGAGGGATAGACATATGCAACGCTGTTGTGAAACAACTGACTGAAAAAAAACTTGATTTTTCTAAAATACATGTAATATCTGTATCAACAGATGGTGCTGGCAGTATGACCGGAAAAACCAATGGATTTATCAATTTATTTACTCAGCATGTTGGACATTCCATTTTGAGCTTTCACTGCATTATACACCAGCAAGTATTATGTGCAAAAACTGGTTTTAAATCACTGCAGAACATTATGGATGTAGTAACAAAACTAATTAACTTAATGGCTGCTCATCCATTAAGCAAACGAAAATTTAAAAAACTGCTTGGCGATATGGATTCTATGCATGTTGGTTTGCTGATGTACAATAATGTGCGATGGTTAAGTCGGGGAAAAGTTCTGGAACGATTTGTTGAATGCTTGGATGAAATTATAATTTTTTTAACTACCGAAAAAATCATTGAAAAGTTTAAAGAGTTTTTTGATAGCCAATGGATTTTAAAATTAATGTTTTTTACTGATTTGTGCTTACATGTAAACGAATTGAACACAGGCTTGCAAGGTCGTAATAAAACCATTATTATCATGTTTGATTTAATCAAAGCATTCGAAGCAAAACTACGAGTTTTCTATCGGGATGTTGGTTCAACAACTTTCAAGTATTTTAAAAACACAAAGAAATATTTTTTACAACTTGAATCTAATGACCATCTTGAACAAGGAATAAATCAACTATTAAGAATGTTTTGTGAAGTTATTCAAGATTTAATCAAGGAATTTGATTCTGGTTTACACAATTCAGGCAATTCGCTGAAACAACGCAATTTATTTTGCATCCAGACTCAACATCACTAGAAACACTAAATTTGGAAAGCTTGAAGTGGCTAGATTTGGAAGATATAGAAATGCAATTAATTGATTTCCAATCTAGTTCTATATGGAAACAAAAGTTTATCGATCTGAGAAGAGACTTAGAATTAATAGAGAACGATAGAGCAGTTGGTGTATTAACATGCAATCCAGAAGAAAAAGTATTGAAAACATGGGATACCATTCCCAATACTTTCATTTGTCTAAAAAAATTAGCAATTGCTATTTTATCAATTTTTTCATCTACGTATTGTTGTGAGTCACTGTTTTCACAAATGAACTTGATCAAAAACAATTTGAGAAGTAGCTTGATTGATGAGTCTTCATCTGCATGTGCATTACTTAAAGTGACAGAGTATGAACCAGATATAAAACGCTTATCATCAAATTACAGCAACAAAAATCTCATTAACATATTGTGATTTATGGTAATATATATAATCAATAATTTGCATAGTTTACCTTTTTAATTAGTTTTTTTCAATGTTACTGGCACGGTATAAACTTGCTTTACGTCATTTATGATATTTTGGCACGTTTGTAAAAAAAGGTTCGCCACCCCTGCACTAGACAATCAAAAACCTTTTTACTCATAATATGCTAAAATCACAATTTAAGTAAAAACAACATTTGCACCGAACTGGATCAAGACCAGTTGTCATGAGCTAGCTCCCAAAGATGAACATTATGCATTGCAATATACGGGCATTATAACTTTTTTTCAAAACCAAATAATACCTCAACAGTGACACAAACTACCAAATTATATTAACTCTGCTCTAGGGTTTACCAATTTGTCCGGTTGTTTGATCGACTTTAAATGCATTACAAGCTTGCGATCGACCACTGCGGAAATGCGACCTTAAAAAGTAGTGATTTCTAAAAAAAAGTCTTTAGTTTAAATAGCACTCGGATTCTCGATTTTCGTCCCAAAAACATAGTGATTTTTAAAAATTCTAGTTCACTCAAATTAGATGCGATTGACCAGTTAAGACGCCGCGATCGGTGTGTTGGACATCCCTGCTCTACTCGGTCTTGCCCATGCGAAGAACTAAGAAACACTAACGAAAGGATGACTACACAATTATACGAATAATATACCAGACATCTCTGAAACGCGAACGCGAAACTCGAGTCTGGTGTTTCTCATCTTTATGCAGCTTGTTTAAAAATTAATTCCAAATCCTCTTAATTCTTCAAATATTCTATATATATATTTACTTATTAAATTAAAACCCTACACATAAAAAATTTTTAAAAACCGCAACAGTCAGTCCGCAACAATACATGTATATAAACGAGAAATAAAACTAAAAAATAGACAATTTGAAAAATTGTAACAATAAAATCCTTGAATGATTTGAAAAACTACTAAACAGCTTTTTCGTATTAATGAGGCGCAACTGCACGCACGTAATTTTTTACTTTTATTTCTTGTTTATGTATTTGTATAATTATTATTTATTAATATTTATAGTTTATTTGTCTGAATAATTTGTGTCAAGTTCGTTCTCAAAATCGCAGGAAAAATTCAAACAAACGAGTTGAACACAAAGCATTTTAACGAAATGGGAGAGTTTTATTTTTTTTTTGTTAAACGTAATGGCAAAATATGCTTTATATGTCAAACGTTGAATGTCAAGCGTCAGGCCTTCTATGTAAAACGTAAGACCTTATACTCGTATGTCAAGCGTCATCAGGGCACTTTAAAACGCAAATCTTGAACGCCTTTGCTACACACTCCATGCTAACAACAACAGGGAATTTCCGAATGAGAGTGAACTGGAAAAAGTTAATCATTTTAAAACAGGTTTGAGGAAACTTTTTAGCTCGAGGGCCGCATTCACAAGTTGATTTTGTTTGCGGGTCGCATTAATAGTAGTCTCTTTAAAAAAAAGATTATCACTTTCAATCAGCGTCTAAACTCCATTTTTGTCCCAAAAACGAAACGGTTCCAAAGTTTGGACATTGATTGAAAGTGATGGCTTTTTTTTAGAGGTCACTGCAATGTCTACTGGCTATCTTAACGGATTTAACTCAACGTAGCCAACAGACTATGCACGCGGTATCTTACTAACGTGTATTTAAAAAACTAATCACAATTCCATAACTACTTGTATGAATACCATGTTGCCAATATAATCTTATGTTTATAATATATTTAATCACAAACACTACAATCACCACGATTAAAAGCTAAGAGAGTGTAAAGTTACTTGCTTGAGGCTTTTGCGGGCCGCACAGAAAGTCGTGGTGGGCCGTAGTTTGCCCATCCTTACTTTGAAAATCAAGCAGAAAAACAGATAAAATTTTTTCGAATTATTTGTACACTATGTTCATTGTTTAATGTAAATTACTCTGTTGTGTGTGACATATATTATAAATCTGGACAAAGTAAAGTATGTTTGAAAGTTGTTCATCTGTGTGGCTTGTGTGTCCATGTGAATAATGTAGCTCTTTGCGGCAACACAGTAAGAAATATGGCTCTTAGTCCTTGAATGATTGGCCACCCCTGATAAAAAATGGTATTTGTATTTTTCCGTTTAGTAACATCACAATTCTTCTGCCTAATAGCAAATTATACATTAGAATCAAACATAAAAATATTTTAGAACTAAATTTATCTTTGCATTGATTTCGATTTCAACATCTTTGATTCGCACAATTATTACAAAAAAAACTTTATCTTCAAAAAAGCAGATATTTGGTAACGGGAATAAACAACATTAACGTTTATGTTACACTTCGTTCATAATTCTAATCTTAACCTTATAACTCTATAGTTGATTTTCAGTCTTTTACAGTAATTTTTAAGCTTTTGATTTGAAGTCATCTTTTTTATTGTTACGTTGTGATTGGGTGATCGATAAACCACCACCCACTTAATTTATTTTGACTGTAAGTATTGGCTTACGCAAAAAATTTTTCATTCGTTGGGGAGGAGTTACGTACCAAAAGCACAATTACTATAAGCGGACCTGTTCATGGACCAAAAGCTATTTTAAAATTACGTTAAAAAAAAGTAGGCCTATTATGCTTTTTGAAGCACCTTGCAGTGGCATAGATTTTTTCATGTAATCGTAAACGTAACTATTAAATATCAATGAAAGTTTCTTTGAGTTAAATTTGCTGATGTGATATACTTCCGTAATTGAACTAAGTCGGCTCAAAATTAACTTAATTTTAATAATAGTAACCACAAAGCACTATAAGCTGCTACTAAAAGTATGGAGACAATGCACTTTATATAACTACATATTGAATCCCATTAATTTATGTTCCGCAGGTAAAAAGTTCTTTAAATTTTTATAGAACTTAATTCGGTAACTCAGTACGTTTTTTAATCTTATATCCTTTTGGTGCCTGTTAAGAAGGCCTCACTGATAACGCAAACTTGGCCGCCTACCAAAAGACAAAATTCTTAAATCTTCTTACTAAACCTGCCCTAGGAACCAGTAACAGCAAAAATGTAATCTAGCTAAACCACAGCTCAGACTACCACAATAACTTCTTTATTAAAAAATATGCTCCAATTCAATTAGGAGCCCACAATAGTAGCCTATAAATCAACAGCAAATACAGATTCAGTAGCTTAATTCTTCACAATAACGTGGGCAACCAGAGACTTGCGTCAAAAAACTATGAATTCACACAGTTAACAATTTTCCAATTCTAAGTTACCACAACGAATCATAATAATGCTTCCGAGCGAGCCTTATTTATATCACTCGGTCGTGAGTATCTCGAACGTTCTGAAAGTTACTCAAATCAAGTTAATCACACAATCAGCATTATTGCGTCACATGTGTCACAATAGCGAATTAGTCAGGCGTATCGTCTGGATCTTTCTCCAAGGCTCAAGGAACTAAGCAGTTTTTTAGGAGGTTGTGAATGTACATAGTGTGGGCAATTTTTAGGAACTGAATACCATCTTAGAATAAAATTGCTAATAGAGAGAGAGAGAGAGAGAGAGAGAAAATTTATTTTATTTGCATCACAATTCACAATTTTCTTTAAAAAGAAAAAAACAAAGAATTGTCTCAAACATTGCAAAAATGCTGCCAATGAAAAGATACAGAAAGCAACAAAACAAGTGAATACAATTGCAAAACAAAACAATAACAATACAAAAGCGTGATGCGGGAGGTAGGAAGAGACAATCGTCATTTAATCACTACCCCCATAAGAATATGATTTCGAAGTAAGGCGAGTAAAAATGCATAATTCGTTCAAAACGTTTTGTTCACACAAATTTTTTTTTTTTTTTTTTTTCCTTTTTATGTCGTAAGAAGGGTTCACATAGGTAAATTAATCGTTAAAAGGTCAAATAAATGAGCCAATTGGAAATAAATTGATAAAAATAACTTAAAATAACTAAAAATAGAACGTGAGAATATTGATTGAAAGAATAAATTGTGAAGTATTATGATACTATGGAAAGAAGTGTCAATGTTAAAATACTAGGAAAATATAAGTATAGTAGTACAAAAACAAAAAGAATTAAAAAAGATGAAAGTAGAAGTAGCCTAAGTAAAATTTGATTTAAGTTCTGTAATGATTTAATAAATGGTCATAAACTAACTTATTAAAAGATTTTGGTCTTTTTTCAGCTTTTATATTATTCGGCAAATTGTTCCATATTTTAGAGCAACTTACTGTAACACTCTTTGATAAATTACTGGATAATAAATTAGAAACAAATACATTTTTGTTTTTTGATTGACGGGTATTATGAGTATGAATATCACTTAATAATTGCATATCATTTTTTGGCCCATTGTTGTACTGTATAATAATTTAAACATATATTTAGATGCAGTAAATTTGTACAGTTCATTAATTTTTAGAAGATTAGCATTTGCAAACAATTTATCTATACTTGTTCTATATGGTAATTTTGTAATGTAACGTAATGCTCTGTTATGAATTTTATTAAGATTTGATAAGGTTGTTTTATAAGCATTTCCCCATAAAAGTATTCCATAATGCAGTTTGCTTTTAACAAGAGTATGATAAACTAGTTTTAAATTGGCAATGGACAGATATTTTTGTAGGTAATAAAGTATACTTACAGATTTAGAAACGTTACTTGTTAATTCATCTATATGGGTTTCCATTTTAAGTGTTTGTTGATAGTAATTCCTAAATATTTCACAGTATTTTGGTTAGAAATTTTTGTGTTATTTATAAAAATGCTTATTGGTTTATTTTTTTTCCTTTTTTTACCAAATATTATAGTGTATGATTTTTTTTAAATTTAGGCTAAGTTTATTTTCAAGTAACCAATTTTCAATTTTTTTGACTTCTACATTGATAATTTTTTCTAATGAGACATAATTATTGCTAGAAGCAAAAAGTGCAGTATCGTCTGCAAAAAGAAGAGTTTTTAAGTTTGATGATTTAGGTAAGTCATTAATATATAAAAGAAATAGAATAGGACCTAATATGCTGCCTTGAGGAACACCATAATTTATTATACGAGTATTTTTATCAGATTTTTGTGAGTTTACACAAGTAAATTGATATCTATTTGCCAAATAAGATGAGATCAAGTCATAGGATAGACCTCGAATACCTTTAATTTTTAATTTTTTTTTCAAAATATTGTGGTCAACAGTATCAAAAGCTTTTTTTAGGTTTAAAAAAATGCCACATGTTATTTGATTATTGGCTTGCTGATATTTAAGGTAGTTTTCCAATTCAATTAGTGCTTCATTGGTACTTTTTTTTTGTTGAAAACCAAATTGACTTTCAGAAAGTACATTATGTTTATTCAAGAAGTTCACAATGTTTTCTTTTAGAATTTTTTCAAAAATTTTGGAGAAATGAGGTAAAATAGAAATTGGTCTATAATTGGAGACAAGGTCTTTTTCACCACTTTTATAAATAGGTATTACTTTTGCTATTTTTAGAATACTTGGAAATATACCTTTATTGATACAGTTATTTATCAGGTCACACAATATGGGAGCAATTATAACTTTACTTAGTTTGATAATTTTTACAGGAATGTCATAAGTATCATCACATTTATTAGTATCTAATTGATTTATTTCATTAATAATGTCTTCAATGTACACTGGTTTAATATACATAGAAGAGCAGATAGAAGGTATGGAATTTGTAGAATTTGAAAAACTTGCTTTTGGAAGAGCATGTGCCAAATTAGAACCTACACTTGAGAAATATTTGTTGAAGCATGACGATATGTATTTAGGATCATATAAATCAATATTTGTATCTGTGCATTTAATTTTTGTAAAAGTTGTATGATGAGTGGTTTACGTATTATTTGATTTATTTTAAAAAGTTTTAAAAAGATTTATTATAATAATAAATTTTAAAAAGACAAACAATAAATCTTATACCATACTATTGTACACAGTCTGTCGCTAATATGTTATCAGTGGCGTAACAAAGATTTTTGAAAGGGGGGGCATACAACCACAGTTAAATATGCTAAGTGCAAATTTTTTTCAAGTGGTAGAAAAGTCTTCACGTTGAATCTGTCTCTGATTTCTCGTATTAGTGATTTCCAAGGGCACAATGTACACCCCTAAATCACCTACTGTATGTTATTATGTATAAGTATAGAATTCTGATCACCATTCTTCAAAGGGCGTGCGTACGCTTGTAGATAGTTATTCCACAAATACTTGAACACTTTCTTTGATTTGTTTATTCTTATAACAGAAATTGAAAGAACATATATTAACAACCAAAATAACACACATCATTACAGTTATATTTTTATATCGTTTTTTATATCCACAACTAATTACTTCCTCGTTTCCAGTGTTGCCCTTCCATTTATAGTTATTCTATATGAACTTGTAGTGATCTATATAGGATCACTACAGACTTCCCCTCCTGACAAATTTTTGCAATTTTAAAAAATAGACGTGTAACATGGGATGTGTTATAACAATATTTACAAAATATCGTACAGCAATTAGCATTGATGCAATATAATGAACTTATTCTATGTTAACAACACAGTCCCGCAGCCTTTGGGGAAAAACAGTTTTTTTGCGAGGACGTGGCTGTGGTGGCGACAAGATAGAGCTTTGAGTAGTGTCTGGAATAGGTTCAGTTTCAGGTGTTAAGTTAGAAATATTACGTATGAATAAAGCCGGGTTTTACATTGTTAATGCCAACTGAGATTAATTTGCCACGCTTAATAACTTTGAAAACGTCATTATTGCGGTTTATAACCAGATATAGGCCGGAGTAGGCATGGCATAAATTGGGGTGAATTGGATCGTCTTTAATAAATATGTGGGTACAATCGTTTAATGTTTTTGGAAGAAAATTTGATTTTTTCTGTTCCACTCTCGTTGAAGTGGGATGTAATGATTCTGTAAAAGCGCGCATGCTGTTGATTATATCTGAGGAGGAAGCATTCTGGTTCTCATGTGTGGGAGAAATAAGATCACCGGGGAGTCGTAAACATTGTCCGAATAATAATTCAGCAGAACTGCCTTGTAAATCTTCTTTAAACATGGTATTAAGTGAAAGAATGATGGAAGATAAATGAAAAGCCCAATTAGCTGAATCTAGTTTTGCAGTTAGTGCCGTTTTAAGAGTTCTGTTAGCTCTTTCAACAAGTCCATTTGATTCTGGATAACGTACACTGCTGATTCTGTGAGTTGCTCCGAGAAATTTACAATAATCTTTAAAGGTATGTGATGTAAATTGGCTTCCTGCATTAGAGTGAATTTCTACAGGTGCACCAAATGTTTGAACATGAAGATTTAAATTTTGAATGACTGAGGCAGTAGACTAGACATGTCTGGCATTGGAAAGGCTTTAGTCCATCTTGTGAATGGATCAATTCAAACCAAAACATGTGTAGCCATTTGAGCTGGGAAATGGTCGAGCTATGTCAATGTTAATGCGTTCAAAACGAGCATTTGGCATAGGTATTGATGTTATTTGTTTAACAATGTGTCGATTTGTTTTCGTTCGTTGACAATTGATGCAAGCATGAACAAAATTATAAATTTTCGATTTCATATTCTTAAAAAAGAAATCTGGCACATATGAAACGTTGAGCGGCCTTTATGCCTAAATGATTCATGTTATGGTAATAAGATATTATCGTCTGTTCCAAACTAGGGGGAATTAGTATGCGGTCATGTGGTAAACTGGTATCAATTAAAATGCAGAAATTAGTTTTAGGTACAGGCACAGATTTAATATTGATGGTTGAGTCAGTAGGAAATGAAAAGACATCTGATTGAGACTCATGTTGCTGAGCGTCAGCAATTGATTCCAGAGAAATAGGCATAGGTTCTTCAAGAATGTTGGCTACAATAACTCAGGATAGGCAATCAGCCACAATATTGTTTCTGCCTAGCAAATGTTGAATATTACAATCAAATTGACTGAGATAAGACAATTGACGCACTTGTCTAGGAGTGTGATTTTCAGAAGGTTTTGCAAAACTGTTAACTAAAGGTTTATTATCTGTGAAGATTACGAAGGGTTTATCAAGTAGCATATATTCAAAATATTTAACGTTAGAATAAACACTAAGAAGTTCGAGGTCATAGGTTGAGTAATGTTTTTGAGCATCTGTTAGTGATTTGGAATAGTAACCTAAAACTTCAATTTTGTCGTCATAAATTTGTTCGAGTACACCACCAAGAAAGGAAGCAGATGCATCTGTTTTTAATTGCAATTTAGCATAAGCTTTAGGATGAGCCAAATAAGCAAGATTGGCAAAAATTTCTTTTACTTTCTTAAAGGCTTGCAGTGCATTGGAATTCAATGATATTTTTGTTTCGTTTTTTACTTTACCTTTGAGATAATCTTGTAATGGAGAAAGTAATTCAGCTGCATTTTCAATAAAACGACGTTGATAATTAACTAGACCAAGAAATTGACGTAATTCTTTGATGGTTACCGGTTCAGGAAAGTTTTTGACAGCTGCAATTTTTTCATCAGATGCAGTTATGCCACTGGCATTTAATTTGTATCCAAGTACATTAAGTTGAGAAGCACCAAGTACACATTTGTTCATGTTTAATGTTAATCCATAAGAATTGAGTCTATTAGCAATTTCTAAAAGATGTTTTTTGTGTTCAAGCTCATTTTTGGAAAATATAATAATGTCATCAATGTAAGCAAAACAAAAAGTATCAGTATTTTGCAGAACATGATTGATAAAACGTTGTAAGCTGCTGCTCGCATAAGTTAAACCTTGTGGAAGTTTATTGTACATGAAGTTACCACGATGAGTGCAAAAAGCCGTAAATTGTCTATCAGTGGGGCGGACATCCAGTTGCCAAAAAGCACTTTTTAAATCTAAAGAAGAAAAAATGGTTGCGCCATGAATGTGTTGAGTAAAATCTGTTAACCTTGGTAATGGATAATTTTGCTTTTTGGAACGTTTATTGATAAGTCTGTAATCATGTACCAACCTAAAGGAACCATTCTTCTTTTTAACTAAATGTACTGATGAGGCCCAAGCGCTGGCAGTTGAACTAATAATATTTTTTTCGAGCATGTCATCTAATATTTTATTGAGAGCATTTGTTTTTTCTAAATTGAGTCTTTTCGGTCAAAAGGCTACTGGGGGTCCATCAACTTCTAATACATGTTCAAAAGGATGTTTCTTTTTTCCCACTTTAATTTGTCCAGATACAAGATGAGGAAACATGTTTAAAATATATTCATATGAATTTATATTGTAGTCAATGCTGGGCAATGGAGTTAAAATATTTTCCTTTGTAGAATTTAAAATGTCAACTGTGCTTGCAGCTGTGTCAATTATAAAATTGTACAATTTCAAAAAATCCAAACCAAGAATAGCATGTTTAATGTTTGCAACAATAAAAAAATGAGTAAACTGTTTATTAGGAAATTTCTGAAAATGTAGTGTTAGTTCAATGACACCTGATTGTTGTATAGGATGACCATCAGCAGCAAATAATCTACAGGGATCTGGATTTATCACACAAGTATATCTGTTAGAGGAAATCAATGACTTAGGGCTAGCTGTATCAATAATAAATACAAAGTTATTGTGTGTATCAGTTAAATGAATATATTTGTCAGCAGATTCAGGCAATGCATGGCTGACATTGATAGTATTTATTTGCAAGTCATGATTTATTGAGGAGCATTGCCTTGTGAGTTTAAATGTTTAGTCTTCATATAGCTATCAAAATGAGTGTAGCCTTGGACACAGTTTCTGGCAGTAGTTCCATATTTTTGGTGGTAAAAACACAGACTATTAAAAATCCCTCTACCTGGAATAGTGAGATTCGGAACTGGTGGTGGTCGTAAAGTAGAAGAAAATGGTAATAGTTGGGATGAAGTTGGGGGATAATTTTGAGGGTTTTGATTAAAAGACTTGGAGTGAGATCTATTGTGTGATGGGTAAGTGAAATGAGGTGTGGTAGTTTGGTGACAAAGAATTTTACGCAGAGCAAAAACTTCACCTTTAAGAGAGGAAAATTCTTTTAACATAGCAGAAAAAACATCATCAGTGGAATTAACTTCAGATGAGTTTAATGATTTATCATTTTGTATTAGAGAATCAGCAATGGGAGCTAGTTCTTCAACAGATTTGAAAGGGAATGCAGCTAAAATGAATTGTACGAGGGTAAATCAAAAATTATCCGGACTTTTATTTTTATGGATTATTTTAAAAACACAAAACACGAAAACGATTTATCATTTTTCTACATAATCTCCACCCATTTCGATGCACTTGTTCCAGCGGTCTACAAGCTTATAAATGCCATCTGAGAAGAAAGTTTTTGGCTGGTCACACAACCATTGATGCACCGCTTTTTGCACTGATTCATCAGAAGAAAATTTACGACCCCGTAATGCATCTTTGAGTGGGGCAAAAAGATGATAGTCGGAAGGAGCAAGATCTGGATTGTATGCAGGATGCTCCAGCACTTCAAAACCTAGTTTGTTAATGGTTTCAATGGTTGCTTTGGCAACATGTGGGCGTGCATTGTCATGCTGCAGCAAAACCTTCTTAGACAGTAATCCTCGGCGTTTGGTGCGAATTGCAGGCTTCAGGCGGTTGGCTAGCAAATCACAATAACTTGCACTGTTGATTGTACTCCCTTTTTCCAGAAAATCCTCCAAAATAGGCCCTTTTGAATCCCAAAAAATGGTTAGCATAACCTTTCCTGCAGAAAGTTGACTCTTGAATTTTTTCTTTACTGGGGAGGACGGATGTTTCCACTCCAAGCTTTGCCTCTTGGTTTCAGGACTGTAGTGATGCACCCATGATTCATCTCCAGTGACTATTCGACTCAAAAATGTCCCCGATGAACCTTCTGACCACAAAAATCGGACCACAGCACGTTGTTCTTCTCTGGTGCATTGTGCAAGTGGAGCGTCCATTTTTATCAACAGAAAATAACACGTGTTAAAACTGAACGAACAATTAGATTAGCAGATCGTGATCACGTGACACAGTAGACAACACGTGCAAAAAAAATTTTTAAAAAGCTAAAGCAAGAGTGCGCTATAGAGCAATTCCGGATAATTTTTGATTTACCCTCGTATATTGTTAGGAAGCCTATTCATAAATTCAGTTTGTAAAAACCAATTTAATGTTTCATTTTGAGGGTCAATTGTTCCTAAAATGTTTTTTAAATCATATAATAATTGTGTAGGAGAACGGTCTCCCGAAGGAGGTGTAACATCGCAATTTGCTTTGTCGGCAATCCGTAATTTTAAATAACTCGCTTTGTTTTAGCGACGTTCTAAAACGGTGTCCTAGTAAACGGTTCGTTGATTTCGAAGACAAAGGAATTAACTGCAACCAGTGAAAGTTATAGACAATGCGTACGAGCAGTAAAGATTTGACGAAGATTGTGTTAAGTTGAGTATATATTGTAGCGTCAAATATTTAGAGTATAAAGAATTGCCAGTGAAGAAAATTCAGGTGAAATTTTATCGTAATGAAGTTAAATGTTTATTTTAATAATTTTAGCTGGTAATTAATTCGGTACAGATACAGTATTTAAAATTAAATTCTAATTTCACTATATCGTTTAATTTTGTAAATCTGCTTTACTGCTTAATGGTGTGCACTTGTTGGTTTATCGTTATTTCATATGCTGTTAATTTGGTAATTGTTTGTTGTTGTTTTATTCTAAATTTTCTCTCCAACTCTGTCTTTTCTGTTAACAGAAAAACGCAGCGTTGGACCGTTCTGTAATAAAGAATTTGATAGAAGAACTCTGCTGCGCGTTTTTCCTTGTGTATGTCTCGCGTATCACTGGGCGCGTTTTAAGACATTACAGGAGGAGCAGTGCGAAGCTGGGTTAATTTTTTGTGTAAAGGAAGACTGTATGCTTTTATTAAGGCAGCCTTGAGTGTAGTATAGCTGTTGACACTATCTCTTGATATACAAAGTGATGCTTTGTGAAAATGTTCAGAAGATAAACATTGTATCAGTTCAAAATATAATTGTTCTTCCGTTAGATGCTTTCCAAAATAATGTGCATCAAATGTGTGAAAAAATATGTCAATGTGAGAAGGATCAAATTGGAGTTGTGGAGAATTTTGAATTATTATAGTAGGTGGTTGATTATTTTGCAATAAAGATTGTTGTACAGAAGTAGATGATGATAAAGGTGTAGAAAAGACTTGAGAAGTAGTAGTAGGTAGAATTGAAGCTGAACTAACTGGAATTTCATCAGCACTTTGTGCTTGCAAACGGGTTTGTATTGAAGAATTATTTTCAGCCACGGCTATAAGATTATCATTCATATTAGATTAACACTTCGTAAAAAATATTGATTTGAATGCATAAATAATAATAATAACAAATAATTTTATAGACAACAATAATAATTTTAAGCAATAAGGTAATAATAATAATGTTCATACAACTAATTAGTAAAATTGTTTAAAAATTGTAAATAATGTTCTTTATAGATTGAATACAATGCTTGAGATAAGATAGTCTTTTAAAATAATTGGTATAGATTAACATGATCCAAGTCACTTTGTTAGTTGTTGGTTGTTAGTTGTCATCAATTGTAGATATCTTGTTAGTTGTCGGGGTCACCAATTGTAGATAGTTATTCAGTTCAGTTCAGTTCAGTCGTTTTTTATTTCCGCCACTTGTCGAACAAAATACTTACATCAACGTAATTACACCACGGAAAAAGGGACATGCAACAAAACGAAACAACGTTGTAACATGCAAAAACTCAATAAATTACACCAGCAAAGGTAACGGCTTGCATGGTTGCATCACCTAGAGAAAAAATAGAATACGAGTATAAAAAATTTAAAAAAAAATGCCTAAAACAAAACAAGACGATAAAAAAAATGCATAAAAACAAAAAAAAAATTAAAACAGCCTTTTTTGTTATTACAGTATAATATTATTTGCTGGCATGTAACCCCAGCACAGGGAGGCTTTCAGGTACTACACCTTGCCCAAGGGTGACCTGGAGGAAGTTGTAATTGGGTATCCTCATTCATCCCGACTTATCAGTTGATAAGCTTGCAACCGGATGCAGTTTACACTCATACCCAAGAGAAACATATTTATAGACAAGACTTGTTTTTGTAACACATTTATTTTCGTTTAAAATTCTTTAAACGCATTATTTAAAGTTCCAATATGAGTTTATTTTAAGACTCTGTTGGCATTAAACTTTTTTATCTGGTCAATTGTTAGGAAAAAAAAAAAAAAGTTTGTCGAGTTTCAAGACTAATTTAATACAATTTGGAATTAAGCGATTGTTTCAGGTGCATGTAGAGTTGAATTCTTGAATTGATGTCGACGATGACCTGAAATAAAAAAAGGAAACAGCAGAAGGCAGGAAAAAAAAAGTTTTTTTCTATGTTGCAGGTACGGCACTATGTTTACGTAGATTCGTCGGGTATTGCGCCAGTTAGATAATAAATTTTTAGTTTGTTTTTGAAAGAAAGTAATGTAGAGCAGTTTTTAATTTGTTGAGGCAAAGTATTCCAAATTTTGGGTCCAATAAATTTAATTGATTGTTGGCAGTTATTCCACAAATAATTGAACACTTTCTTTGATTTGTTTATTCTTATTTAACAGAAATTGAAAGAACATATATTAACAACCAAAATAACACACATCATTACAGTTATATTTTTATATCGTTTTTTATATCCACAACTTATTACTTCCTCGTTTCCAGTGTTGCCCTTCCATTTATAGTTATTCTATATGAACTTGTAGTGATCTATATAGGATCACTACACGCTCATGTCTGCCAGTTGTTCTTATACGTCAGGAATGGTCAACACGTCGATCGCGATAGACGT
Organism: Diplosoma virens; assembly: GCA_963680785.1. NCBI lineage: Eukaryota > Metazoa > Chordata > Ascidiacea > Aplousobranchia > Didemnidae > Diplosoma > Diplosoma virens. The sequence continues at coordinate 17,865,430 of OY796887.1, read as the reverse complement.
CTTAGTTGGTCGATTGCTTCTGATTTTGAGTGAACATAGAATGTTTTACTTTAAAACTCTAAGTAAAACAAACTTTAAGACTTATAGTAAAATTTGAGACCGATTCAAAGTGAATACCTTTTTTACGAAATCCCAGACAGATTTGAAGACCTTTTTTTTGAGATCAATCCTTTTTACACTGGTCGATCGCGAATTTTAAAAAATCAAAGTCGATCTTACCAGCAGACAAGTTGGCCACCCCTGTTATAAGTGATTATAAAGAGTCATTTTTACTGTTTTATTTAAGCGCATTGACCGACTGAAGTTTTGCGATGTTTTGCGGCCGATGACGTAATTTTTTTCTAGAGCTTTAAAAAAAGATTGGTATTAACTACTACTATTAAACTAATTCTACTTTATATACCAGGGATGGCGAACCACTGACCCGCGGGTCACGTTGTGACCCACTAGTTGAAATTCAATGACACACCTGATGTTCTGAAATTTCTGGCATTTTTAGTCTGCAACATTAATTTAGGACGGATTAGACCAGGGGCGTCCAACCCGTGGCCCATGCAGTATTTTTTGAAGCCCTCTGTCCTATCAATTTTTGAAGAAGTCAAAGAGAGATTTGCTGTGAAGACCCCTTTTTTTTACGTTTTTATCAAATTTTCGAGGCACTGTGATTTCGGGACAAAAAGTGGGGAATCTGAGACTGATTTCAGGTGAGGACCTTTCTTTTTTTTTAGAGATCACTATGATTTTGGTACAAAAATTTGTGAGGAAAATAGGGAAATCACAGATGAAATCAAAGTGAAGACGTTTTGAAGAAAAAAGTGGAAGTCAAGATCAAAGCTCTTTTCTTTAGAAAACATCTCCTAGAACATTAGAACATAGATCATTAGAGAACATAGAACAAATAACATACCGTAGAACATAGAACATAGAACATTAGAGAATATTTAAAAATTCTTGCCTCAGGCTCCTAAATTTGAATATCCACCACTGGTGAAGACTTTTTTTTAGTCTTCAATTATTTTTAGCCAATGACCCACTAAATGTAAGTTTTAAAAAACTGTCATTTTTTGACCCTCCCTATAAAAAGGTTTGCCAACCCTGTTATATACTAATTCTACTTTATAAGTTACATAAGTTGTTTACTATTTTATCATATGACTGTACTGTGACATCATAAACTGCTTTTTCCGATTGCTAAACTCAGCAAAAACACTACGTAACACAATTTTTGCTTGGCTATTTTTTTAGCACCCCTTTATGTATTTTTGTATGCTGAATTCAAAAATCAAGGTAGTTTTTTCGTAACATCATTACTTTTTGAGATATTCAAACTTTTTGTTTGATCCGACACAGCTGTAGTTAGCGAAATGTTCGATTCTTGCAGTAGATTATATCGGTATATCAGGATTCTGCTCAGTCTATTAAAAGCACTAAGGTCTAGCCGACCCTTTCTTTCAGCTGCCCTGAAACTACTTTAAACGACCAATTCGAGCTAGGCACCGACGCTGACCATTGGCAAAATTATAGATGAAACATGGAATACGTTGAGAGTACTTCCAGCCTCCATGCTTTCATACGTTGATAGTACATCCAAGATTTACATGGAGCACGAGGTTTGACGGTTCTTGAGGACGAAACCCGATGCTGGCTCAACACTATCACTTCCAGCACTTTATCCAGCAGCAGTCTGATCCAGTAAAAAAAATAAACTCTTGGCCCCAGTCGTGTTTGCTTTTGATTTGGAGTGGATGGCCTTCCGTACTACGATGACGAAAATCTTTTCGTCTTTGCTTTTTTTCTGTGCATCTTTTCTCTTAAAATAAAATAGAGTTTTATGCATGTGAAGATTAAAAAACGTTTAGCGAAACAAGTTTTATTAACTGTCAAAGTGGATCTATAAAGGGCATGCCAATTTTTGTTATCAGTAAAGAATTTTGAATCAATTTACACTTTATTTAAATTTCTCCCTACAGGTTACAAATTCCTCCTTAGAGAGTCAAGGCTTACTTTGAGAAACACTGAGCTAGATAGAATCGATATCAGTTGTAATACAAAGTGCTCAATAAGGCAGTTAAAGCTGAATGTTTTTGAATTAAACTAACATTCTATTAAAATTTAATTCAGCCAACAGCCTGTCTTACCCAAATGCAATCATTGGAGTATTTTATTCTAATAGGATTCAATATGTAGTTATATAAAGTGCATTGTCTCCATACTTTTAGTAGCAGCTTATAGTGCTTTGTGGTTACTATTATTAAAATTAAGTTAATTTTGAGCCGACTTAGTTCAATTACGGAAGTATATCACATCAGCAAATTTAACTCAAAGAAACTTTCATTGATATTTAATAGTTACGTTTACGATTACATGAAAAAATCTATGCCACTGCAAGGTGCTTCAAAAAGCATAATAGGCCTACTTTTTTTTAACGTAATTTTAAAATAGCTTTTGGTCCATGAACAGGTCCGCTTATAGTAATTGTGCTTTTGGTACGTAACTCCTCCCCAACGAATGAAAAATTTTTTGCGTAAGCCAATACTTACAGTCAAAATAAATTAAGTGGGTGGTGGTTTATCGATCACCCAATCACAACGTAACAATAAAAAAGATGACTTCAAATCAAAAGCTTAAAAATTACTGTAAAAGACTGAAAATCAACTATAGAGTTATAAGGTTAAGATTAGAATTATGAACGAAGTGTAACATAAACGTTAATGTTGTTTATTCCCGTTACCAAATATCTGCTTTTTTGAAGATAAAGTTTTTTTTGTAATAATTGTGCGAATCAAAGATGTTGAAATCGAAATCAATGCAAAGATAAATTTAGTTCTAAAATATTTTTATGTTTGATTCTAATGTATAATTTGCTATTAGGCAGAAGAATTGTGATGTTACTAAACGGAAAAATACAAATACCATTTTTTATCAGGGGTGGCCAATCATTCAAGGACTAAGAGCCATATTTCTTACTGTGTTGCCGCAAAGAGCTACATTATTCACATGGACACACAAGCCACACAGATGAACAACTTTCAAACATACTTTACTTTGTCCAGATTTATAATATATGTCACACACAACAGAGTAATTTACATTAAACAATGAACATAGTGTACAAATAATTCGAAAAAATTTTATCTGTTTTTCTGCTTGATTTTCAAAGTAAGGATGGGCAAACTACGGCCCACCACGACTTTCTGTGCGGCCCGCAAAAGCCTCAAGCAAGTAACTTTACACTCTCTTAGCTTTTAATCGTGGTGATTGTAGTGTTTGTGATTAAATATATTATAAACATAAGATTATATTGGCAACATAGTATTCATACAAGTAGTTATGGAATTGTGATTAGTTTTTTAAATACACGTTAGTAAGATACCGCGTGCATAGTCTGTTGGCTACGTTGAGTTAAATCCGTTAAGATAGCCAGTAGACATTGCAGTGACCTCTAAAAAAAAGCCATCACTTTCAATCAATGTCCAAACTTTGGAACCGTTTCGTTTTTGGGACAAAAATGGAGTTTAGACGCTGATTGAAAGTGATAATCTTTTTTTTAAAGAGACTACTATTAATGCGACCCGCAAACAAAATCAACTTGTGAATGCGGCCCTCGAGCTAAAAAGTTTCCTCAAACCTGTTTTAAAATGATTAACTTTTTCCAGTTCACTCTCTTTCGGAAATTCCCTGTTGTTGTTAGCATGGAGTGTGTAGCAAAGGCGTTCAAGATTTGCGTTTTAAAGTGCGCTGATGACGCTTGACATATAAGGTCTTACGTTTTACATAGAAGGCCTGACGCTTGACATTCAACGTTTGACATATAAAGCATATTTTGCCATTACGTTTAACAAAAAAAAAATAAAACTCTCCCATTTCGTTAAAATGCTTTGTGTTCAACTCGTTTGCTTGAATTTTTCCTGCGATTTTGAGAACGAACTTGACACAAATTATTCAGTCAAATAAACTATAAATATTAATAAATAATAATTATACAAATACATAAACAAGAAATAAAAGTAAAAAATTACGTGCGTGCAGTTGCGCCTCATTAATACGAAAAAGCTGTTTAGTAGTTTTTCAAATCATTCAAGGATTTTATTGTTACAATTTTTCAAATTGTCTATTTTTTAGTTTTATTTCTCGTTTATATATTGTTGCGGACTGACTGTTGCGGTTTTTTAAAATTTTTTATGTGTAGGGTTTTAATTTAATAAGTAAATATATATATAGAATATTTGAAGAATTAAGAGGATTTGGAATTAATTTTTAAACAAGCTGCATAAAGATGAGAAACACCAGACTCGAGTTTCGCTCTCATTAGAGCTCATCAGTGATGCTTATCTCACCGCGAAACAATCGAACCGCGAATTCTATGTATTCCTTGTTCAGTAAATCCGGGAATAACTAAGTTATAACAGCTGCTTTGAGTCCATCTGTCGTCCGGGATCTGTAGTCTAGTGGTATAGTAGCCTGCGTGGAAGACTACAGGTCCCAGGTTCGATTCGCGGTGAGATAAGCATCACTGATGAGAGCGAAACTCGAGTCTGGTGTTTCTCATCTTTATGCAGCTTGTTTAAAAATATATAGAATATTTTTATAACAAATTTTGTTTAATTTCGCCTGCCCCTATTTAAACCAATCCCTTTGTTTTTTTATTTATGCTTAGCGAAAACCAAAAATTTATTCGATAAAAAGAAATGATGTATTAGAAATCCGTCGGCAAAAAACAAACTCGCTAAAAAAATCTTTATGTAGTAAGAATGCAACCATGTCTAATTGTTTATTCTTGAAATCCAGTCATTTGGCTGAAACATACATTCATTACAGTATTTTATTCAATGTATTTGTTCTCGATCATTATCAAACAATTAATTCACAAAAAGAAATTATAAGTGCTTAGTATCCAATCCGAAAATTTATGTCCGACTATACTCGTATATAATTTTAATCGCTTTTCCCCAACTTTATATCTTATCATCTTTGGCCGGAGATCGCTACCATCAATCGATAAAAATAACATCTCCGATTATATAAATGTTAAATACCAACATAGGTGATTGGAGATGAAGACCCATAGTGCATCATAGATAATTAAAAATAGCTGTTGATTCCCTCTTTGGATATAAACAGATATATTTTAGAGATGTTTAATCCGAATAGAGATGATCGGATATACTCGTAAAGTCATAGCAAGCCAAAGATAATTTTAGTTGTTTATACTATAATGGAAATGTAGGGATACGAGATAATAGTTATAGAAATGTCTACGTTCGATGAGATAATACGTAGTTAGGGGATACGAATTTCGATGAGATTCGATGAGATACAAGTCGAATTCGATGAGATATTAGATGAGATACAAGTCGAATTCGATAAGATTCGATGAGATACAAGTCGATGAGATACGAAATTCGATGAGATACAAGCCAAAGATAATAGTTATAGAAATGTCTACGTTCGATGAGATATGACTACAGATTTCAAAGAAAGCAATGTATAACCAACGTGTTTACGTTGAGCAAATTGCAAAGTTTCAAGAATTAACTAACAGTTGCTTCGATGTGATGACAACATCGAGGTTGCTGAAACTGATTAGGTATGGTCAAAGCAATTAACCAGCGCAGTCACCGGTTTCAATACTGTTTATTGCTAGAAACTTTAAGTTGTTGTTCATTCGGGTGATAAAGTTTAAAACGTATTCAGTCTGCACAACTTTTTATTTGTAGAATTTACAAAACAAAATATGGTTTGATGGGATGATATTTATGACTGTTTACGTTCAATTATATGCAGTTTTTGAGCTACCGCCATGTATAAATTTTCTAAGATAATATGCTGACATATATTAACATTCAATCGACAAGGGCACACGTTTAATCGTATATGGCTATTGACACTAGAGTACCGAGAGGGAAGGCCACTGTGCCATGGCCCCCCTTAGACCCTAAAAATGAAAAACTGTAAAGCAAAACCAAGCAGTTTCAGCAAAAGCAAAGCTGGTTTTTGGCGAATGTTCGGGTTTCGGTCTGGATTTCGAAGCATATGCGAACGCTTTTTTGGTTTTCGAGAAGCTTCCTATTTGACCGGTATGAAAATGAGTATTTTCAGGTGTAATTTTGCAAAATTTTTCCGGGGCATGCCCCCGGACCACCCTATAATGATCGTGCCTTCGGCACTCCCCAAGTTGATTTGTGACGTCATACGATTGTGACGAAATTTTGGCCCGCCTCGGAAACTTTATGCGTATACACCCGGCTATTGAGGTAAAAAAAAACAAGTAAATAAGTACGATAGTACAACACATGGCCATGTGTAATTATGCATGGTTTTTCTTTGTATGACTGCAATGTCAAACGACGTAATTGGATATTTTCGGCTGAGTAATCATAGATTGCCATACAAAAATAGAGAAAAATTTCCGATTGGGTAAAAATCAAAGGAAGAAGCAACACAACGTCAGACGTTAAAACAAGAAGAAGATAATTAGTAGAGTGCATAAACGCTTCTTTTTTCTTAGACTAGAAATAATATGCTTTACTTCGCTTTTCTTGATAACATGACTTAGGTTCTTGTCACAGACTTTACTTGGGAATCGATGAGGACCAGCTGAAAAAGGTAACCCGAATACCTGCGCTGAAGTAAGGCTGTGTCTATTTTTTATTTATTCCGGCTCAATAAATAGTTTGCTGCGAGACTGAAGCTGTTTTATACAGCTATCTTCAACTAAGTTCAAATTGATTCTTTTGAAAACTTTTCTCCGCAAACAGATAGAGACCACTGTTTCTACTAGAAAGAATGTATTCACAAAATCCACAAACTGTCTTAATTGTTAATTGTCTAAAACTTATCTCCCACGCTTTGTCAAACTTGAAAAGGATTCCAGCGCTAACAAAACATAACGAAGCTACATTAACGAAAACTTGTCTCCACGCTTTGCCAAACTTGAAAGCGATTCCTGCTCTAAAACTTACATTCGCCCGATACACAATTAATTCTATATAGATAGAATCGCTTAAAAGTTTGGCAAAGCGTGGAGACAAATTTTTTTTAATGTAGCTTCGTTAGCTTCGTTATGTTTCGTTAGCGCTGGAATCTTTTTCAAGTTTGGCAAAGCGTGGAGACAAGTTTTCGTTAATGTAGCTTCGTCAGCTTCGTTATGTTTTGTTAGCGCTGTATGGATGGATGCAAATATGTTTACCAACCCAAGCGAAAATTTTTGCAATAATAACCCAAGGTCACCCGGATGATTATGATCAATATGTGATGTCGTACAACATCAAGTACTCCAATGATGGTCTAAATTTTGCAGATTATGGACAGGTTTGTTGTTTTGTTTGTAATTAATAAGTAAAAGACCACAAAGATGCAATGCACGAAACACTTTATTAATCGAAGTTGTTTTACGTGCAAAAGTGTAAATAACCAAGTTTATAACTTCGTTTTTGAATTCATCGATGTATTTAAGCAAATGAGCAGATTTTGACTCAAATCTAAATTACTTGTAGCAGGATTGTGGAGTCGGAGGTTTTAAGAAGGAATCGGAATCGGACTCTTAAGAGTACAAAGAGTTCGAATCGGAATAATTTGTCCGACTCCGACTCCTGAGATCTAATTTTTTTAGAGAACACTACTTTTTAAAAGTCTCTCCTCTTACTGCTTTGCTGACTCAACAGGTAAGCAACACAAGTGAGTAATTTCACGCCCGCACAAATGGCAACTTTTTTACTCGATTGAGTCATTTATGCATAAAGGGTTAAATGACTTGGTAAAGCACTAGGTTAGATTTGATTTGTTTAAGCTTGAACAGAGTGCTGAGCTATTTTGAGTGCGTGATTTTCGGCCTTTTATGCAAATAGCTATATGAAGTTTATTATCGTATTTGGAAGATTTATTAGAGTGTGTGTGAATATGTTCACTCTGTCTAGTGTCTTGCATATGTCCAAAGCTAAAGAAAGAGTACATTGTTGATATAATTTAATGGTAGATGTTGCGCAAAGCAATTTGCTTGTACTCGAATCCATGCTGGTCAGAGATGTCTGGTATATTATTCGTATCCCCTAACTTTCAAACATACTTTACTTTGTCCAGATTTATAATATATGTCACACACAACAGAGTAATTTACATTAAACAATGAACATAGTGTACAAATAATTCGAAAAAATTTTATCTGTTTTTCTGCTTGATTTTCAAAGTAAGGATGGGCAAACTACGGCCCACCACGACTTTCTGTGCGGCCCGCAAAAGCCTCAAGCAAGTAACTTTACACTCTCTTAGCTTTTAATCGTGGTGATTGTAGTGTTTGTGATTAAATATATTATAAACATAAGATTATATTGGCAACATAGTATTCATACAAGTAGTTATGGAATTGTGATTAGTTTTTTAAATACACGTTAGTAAGATACCGCGTGCATAGTCTGTTGGCTACGTTGAGTTAAATCCGTTAAGATAGCCAGTAGACATTGCAGTGACCTCTAAAAAAAGCCATCACTTTCAATCAATGTCCAAACTTTGGAACCGTTTCGTTTTTGGGACAAAAATGGAGTTTAGACGCTGATTGAAAGTGATAATCTTTTTTTTAAAGAGACTACTATTAATGCGACCCGCAAACAAAATCAACTTGTGAATGCGGCCCTCGAGCTAAAAAGTTTCCTCAAACCTGTTTTAAAATGATTAACTTTTTCCAGTTCACTCTCATTCGGAAATTCCCTGTTGTTGTTAGCATGGAGTGTGTAGCAAAGGCGTTCAAGATTTGCGTTTTAAAGTGCCCTGATGACGCTTGACATACGAGTATAAGGTCTTACGTTTTACATAGAAGGCCTGACGCTTGACATTCAACGTTTGACATATAAAGCATATTTTGCCATTACGTTTAACAAAAAAAATAAAACTCTCCCATTTCGTTAAAATGCTTTGTGTTCAACGTCGTTTGTTTGAATTTTTTCTGCGATTTTGAGAAACGAACTTGACACAAATTATTCAGTCAAATAAACTATAAATATTAATACAACCAGTGGCGTATCGCGGATTTTTGAAAGGGGAGGCCATAACACCACAACCAAATGTGGTTAGTGCAGAAATTTATTCAAGTGGTAGAAAAAAAAAGGTCTGCAATTTGTATCGGTCCCGATTTCATGATTTTCGTCTCTGAGGTCTAGTGATTTCTTGATAAATAAAAAAGGGGTCTGCACGTGGCATCTTTCTTTGTTTTCTACCGAATTTTTTTCCCAAAAAATCTCCAAGAGGGGGCCATGGATATTTAAAGGGGGAGCATGGCACTAAAATTACAGTTCAACGTATGGTAAGCCTACGTATTAGCGATCTCCTAGGAGGACCATGGCACAATGCCCCATAAATATGCTACTGATTACACCCTAAAAACACAAACAAAATATGAACGTAAGAGCCGCATGAAACCAGGCAAAGAGCTGTGGGTTGGCCTCCCTGCACAGTGATGGATATTTAAAATTGGAGGCCCGAGGCAAAATCCTAATCAGGATTCCCAAAAATTGGTGTTTTCTAAAAAAAAAGATCTTTGATCTCGTATTTCGCTATTTTTCTCCCAAAATCATCGTGATCTCTAAAAAAAAGGTCTTCGCTTCGAATCGATCTCGTATTTTTCACTTTTTGTCCCAACTTCATAATGATCTCTAAAAAAAAGGTAAAGAGCTTCTTTGTGGTACAGAATTTTAATATCGCTTTAAACAAAGTCGATTTTATCGGAGCCATAAGCTTTTCGTGACGCTTTCATCAGTGGCAATCGCGTCAAAATGGGACGAACCAGACAAAATCAAGGTATTTATAGTCTCAGCACTTTTCTCCCAACTGTTGAGACTATAAATACCTTGATTTTCTCTGGTTCGTCCCATTTTGACGCGATTGCCACTGATAAAAGCGTCACGAAAAGCTTTTGGCTCCGATAAAATCGACTTTGTTTAAAGCGATATTAAAAAAAAGGTCCTCAGATGAATTCGTTCTGAGATTTTTCACTTTTCGTAACAATTTCATAGTGATCTTTAAAAAATATACAGCCAAATGAAATTATATGTGGTATTTTCAAAAAGGAGGTGGCCCTAAAAATAAGGGGGGCCAGAGGCAATTGCCTCACTTGCCTCACCCAATATCCACCACTGTCTCTGCAATATAAAATAAAGTCTTTAGTCGCGTTGCTTTTTTTATATCTTTTGTCCCGATTTTGTGCGAGCTTCGCAGATTCTAGTTTGAAGCAACTGAAGCGAAGCGGGAAGCAGTACATTTGGATTGATTTCTCAACTGTATAAAAATGCAACAACAGCTTTTTTAATTTATGAAGTAGATTGAAATGTTATTTTACATACAGTAGCTTCTTTTATAGCCAGTTTAAAATATTAAGTCTGCATTTATTTAGTTGTACTTTACATTATTTATAAATACGTATATAGTAAGCTAGTTATATTTGAGACCTGTAGTACCATTTTTATGGTTTTAGAATTGTTTAAAAGCAATGCACTCTTTTCAGAATACAGTTGATAAACATTACTTTTAATTTAAATTTGCTTTGAATTTCCAATTCTTCTACGTTTATTGAAAACATGGCAACTAGTAATAAAAACCTTTTACCAACAGGTAGGCTTAACTTAGTAAAGCTTTTGAAGATAGTAAATAGAGTAAAATTAATCCAGTCTTTGTTCTAATTTTACAGATTGATAAATTTTAGGGTCTTTTCAAGAAGTCACCGTGCGCAATTTCTTCGATAAAACTAACCCGGAATTCCCCTTTTAGCATCAGGATGAAATAAAGAAGAAACCAAAAGAAAAAGGATCTCCCAAGAAGCGATAGTAACCGCAGGGGATCCGGGTTAGTTTCACAAACAAAAATCGGCTACGGTGACTTCTTAAAGAGGCCCAAATTTTATTCTTAAGATTCTTTTAACAGCTCAAAAACACTTTATTGATTTAGACCAGGGTTTCTCAAATTTTTTTGTTCTACGACCCCATTTTAAAAAATAAATTTTTGTGCGACCCCTATATGTGTAGGCTAATTTTAGGTTAATATTTCCTGTGGAAAACCACGCGTGTGCAGGAAAAATCTTGTACAGCATCAGTGGTGGATATTCCAATTTAGTGGCCCGCGGCAAGAATTTTCAAAAAATTTATGTTACCTCAGAAAAAAGAGGTCTGATCTGGGCTTGCATATTTTCTCTCAAAATCAGGGTGTTCTTTAAAAAAAAAAGGTCTACACTTCCATTTGCTCTCAATTTTCCCTGTTTTCGTCCCAAAATTAGGGTGTTCTTCTAGAAAAAAAAAAAAAAAAGGTCTTCACTCAGAATCGAACTGCGATTTATCTATTTTCGTCGACAACTTCAGGTGTCCTCTCAAAATGCCAATTTCTTTCGCGACCCCAAAATTATTTAGGTGACCCCATTTGGGGTCGCAACCCATAGTTTGAGAAACCATGACCTAGACTTTGTTTTAAAAGCCCTCCTACTAAGGAGAAATAATAAAAAACCGATATGCAATTTAAAACCCTGAGCATTAAGGTCGTACTGACTGGCGTCCAACCCATGGCCGGCGCAATATTTTCCAAAATGACGTAGGCTTACCATACATCCCGATTTTTAGGGTTCTGTCCCGCCCAATTTAACAGAAATCCCACCAGAGATCAGACACCCTTTTTTCTTTTTTTTTTCCGAGATAAGTAGTTTTTCGAGACAAAAATCATGAACTCCGAGACTGATTTAAAGTAAAAATCTTTTTCCTTTTTTTTTTTTTTTTTTTTTTAGAGAACACTGCTTTGAAGGAAACAATTTCAAAAAATCAGAGAATGATTTGAAGTAAAGGCCTTTTTTTAGAGTCACTACGATTTTGGGACGAAAATTGGGGTGTTTTATTGTTTGGTCAGCCAATATTTTTGATGAGCCAAAATGGCCCTCGGCTCAAAAAAGTTAGGACGCCCCTGGTTTTGACAAATACATTCTAAAGTGCATAAAAATTAAGAAAGGTCGGGTACCTAATATAGATTTACTTGATAAACCTGTCAAGCTCCATATCTAATTATGCCATTTAGAGGGGAATGATAAACAGTTGCATCACCAAAAATTATTACAGTGGTGGTTAATTCTGTTACGGGTTTTAAAAAATTAAATACTAAATGAATCTATTTACCGCAAGCTATTTAGATTTCAGTAATAAAATATACTCTCTGTATATAGGCCTTGTAGTGATGAAAATGGTGCGATACGCTTTCCTGTAACGCACCTACCCTAATTCTACTTGAACAAGTCCCACGAGACCTTAAACGCCTGATGCGGGGTGTCGCACTAAATAACTTCACAAATGAATCTTTATTACGGAAACGCAGACCGTCGACATCAGTTAATCGCCACAATGTTATTTCAGTATTATTTAAACATTAATTCTTGAAAACGTTAAGGGTAAGTTATGCGCATTCTGCAATAAACATATTAATTTAACTATACAATTAATTAAAAGAAATAAAAACAACAAGTGTGACTTACCACAATCAGATTACTTAATTACAAAATATACCAAACCCTACTCTAACTAAGCAACAGCATATTTGAAGACAAGAAAACACTTCCTAACCCTAAACTAGTTAAAACTCAACTGACCACGTTTTGTGAATGGCTTTGTCTTAATACATTATGACGTAATCGAAAGGTAGGGTTTCAGTATGTCGAATAAAGAAACGTAGACGTGGTAGAATAATTCTCAAATCAGCAATTACAAAAATCTCACCGTAACAGGCCTATTTCAACAAGGTTGAATGAATAGGCTTACTTTTAGGGATGGCAAACTTTTTATATAGTACTGGTCAAAAATTGATGAGTTTTTCAAAATTATCATTACAGAGGTCATTGGCTCTAGTTTCGGCCAAAATGCAAGGTGAAAATTAAAAAAAAAGGTCTTCACTTTCGATCAGAACCCAAAGTCTCTTAATTGCGGCGAAAATTGAAAACGGTGACTTAAAAAAAAGATCTTTACTTTTTATCAGCACCCCAAACCTCTATCTTCACCACCCTTGCCCTACATAGTAGTCGAATGATTTTGTGAGCCCCAAAAGTTCAAGCGAAAATTCTTTGTAATTTTATTGGATATCAATTTTTGGGGCTATGTTAAACCAAAGACAAGGTCTTAGAACGTCTTTGTACTGGTGTGAGTATGAATTTAATAGATTTCTTTTGCTTTACCGGAAAATAAACAGGGACGTGCTGTCAGGGGAGGCAAGTGATATCAAAAACACTCACCTGTAGAAATCAAATAAAGCAGAAAAAATATTGAAGTCGTAATCTTTGCAAAATAGATGTAACTTGCTAGTAGCTGAAAAAAAGTTGCAAAAATTATACCATACTTGTAGCAGTTTAATTGGTTTAGCTTTTTATCTCTAATTTGGGACGGCTTAATCATTGTATTTTCAGCGCTGTAATCATTTTGTTAAGTGTTCTTTTCAGCAAAATCGCTAATACACGCTAGTGAGGCAGCTTCAAGTTTTGCCTCCCTTCAAATAAAAAAGAAATAAAAGTGAAACAATATAGCGCTCTTTTTCCTATTGATCAAAATACGTATTTGTTAAAATGAGAGACATTTGAGGCTTGCAGTAATTGTAAAGGCCCGTTTCCACTAAGAGCGTGGAAAAGAGCATTCTTTCTCTCTTTTATTGATCTTCGATTGAAGCGAGCGCAAAAAAAAAGCAATAAAACAAACAAAAAATGCTTTTTTCCACGCTCGTAGTGGAAACGGGCCTTAACGTAAAACGTTTTTCTTAAGGCCCGTTTTCACTACGAGCGTGGAAAAGAGCATTCTTTGTCTCTTTTATTGATCTTCGATTGAAGCGAGCGGTTAAAATTGAAGCGAGCGCAAGAAAAAAGCAATAAAACAAACAAAGAATGCTTTTTTCCACGCTCGTAGTGGAAACGGGCCTTTACTCTCGACATTTGCTAAAACAAGATAAATCGGTTTGTTCTCAGTAAAGCGAAACTCGGAATACACGCATTGTGCAACTGCAAAACAATAAATTTTTTAAGCTTTAGTAACAGAAAATGACCTAGTATCAAAGCTAAGAAAATTTTCAACAATAAGCTTTCAATCTAATTTTGATATATTTAAAATTCAGCGTTTGAACCTCAATTTTTGGCAGCACTCATATATTTATAAGATACATTTCTGATTAACAATACAGCAATTCATAAATTATAACTTACCTTAACTTGTAAAAATTGGTTGCAAAATTTTTTACTTTTATTGTGAAGACAATTGAAACTAATAAAACAATTACCATTGTGAACAACAATAGCCCTTCCAACTTGTATTTTGAAAATGTAGAATGTCCGGCTGTATCTTTAGACGAAGGTCGGGGACCAAATTTCGAGTTAATTTAAACCAGTAATTCTTAACAAAAGGCACGCCTTTCTTGAAGGGAGTTAAAAAATTAGGAATGTCAGTTTTAATAACACATTTTTAAACAATGCATATATTTTCCCAATTTCAAAAATATTATGTGTTGCATGAAAATAGAAGTCTCTTTTCCAATAGCAAGAAAATGCTTTTTAGTTATCTTTTCACGATTTTGATTATTTCATACTACGACGTTGTTTTTCACTTTACCGAAAGAAATTAATTGGGAGACACCGAAAACCTTTGAAGCTTTAGGAGATCATGGGCAACATACAATCAAAAGTTTTTCGGCGACCTCCTAAAGACATCTTTAGAAGGTCATGGTTGTGCCAAAAAAATAGGTTATATGCCTAAAAATTTAAGGATTTAAGCCCCTTTGCCCCCTGGATCCGATCATGAAATCGAAGGCTCTTATTCAAAATGAAGTTCCCTAAGACTTATAAAATCTAAAGAACTGATTTGTCTCTAAATAAATAGATTTTTCGATTCTAATGTTAAAGCTGCTGAACTTTTTTATCTTAGCACAGTTATCGAAAGATTTAAAAGCACTTTCTTATATATAATTCAGAATTCTTTTTTGAGCCGTTCTTATAAACAAATTATCAAAGCTAAAATCTTTTGATTCAAACTAATACCGGCACGTTATTCATTGATTTTTGATGTTCAGAGTTAGAATCAATTTGTCAAGTAAAGCAATTCTTTTAGTCTTTGTAAAAATCTCATTTTGGACCCTTGCATTAGCGATTGAATCCTTTCGGTTATTGTCTTAGACTCATGACCACGTGAGAATGAGACAAAGATAGATTAAAAGCTGTAGAGTTTTGCCTTCTGTTATTTAATCTTTTATTATTCTAAACTTTCATTGTTTTTGCTACGTTCTCAAGGACCTAGTCGCCTGTGCAACGTTGCCTGGAAGCGCTCACATGGAACTTTCGAGCCAACAACTGTGTATTAAAATTGGGGATCGAACCCAATCTCACACCGCTTGCGTCATTATTGTAAGATTTAGTTCCATACTAAAACGTCTTGAACAGTTCGCCAAGATATTTTTTAGCAAAGTATTAAGAAAAAAATATTTTATTTTTGGTGACGAAAAAAAGACTTCGCCGCAGAGGAAAGGCCTCTTAATCTATTGACTCTCGGAGGTCTACCCTTTCTTTTTAATTAAAGCATTTAATCTTTTATTTATGTCTTTGCAACTGATAAAAACTTTTGAAAACCAAATCTGTTTGCTTTTTTGCAATTTTTATACTTAAAGAAAAAAGTTTTTTCAGAAATTTGACAAAAATGGAATACATTATTGTCTTTTCATTCAAACAGTTATGTTCACTTTCTTATCGGTTATCATGCTACGAATTGAGATTTGAATGAAAACGTTGTTTGTTTGAAACCATAAAAATAAAATTTGCTCTTACAATTAACCGAAAAAGTTCATATCACTGAATCCATATTTTAAACTAAATTGCTTAAAGAAGATTTTGAACTTATTGTAGGTAGCCTGCGGTATACTTGTAAAGCTGTATGTTGTATTGGGTTAAATGTCTAATCCAGGGCTCTTCAAACTGGGGTTCGCGGGATTTTAGATTTTAATTTTTGGAGATCACCATGATTTTAGGAGAAAAATAGCGAAATACAACAGCAAATTGAAGTGAAGACCTTTTTTTTTTTTTTAGAGAACACCTTGATTTTGGGAGAAAAATAGGAAATCAGAGATGAAATCGAAGTGAAGACCTTTCTTTTTTTGTTTAGAGAACACCTTGATTTTTGGGGAAAAATAGCGGAATCAGAGATCGATTCTAGGTGAAAACTTTTTTTTTAGAGAACATCTGGATGTTGGGGGAAAAATAGCAGAATCAGAAATGGATTCTAGGTGAAGATCCTTTTTTAGGGGTCGCGAAAAAATTTGCCTGTGCAAAATGGGTCTCGATGAAAAAAGTTTGAAGAACACTGGTCTAATCTATTTGTTTTTATTTGACCTAAAAGTTTTTTTTCGGCTACATCGAAGTTCTTGGAATGGAAAGCAGACGAATTCCCGACGACGCCATCACAGCATCGTCAATGTACGACTCAAATCACGCTCCTTATATGGGGCGTTTAAATAACAAAAAACAAGGGGCTGGAATCGGTGCGTGGGTTCCTCAAGAACAACAGGGTATGGTTGATTTTACTTGATTTGAACACTAAATCAGCACACCTTTTTCACAAAACTAAAAAATTGTTTTTCTGCCCATGCTGAAACCGTTGTTTTATCAGACAACAAAGCAACGTTGGGTTATTTTAGTGATTTTTTTTAACTGAAAAAAATTATTTTGCTTGTTTGCAATGTGCATTTTTAAAAGCGAACATTTAAATAACAATTTTATTTTCATCTCTAAATTTACAAAAACTTTAGAACAAATTCCACTGATACTCAACAAACACAGCCTACAAATTTGAATGACGGTCTCAGTTATTTATTGGTTTTTAGGCGGTTTCAATGGTCAAGGAGTGGAATGGATTCAAGTTCACTTGCCCGCGCCTTGCGCTGTGACAGCGATTACGACCCAAGGTCGACCGGCCGACT
The DNA here is from genome assembly GCA_963680785.1 of Diplosoma virens. Classification (NCBI taxonomy): domain Eukaryota; kingdom Metazoa; phylum Chordata; class Ascidiacea; order Aplousobranchia; family Didemnidae; genus Diplosoma; species Diplosoma virens. The sequence continues at coordinate 17,848,480 of OY796887.1, read as the reverse complement.
ACGATCAATACGTGACGTCATACAACGTCAGATACTCGAATGACGGCGTCAATTTTGTTGATGTCGGGCAAGTAAGTGACTTTTTTGTTGTTTCTAAAACGTTTTGATAAAAAAAGAAAAAAGTAACTACACAAGTTATAAATAAACAAGAAACAAAATTATAATTTGCTGAAAATAAACTTAATAGAAAGGTTATCATTTCTTCCTCGAGTTCTGTTCTTGCACTGTATTGATTGCTACGGCTTGTCACCACTTCGGGCGCACCACGTAAGAGGTTGTCGATGCTGAAATAAACAAAGTGAAATTCAATTTTTTTACTGGGTCAAATTTTTGATTAAATTGATATTTTTTAAATTTTTTGAATTCAATTTTCAATTAAATTTTTGACTTCAATTATGAGGCTCTAATATTTAAAGCAGCTCTCTGTCAAAGTATTTTTTGAAATGTAATCATCAATCAATCAACATTTCATTTTTTCTACCATTAAACCATAGATATTCATAGAAAAGCTCATAAATATGGTCGAAAAAAATCATTTTTGATGTAATCCTCGCACAAGGCCGCTTTTCAATTTTTGGCACTTTACGAGGTAATGCACTACATGCATGAGTTACTTGATTGAGCCTTTGCAAACTTACTTCCTTTTAAGTCTCTAAATATCTCTATAGGCGCTACAAGCGGATATCGAAACCACACGGTTGGAATCACGTGGCCTTTAAGTTGGGTGACGCGTTGAGAGAAAAACAATTAAGATAATTTAAATAAAAAAAGATTGGTTAAAAACTTAAAGATAAACATTTTTGCTTTAGACATTCATGGCTAATCGAGATACTTACTCGCCAGTGACGAACAATCTTCCGTTTCCGATCACAGCACCGTTCATTCGTTTGTATCCAATGACATGGAATATAGCTCCGACTATTCGATTTGAATTATTGGGTCAATATTCGGATGGATCCAATAAAAGTAAAACTACATCGGACTTTAAGTTGCTTTAAATCAATTTCAATGATCCAATTTGTCTATAGTTTTTTGTATGTAAAAGATACCAACAACTAAGGTCGCATTTTTGCTTATACTTGAAACAGATTTCGCACTTTTAGATTTATTTTTCAGCTATCAATTTAATTTTTTCAACTTTGCTGATGATATTCATAGCTCTTTTTGCTTTTTCTTTTATGTATATATATATACAAAGATAAGTGTCTTCAAAATAGCTGTGACATTGCTTAATGATGGGAGTCAGTGCCAGATTTATTTCATACCCTGTAATTAAATCAAAGCACATACAGATAAAAAAATTTTAAAAACCGCAACAGTCTGTTTCACCAAAAAACGGCTCATCAGGCAATTATCTGAAATAGAAACAACAAAAAAAAATTATTATAAAATAATTATACAAATACATAAACAAGAAATAAAAGTAAAAAATTACGTGCGTGCAGTTGCGCCTCATTAATACGAAAAAGCTGTTTAGTAGTTTTTCAAATCATTCAAGGATTTTATTGTTACAATTTTTCAAATTGTCTATTTTTTAGTTTTATTTCTCGTTTATATATTGTTGCGGACTGACTGTTGCGGTTTTTTAAAATTTTTTATGTGTAGGGTTTTAATTTAATAAGTAAATACATAGAATATTTTTATAACGAATTTTGTTTAATTTCGCCTGCCCCTATTTAAACCAATCCCTTTGTTTTTTTATTTATGCTTAGCGAAAACCAAAAATTTATTCGATAAAAAGAAATGATGTATTAGAAATCCGTCGGCAAAAAACAAACTCGCTAAAAAAATCTTTATGTAGTAAGAATGCAACCATGTCTAATTGTTTATTCTTGAAATCCAGTCATTTGGCTGAAACATACATTCATTACAGTATTTTATTCAATGTATTTGTTCTCGATCATTATCAAACAATTAATTCACAAAAAGAAATTATAAGTGCTTAGTATCCAATCCGAAAATTTATGTCCGACTATACTCGTATATAATTTTAATCGCTTTTCCCCAACTTTATATCTTATCATCTTTGGCCGGAGATCGCTACCATCAATCGATAAAAATAACATCTCCGATTATATAAATGTTAAATACCAACATAGGTGATTGGAGATGAAGACCCATAGTGCATCATAGATAATTAAAAATAGCTGTTGATTCCCTCTTTGGATATAAACACATATATTTTAGAGATGTTTAATCCGAATAGAGATGATCGGATATAAAATCATAGCAAGCCAAAGATAATTTTAGTTGTTTATACTGTAATAGTTATAGAAATGTCTACGTTCGATGAGATATGACTACAGATTTCAAAGAAAGCAATGTATAACCAACGTGTTTACGTTGAGCAAATTGCAAAGTTTCAAGAATTAACTAACAGTTGCTTCGATGTGATGACAACATCGAGGTTGCTGAAACTGATTAGGTATGGTCAAAGCAATTAACCAGCGCAGTCACCGGTTTCAATACTGTTTATTGCTAGAAACTTTAAGTTGTTGTTCATTCGGGTGAGAAAGTTTAAAACGTATTCAGTCTGCACAACTTTTTATTTGTAGAATTTACAAAACAAAATATGGTTTGATGGGATGATATTTATGACTGTTTACGTTCAATTATATGCAGTTTTTGAGCTACCGCCATGTATAAATTTTCTAAGATAATATGCTGACATATATTAACATTCAATCGACAAGGGCACACGTTTAATCGTATATGGCTATTGACACTAGAGTACCGAGAGGGAAGGCCACTGTGCCATGGCCCCCCTTAGACCCTAAAAATGAAAAACTGTAAAGCAAAACCAAGCAGTTTCAGCAAAAGCAAAGCTGGTTTTTGGCGAATGTTCGGGTTTCGGTCTGGATTTCGAAGCATATGCGAACGCTTTTTTGGTTTTCGAGAAGCTTCCTATTTGACCGGTATGAAAATGAGTATTTTCAGGTGTAATTTTGCAAAATTTTTCCGGGGCATGCCCCCGGACCACCCTATAATGATCGTGCCTTCGGCACTCCCCAAGTTGATTTGTGACGTCATACGATTGTGACGAAATTTTGGCCCGCCTCGGAAACTTTATGCGTATACACCCGGCTATTGAGGTAAAAAAAAACAAGTAAATAAGTACGATAGTACAACACATGGCCATGTGTAATTATGCATGGTTTTTCTTTGTATGACTGCAATGTCAAACGACGTAATTGGATATTTTCGGCTGAGTAATCATAGATTGCCATACAAAAATAGAGAAAAATTTCCGATTGGGTAAAAATCAAAGGAAGAAGCAACACAACGTCAGACGTTAAAACAAGAAGAAGATAATTAGTAGAGTGCATAAACGCTTCTTTTTTCTTAGACTAGAAATAATATGCTTTGCTTCGCTTTTCTTGATAACATGACTTAGGTTCTTGTCACAGACTTTACTTGGGAATCGATGAGGACCAGCTGAAAAAGGTAACCCGAATACCTGCGCTGAAGTAAGGCTGTGTCTATTTTTTATTTATTCCGGCTCAATAAATAGTTTGCTGCGAGACTGAAGCTGTTTTATACAGCTATCTTCAACTAAGTTCAAATTGATTCTTTTGAAAACTTTTCTCCGCAAACAGATAGAGACCACTGTTTCTACTAGAAAGAATGTATTCACAAAATCTAAACTGTCTTAATTGTTAATTGTCTAAAACTTGTCTCCCACGCTTTGTTAAACTTGAAAAGGATTCCAAATGCTAACAAAACATAACGAAGCTGACGCAGCTACATTAACGAAAACTTGTCTCCACGCTTTGCCAAACTTGAATGCGATTCGAGCTTTAAAACTTACATTCGCCCGATACACAATTAATTCTATATAGATACAGTAGAATCGCTTAAAAGTTTGGCAAAGCGTGGAGACAAATTTTTTTTAATGTAGCTTCGTTAGCTTCGTTATGTTTCGTTAGCGCTGGAATCTTTTTCAAGTTTGACAAAGCGTGGGAGACAAGTTTTAGACTTTTGTAGATTTTGTGAATACATTATTTCTAGTAGAAACAGTTGTCTCTGTCTGTTTGCGGAGAAAAGTTTTCAAAAGAATCAATTCGAACTTAGTTAAAGATAACTGTATAAAACAGCTTCAGTCTCGCAACAAACTATTTCTTGAGCCGGAATAAATAAAAAATAGACACAGCCTTACTTCAGCGCAGGTATTCGGGTTACCTTTTTCAACTGGTCCTCTTGGATTCCCAAGTAAAGTCTGTGACAGTTCTGGATGTTAATATACAGTCGATCAACCACTCGGAATGGAAAGCCGACAAATTCCTGACCACGCCATAACAGCATCTTCAATGTACGATTGGAATCATGCTCCGTATATGGGACGTTTAAACAACAAAAAGGCGGGAAACGGCATTGGTGCATGGGTGACCAAAGAAACGTCAGGTTTGTGATAAACCTATTTAATTTTCTAGTGCATGGGAATATATCAGCCAATATTACTGAATAAAAACTCAAAAAAATAGATAAATAAACAAAACTTTTAACCAAACAGCATTATCTTGGCATTTTCGAAAGCCGGTCAAAGTAGTCCTTTAAAAGTTTTAACCTTTCCGAAAAGGAGCGAGACCCCATTTGTGTTGGGCGATTCCATTCGTCCATGCATAAATGGGGTCTCGCTCTTACACCGAATTGCGAGTGTGGCGCCTCTGAGCAAACCGTAGACCATGTTCTAACAGCGTGCCCTATGCATCGGGCGACACATGGAGCACGAGGTCTGACGGTTTTGGATGACGAAACTCGATGCTGGTTTAATAACACCATTGCCAGCATCTGATTCAGGCAGTACAGCAGCCTGGGGAAGTAAAAGGATAAACCCTCGGCCCCAGTCCTGTTTGTGTCTGACCTGAAGTGGATACCCTTCAAAGGATGACGACGACGACCTTTCCGACATTATTCTGCTAGTCAGGAGGGTGAATATGCTATTCTTCTTCTTCTTTTGGCCTATCCCCTTGATCAGCGGTAGCCACAGCGTACGACGTTTCTCCAAAGGGTTAATATGTTATGACATGTTGATATGAATAATATCTATTACTTTAAATTGTTACCTATATCCTATTGGAAAATTTACATCTATGTTTTGGAAAATAAACTACTCTCCCTATGTTATGACTATTGACTTGCTTTTCAAGCTGATCCGTAAAACCTTTTGACTATCGACGGATCCCTAGTAGTTGATCCAATTTTTGGGGCCCTATAATCTTTTGACCCTCATCATCAGTGAAAAATTTTACACTTCTTTGTTTTGAAGATCGATGTAGTAAACCATAGCTTCAAGTAGTTATTCGCTTATGGCAAGTTTACAGCAGATTGATTGGTTGGATGTGCGTTTCAAAGAGAGCGGTTGTTGACTTTCAGGAAACTTCGGTGAACCCGGAGCTGTATGGATGCAAATATGTTTACCAATCCAAGCGAAAATTTCTGCAGTAATAACCCAAGGTCGCCCGGATGATTATGATCAATATGTGATGTCGTACAACATCAAGTACTCCAATGATGCTCTAAATTTTGCAGACTATGGACAGGTTTGTTGTTTTGTTTGTAGTCAATAAGTAAAAGACCACAAAGATGCAATGCACGAAACACTTTATTAATCGAAGTTGTTTTACGTGCAAAAGTGTAAATAAACAAGTTTATAACTTCGTTTTTTGAATTCATCAATGTATTTAAGCAAATGAGCAGATTTTGACTCAAATCTAAATTACTTGTAGCAGGATTGTGGAGTCGGAGGTTTTAAGAAGGAATCGGAATCGGACTCTTAAGAGTACAAAGAGTTCGAATCGGAATAATTTGTCCGACTCCGACTCCTGAGATCTAATTTTTTTAGAGAACACTACTTTTTAAGGACGAAATGCAAGAAATAAGGAACAGATACTAAGTCAGAATTTTTTTTATTTTTTTTTTAGAGAACATTTGTTTTTGGGTCAAAAATTATGAAATCCGAGACTAATTCAAGGTGATGACTAGGGCAAGTTTTTGCAACTTTTGCAACTTTTTTTACAGCTTGCGACAGCTTGTAAAATACTCAGAATTTATGTATTATAATGTTTTAAGCTGTTTTTTGGAATTTTAGATTGCAACTTTTTTCATTTTTACATGCAACTTTGGAGCAAGTTAAGACCTTGCTCCGCAACTTTTTACTGCAACTTTTATGAAGTATGGCGCCAAATGTAAGTGTGAGTTAAAAAACATGCTATAAAACTAGTTCAGTACAGTTCTATTCTCTTTGATTTGCATAACAAACAGCTATGTGACGGATTACCTGCTTCTCAATGTTATCTTTGACGCAACAGTTGGCTTACAAGCTAGAAGTTCTACAACCCTAGCCATAACCAAGTACGATAGTGCCCGAACTGAATTAGAAGTCGAAGTATGACTTGGCTTTTAGCCACGCCCACACAAATTGAAATAGGTTGTGTCTAGTATTTCGAGGTCAAGTTTTGTTGAGATAGGTTAGTTAGTTAAACTGTATGCTTACAAAAGTGCATTAGTTATTTTGCAAGTAAGAAACAATAACCTTGATATGATTAAGATGACAGTCTACGGAATAGAGCAGTCAGTAAAATCGACCTTAGGCTACCGGCTCCTTTAAGTAAAGTTGCTCTGCGAGTTGTTGGTAATATACAGAGAATAAGTTTTTAATTTTTAGATATAATATATATTGTTTAAAAGAACTAGTGTTATATCAATATCATATAATAGAATTTGTAAAAATTTATACAAGAATGCCAAAAAAAAAGTGCGATTGTCACTTTTAAAGGTGCGACCCTAAGAAGTACGCTACCCTACGGAATCATGGCCACTTCTCTGTACACTATGCTCTACAATTGTGTCGCATGACAAGAAATTTTCACTAGGCAAACATTGTCAGAGTACAAAGCATCACAAAGCCCTGTTGTTGTCAACATCGCAGCAACGACAGCAGCCGCTAGGCATACCAACAGCTAGTTTCGACTGGAATGATTATGTTGGAAAAGTGGCAACTGCTTTCCTTTCAGCAGATATTCCCCTGTACAAACTTAACAATGCTGACCTGCAGGCCCTTTTTAAATACGTTGGTCAAAAAGCTCCATCCAAGTCAGCATGCCGAAAACGAATTGATAATATGGGAAAATGTGAAGTTAATAGAATTTGCAATATTCTCTCAGATAAGGTCATTTTCATGGTTATTGACAAAACTGATATTTCAGGGTCCAAATATGTAAACACCCTAGTTGGAGATGTAGAACAGCCAGAAAAAACTTACCTGTTGCATTGCAAGATTCTTGATGCTCCACCAAATCAGCAAACTGTTGTACATGCCGTAGATGATGCAATTCGCACCCTCCAAACAGACAGAGACAATTTTGTTTCATTGCTCACAGATGCTGCCAGGTACATGACAGCAACAGGTCGTGTGGCTAAACAAACGTATCCGAGGCTCTTTCGCATTACCAGCGTGGCTCATGGTTTGCATAATGCAGCTGAACGAATCCGTGCTAACTATGAGAATGTTAACAAGCTAATTGCTGCAGTAAAAGCTTCAGTGGTGAAAAATGAAGATCGAAGAGAAACGTTTTCAACAATCAACAGTCTCCCGCAACCCGTAGTCACCAGATGGGAAAGTTGGTTGAAGGCAGCAGAATACTATCCCAAAAACTTTTCGCAAATTTGTGAGATTGTTAATGCTTTCGAAGGTACAGGGCAGTTAGTGGTGAAAGAAAAGGAAGCAAGCGCGACTGAAAGCCTTCCTAGGAGCCTAAGAGAAATTTACCAATGTTATAATAAAATCGTTGATGAAATACAAAGAGCAGAGAGCATAAAATATGCTGTTGCTCAAGCCTATGAAAGAAGTTAAGGTTGGTTCACACTGAAAGCGGAAGCGGAAAAATCAAGCGGAAAAATTCCGCTTTCCGCTTGCTTTTTCTGCTTCTGTTTTCAGTGTGCACTAGTGATGTCGCGGATACAAAATTTTGTGTCCGCAGCCCGCAAGTATTTTTTATTTGTGACACCGCACTGCACTGCACCGCAAAGTTGTTAGCAAAAACTTACACCGCACCGCGCTGCACCACAAATCATATATTTAAATAGAAAATTTTTAGACATCTTTTCTTTTTTTAAAAAGGTGTTTATTCAAACAATACTCACTGTTGCAGTCATCAAAGTAAACCCTTATATTTTAGATTCTATAGCTATTGGCAATTGGCATAATAGCTATTGGCATTAGCAATTCAATAGTTGTGTCCTTGGGAAAGACACCTTACGGCACCTTCCCCTGCTTGGTGGCCTTGACAAGCAGTTCTAAACTACAGTAATATCTCTAGTAAATTACTAGCAGACGACAATATCTTGGCATCTCCGGAAGTAGGTCGGGGTAATTGCCTACCCTATGTATAGCGCCTCTGTCGCTTTACTGCGAGTCAGGAGGATAAATATAGAGATAAAAAAATAAAATAAAAAATAGCTATTGGCATAATCTTGCTGTATCATTGGAAGCACTTTAAGCACATTACTCTGCTAGGCATCCCAGCAAGCAGCCTTAATTCAGTAATGTCTCTATAGCTAAAAAAAAAAACAAATAAAAAATTTTAACCCAACAGCAATATCTTGGCATCTTTAAAAGCTGATAAGATAATTAGGTCTTTTTAAGAAGTCACCCTATGCAATTTTTGTTTGTGAAACTAATTCCAAATCCTCAGTGGTTTCTATCGCTTCTTGAAAGGCCTTTTTCCTCTTAGTTTTCTTTTTTATTCCATTCTGGTGCTGAATGGAGATTCTGGGTAAGTTTCACCAAAAAAAATTGCTTACGTGACTTCTTGAGGAGAGCCAATAATTGCTCTTAGTATAATGCCCCTCAATGTTTTCCTGCAAGTTAAAAAGATATATAAAGAAAATATAATTATCTCTTTTTTTGCAAACACAAATCTTGCTTACTATCAAGTTTGTTTTTTTTTTAATGTTTTTAGCTTGGAATTTGAAAAAATAATCACTTAAACATATTGCATAAATTACTTAGATTTCTTAACCATAAAACCTTACCAAAGCCCTTGATATGCATTTGTGGTCAAAGCAATAGTTGTTCTCATGCTAAGCTATTTTTGACAGCTATAACAGTATATCAAATCCTCACAAATAACCTTTATTAAACTATATTTAATAAGTAATTTCAATTTAAGGCGTAGTTAACTACTATTAAAAATTGCATTCTGAAAGAAATCATAAAAAATTAGATACAAGTAAATTAAACCATTAATAAATTCAGTTAAGATCAATTTTTATTCAATTCATTTGATTTTAAATAATACCAAACTAACCATTGCAGCTAAATAGACTTTTGAAGTTAAATCCAATAATATTTTGTTAAAGCATGTTGCTTAATAGATTAATATGCAATCGCAACATGAAGAGAAAACAATATAATTTTAATGCATTGATACAAATCTTTTTTTTTGCAAAAGGCCTTTATTTCTTTACTTTCTTAGACAAAAATAGGTCTTAAACTGTCATATAAGATTAGCAACTGAATTACAAACTCCTTTTTTGCAGTTTGTACATATCTATTTAATGATGCTTTAGCTTTTACATTTTTTTCAAAGTATTTTGCCAAGTACAACACATTAACACTGTGGTGTATGTATTTTAAACTATTTTAATAGTTTCTAACATGTTACAAAAAGAATTTCTTTATCTCCATTAATATATTTTGTATTACCCCAAATTTAAATTAGTTTTTATTAAATCAATTGAACTAAGTTTAACACTTTTAACTTTTTTGTAATATATAAAGACTGCTTTAAGCCTTTAAGCTTTGTCCTAACTACACTGAGAATAATATTATAGTAATTTTTAATGTTCTACTGAAATCATAATTTACATAGTAGCATAGATTTACCATTTAAAAATTATAAAGATATTGAGACACCACTAGAAAGACTTTGAAAAACTCATTTAAAAAAATACCTGCTACAGAATACTTTTCAATTAAACTTTAAAAACTAAATTAAGAAATATCTACCAGTTGCTAAAATTAATTATTGAAATGTAATTACTTATTAATGGTTGGCAACTTCAATTTTACATTGAGAGGATTTTCAAAAACTTATTCTACAGTTCTATGTCTGATTTTATAATCTGCTTTTTTGTTTTGCTTAAATTAGTACTTCCTATATAAAAAACAATGGCGTTTAAAGTTTGGATGCTTCTTTACAAAGTAACACAATAGGATATTTTGTAAACAAGGTTTATTAGGCTAAGTAACAATAGTTGGTTCTCGTTCACTATTACCCGAGTTTAGTTCATTACTTTTCAAATTTTGGTAAATCCCCAAAAGCTGCGAGGTTACCAACGGCGAAAAACAAATAAAAACCCTAAAAAATGATAAAAAAAGCTAAGATTTTGTTTTGGTATTGAATAATCGGCTAAAATCATAGATATCCTATATAACTAAAATATGACCTAAAATATGACAAGAAGTACCCTTCAAATTAAAGTCACTTTCTTATAATCAATTTAAGAAAAAATTTAAGCTTTTTTTAACTAGTCAATATTAGAAAAGATGCCACAACAATTTGATTAAGTCAGCTGGCACATGGAAAGTTATTTAATAACAACTAATATTGTTATCAATTCTTTATTGTTTTTCTAAATGTATTGTGTTTTGTAAGTGTATTGTTGTAATTTTTCTGATAAAAAAAAATTTTTTTTTTTGTTCCCACTATTTAAAAGGAGACAGTTGACTAAAAGGCCGTATAGTCATTTCACTGCCTTCCTGTGCTTTCAAAAAATTTTTTATCACATATATTGGTGTATTCTTTGTTTTGAAGCACAAAGTAAATAAATTGAACTAAAAAAAATTGAACCTCTCCTGGTCACCTCTGACTCAAAAATTTTCATGTATATACTATTTAATCAAAAAATTTTAAAATGCACAATTTTTTAACAAAATATAAAATTCAAACAATGATACTTTGAACATTTAATAACACTATTTTATTGAATTTTTAAAATTATCCATCAATAATAATTCTAAAAAATGAAAGAACTTGGCTGATCAAATTTGATACCAGTCCATGTAAATGCCAAAAATAATTTAAAAATCTTTAATATACTGCTTGTAAATGCCTAAATTAATGTTTACAAGTTCTGCTTTTCATTTATTTCTTAGTCTAAATTGATATAAAGTTTTTATTGTTCCTTGAAGTAGCAATAAAAGTATAAAAATTAAACTGTAATTTTCACTTATTTCTTAGTCTAAATTAATTTTTTTGTGTGTCAAAGTCAGTTAATTTGACATTTTTCATAGCTCATTACTTCAAATTTTCGTATCCATTACATACGCCAAAAGGAAAACGTTTTAATCGGTCAAAAATTCAATTTTAGTGTAAAAATACATATAATTTCCATTCAAGCTAATGTAACCGCGGGGAGTCTTACGATATGTTCAATTGGCTTCAATTTTAAAACAGCTTTTCTACGGGAATGCGCAATCTAGGAGTTATATAGGATATCTATGGCTAAAATGAATAAAATAATTCAAATGCCAAGTTGATTAAAAAAAAGGGGATGCGTCACATACTCTAACTCAAGTTTATCTTCAAAATTCACATTGCTTATTCTTTCTTAGTACTGTAATATTTTTTACAAGCCTTTCTCTGCTGTACAATTAGATTCCATTGCTTTCTTTAAGTTTGAGAGCAGTTCACCTCTCTATTTATTTTAGTTTGTCTCATATTTCTTTTTGGCCGCTTTACGCGCTATTTACATTATAAATTACCGGTACTATAGAGGCTATTCAGTGGATTATGCTCCCGACATTTTGCTTTCTGTGATTAGATTAATGAAGGGGAGCAACTAAATCGACAACCCAAGCAATAGCATTATACAAAATAAGATTTGCTTAAAATTTAAATGTAAACTTTTCATAACTTGCACGCGGCGCGGCGCGGTACGCGGCAAGATCCTCCAAAAAAGGTTACTACGCGGCACTGCGCGGCCGCACACGACAGCGTACGATGCGCGGTTGACATCACTAGTGTGCACCACATTAAAATGTTAGCGGAAAATACGCTTTCCAGTTGATTTTTTTTGCCAAGTGTGATTGGGGGTCACAGTTCTTGACAATTTTTAAATTTAGTCCACGGTTGCTATTAAAAACGATGTGGAAAACAGAAAGCAGCTGACGTCATTGGAATTTTTTCTTTCTTAAATACGTATACAGTGCCATGAAACTGTTTAAACTTGATATCCCTGGTTGCGAGCTAAACATTGAACTAATTTTATTATTGAAGCACTTCTAGATATAGACAGATACAGCAAAGCATGCATTTTATGATAGCAATTACACTCTTTTATTGCACAATTGACAAACCACAATTAAAGATAGAACATTTTTAGAAACAATGTAGCCTACACTTTTTCTATTAATAATGATTAAATAATTCTTATTTGAAAACAGAATGTAGAAGTTATGCAAAAAAAAGTATCAAAAAACTTCTTAATTTGTAAAACGATCTAAAATATATATGGAAAATAAATATGTTCAACTGATGTTGTAAATTGTTGCTTTTTTTAAAAAAACACATATACAATATAATAAACCCTAGCAAAAAAATGGGGTTTTTTTAAGTAGTCGCCATAAATGATTTTTGTTTGTGAAACTAACCCGGATCCCCCTGCAGTTACTATCGCTTCTTAAGAGCGTCTTTTTCTCTTGGTTTTTTTTTTATTCCATTTTGGTGCTAAAAGGGGGATTCCAGGTGAATTTCACTAAAAAAAATTGCTTACAGTGACTTATTCTTGAAGAGACCCAAAAAATGTTATGTATCCATAATAATAATTTTCTCACAAAAAATAGTTTTAACAAATTACTATCACATTTATACTTGAATCTTATTGTAATCACTTCTTAAAAATTTAACAACAACTATAACAAAGAAATGAGCTAACAAAAACGAATCTGTAACTAAATATTAAAATACATACTTTACTGTATATGAATTTGAATTTTAAAGCATATTAACATCTAATTTGTAGTAAATAGTAAAACATCATTATGATTTGGTTCCCACTGAATTTAATTTATTGATAAAATTTTTCAGACAATTGTGCATACATCATAAAAGAATCTACTTATGTTGAATTGGCACAAAACTTGTACAGGTACATTAAAATTGGAAAATTTAGAGGCTACTTTAAGTTACATTGAGAAGAATACTTCAAACCCATACACTTCAAAATGCACACTTTGCTTGCTACAAATGACATCAACAATGTTTTACTAACAGCAACAATTACCATCAACACTATATCTAAGTTTAGGACAATACAAAACCATTCAAGGCAATAGAAGTCATATCAGATGCCAAAATATAAAAAATATCAAAAAACTTTATCATTGAAAAGCAGCAATAACATAGCAAAAGAATTGGTAGAACAATCTAGTATTAGGATAGAATAAATCATGAATGAAAAATAACGTCAAATTCTATTTTGTTATTAAGTAACTCAAATGTCACAAAAACTATGACCATTATGTACAATCATTCAAAAAAACATTAACATGTCATATGGGTAAAAAATTGGCACAGCTCAAAATAAGCAAATCACCACTCTAAAAAAATATACATTACATTACAAATTTTGAAGTTCATGCATCACCACAGTGACTGTCAGCTGTGCTAGAAATTACAGACAACACCAATAAATCTTTTCAACTGCAACCTGGAACAAAGTACAAACACAACACTGCATCACTAATCCATGGAAGATCTTGGAAGCAGTGGAGGTGATGCAAAAGTCAAAATCAAGCTTGGTTTTATTAAAGAATTAAAGAATAGCTACCTCAATATCCAACTCAGAACTATGTGAACAATAATATTTTGCTTTATTTTATATAAATGCAAAATTGTACTTTTTTGTAAAGTTAAGTACATTGACAAACATGCTTAATAGAAATAGCAATAGTTTTGTCTCAAAAACAGGATCACTCAAGTTTTATTTGAATGGCTGGCACAGAGAACTAGTAATGGACATAACTGAATTTGAGGATGTGGCATTACACTAGATGGAATGCAAGCATTCATAATGAGTAGGCACAAAAAGTATTTTTTCTAAAAACCATTAATTGATTTATCTTGTTTGATTCGTGAACCATGCATGCACAAATAAAGTTGTGTGAAAATTGTTCAGAAAAATGACTTAAGCAGTTAAAAAGTGAAATTCCGTTTGAGAAAGGCTAAATGGAAATGCTGTAATTGCAGTGTGCAAGCCCAGAGCAATAAAACAATATAAGCATAAAAAGATGGTAATTTTATTCTTCCTTTATTTACAAAAAATATTTTCAATAAATCAATTTAAATCCAAGCCAATGACATCCAACAACTAAATATTTCAAAACATTACTAGATATTTTTTATTTGTTGTATTTGGCAATAAATGCTTTTTTTATTTAATCTACCTGGAATATAAGATTCATTATCATGATGTGAAAAACAATTATAATAACAATGTTTTGCAAAACTATTTTTACTCAATCAAAATAACAAAATTTGGAATTACGATAGAATAAATAGTTTATCAAAATAATACAAACTCACTTAAAAATAAAGTAGGCTACTGGTAATAAATATTTTTTTAAAAAATATTATTGTCTTTGGCTTTACTAAAATTGATTTTAAAAATTTAAATGAAAAGCAACATATAATAGAAATGCATCCTTTAGCTTTAAAAACTTACACATTTATTACATTGCTACAAATTTATGTATTTTAAGCTTTAAAAAACAACTGAGCATAATTCAAAACAGATCTTGAGTTGATCACTAAGATTATCTCAAACCGTGTCAACTCTTAATAAATAACTCTTAAGAAATAATTAAACTTATTGGACTTTATTATTAGAGATCAGTTGCTACATAAATGTGAATGAATATTTTGTGTGAATTGGTAATTCACTATTTTTTTATTTTTTCTTATCAAGTAAATCTATTTGGGTGTCTTCAAGAAGTCACCCTAAATAATTTTTGGTGAAATGAACCTGAAATCTTCCCTACAGAACAAGAATAAAATAATAGAGAAACCATGAGGAAAGGACCTCTTCAAAAAGCAATAGTAACCACAGGGAGGATATAGTTTAGTTTCATAAACTTGTCACTTAAGTTGACTTCTTGAAAGGACCCATATACTCTTAGTATACTGATATGATAAATGATTATCCTAAACAGTTTATTATTGTATTACCGTAATGTATTGCAATTTAAATAACTTATTTTTAATTGATATCTATTTATTGCTTTGATAAATGAAGCTGAAAATTAATATTAATGTATTAAAATTCTTTTGAAAAATTAGTCTTTTTTATTAAAGCAATGAAAAGGTTACACATAAAATGCACAAATAGATTATATTTTGAAATTTCACAAATTTATAAAATTTAGTTGATCCACAAAAAGTTTGCTAAGACATAACTCTGTCCAAGTGTCTATGCTAAAATATGGTAGTTATTTGTGTTTGACATAATCCCAAACCAGCTAAATGCCTAAAATTTTATAGAAATCAAATTTAAGTAAATAGCATTAACTTATTGGACATATTTAGTTTTTATAATTACTTGTATTGCATGCCCTCTGTATTATTAATAGAACTGTTTTTGTTATTTTCAATTAACTTGATATAATGTAAAAAAAGGAAATATATGTTTCTTTTTTATTTTTTCTACATTGTTTGCTTAAAATTATATTTATTGTGTATTCTTTTTTTTTTTTTTTTTTACCTTTAATTCTTCTTTGTGGAATTTTTCACCTTTGTGTAGGCTACTAATACTGTAAATCAGTTTATTTTAATGAATTATATTACTTGTTTTTAGATTTATGTGTTGCGTTTTTTTTTATTTTTATTTTTTTTTTATTTTTTTTTTTTCTCTTTATAAATTTCTTGGTGTGCTTTGTACCAGCTGTAATTTGTTTTGATATCTGTTGTATGTCATTGCATATTGGTGTGTACTATTTGTTTGTTTCTACTGAATGGTAGCCTAACTGAACATTAAATAATTAAAGTATTTTGAGGTGCTAGCTGACTTTGGTGACCTTGATGGTCTTTCGCTGGCATCTAGTCATAGCGACCAAATGTTGTTGTAGTGCATTTACAGTTTTTTTGTTTTGTTTTGCTTTCATGTCTTGGTCGTTGACAAAAAAAATAAAATCCTTATCCTTATAATATTATAACCGCACTTATCTAACTTAATATTGGTAATACCAGTTGACCTGCCAGTCCTTTGTACTCTAATCGAGTGAACCGGAAAGCGTAAAAAGTTGAAATATTTCAACTTTGAAATTTTTCCGCTAAGCACGAAAAATCTTGCACTTTGGCGTTTTTTTCCGCTTTTCGCTTTTAGTGTGAACTAACTTTCCGCTTTCCGGCAAATTGTTAAATTGCCAAGCAACTTTATGCACTGTGGAGCGAAGTTTTTGCATGCTAGGCAAACTGTTGGTAAAAGATCGCCATTTTTCCCCAAGTAATGTTTGCAAATATTTAGCATTATATGTAAATAAATCGCTTGAGTAAATCACTGTCGTTTAAAATGCTTGTGCATAAATGCAAATTTTTGTAACTTTTGTTAAAAATAAATGCAATTTTTTCAATTTTTTAGTGCAACAAAAACTTACCCTAGTGATGACCTTTTTCTAGGAACAAATTTTTTCTAATTACGAGTATCGCGGTTTGCCCTTTCAAAAATTACGGTATGCCTATGTATAATGCTATTACTCTTATTGGAGAGTCGGTGTAGAGAATCGGAGTCGGAATCCTTGAAGTTCTAGAAGCTGGAGTCCGAGTCGGAATCTTAGAATTCTAGAAGTCGGAGTCTGATTTTAAATCTACTGACTCCGCAACCCTGACTTCTAGGGAAATTAATAAAAACTCGTTTTTCAAATTGTAATCGTGAAAATATCTTCCCATTGAACTGCACATTAATCTTTGAAAGTTTAAAACAGGGGTTCCCAAACTGGGGTACATTTAGGCTTCTCAAGGGGTACATTATTATGTGAGAGAATATCCTTATTTAAGTTAAATTCCGTGTTCGGAAGAAATAATAGACTCAAATCTCTAGAATTTTCGAATCCGGTCAATTGTAATTACGTCAAACAGGACAATTAAGAGGGAAGACTTTTTTTGCAGGTCACCGTGATTTTGGGTTTGAATGGGGAAAATTTGTGGCTGCTGAAAAAGGAAGAGTTTTTGTATTTTAGAGATCACCTTGATTTTCGGCATGAATTGGAAAAATTTGTATCTGATTCCAAGTGAAGACCTTTTTTTTTTAGAGGACAATATGATTTGGAACAATATCTACCCGGATGAGGTCCACAAGCTCGAAAAATTTCGAAAAGTGGCCCGCAAGAGTGAAGAAGTTGGCCCACCCTGTTTTAGAGAAACGTCACAACATTTTGGGGGTACATGCAAACCTGCTACAGTGTCCAAAGGGTACCGATCAATTAAAAGTTTGGGAAACCCTGGTTTAAAACAAACTGCAAAAAAATGTTTTCCATTTAAAGTTTTCTCTTTTGCCAATACATGTTGAGTTTTAGACGAATTATTGTTCTATTACTGAACAGTTGCTGTTTGTTAGAGATTTATTTGTTTTGGCTCGTTCAAAACAAGAGCGTCAGTCATTGGCAGTTATAAAGTTGTATCAATGCGTATTTTTAATTTACTACTTTCAGATTTTTGGAGCCAATCAAAACACTTTTGCACCGGTAACTAATCATCTTCCCACGCCTATCATTGCTTCTTATATTCGGATTTATCCGATGTCATGGAACATAGCCCCAACTATGCGAGTGGAATTATTGGGAGACTATAAATCTGGATTAATTTATAAAGGTAATCTTTTTAGTCAATACCTTATTTAAATTAAACCGACCACGAAAAAAGTTACTTATTGTTAACAAATAGTACATTATATTGTTGTTTATTAAAAAGTATTAAACAGCTGTTTTTTTTTTGGAGGCTCACCGATAACTAAATTTTAATCTCTACAAAGTTTTTACAAATTTATTCAAATGCTTTCATTGCTTTGCTACAGCGTGAGATCAATTTTAAGCTGTTTTGAATATCGTTTATGGCATTTTTTAGGTAGTTCAATTGTTTTAGAAAAGTAAAAATTTTCAGACCAGTGCTTTTGCAATATGCAGCATTTTGTATTAACAAATCCTTGGAGTAGGCTGTGTAAAACTACGTTATTGTGTCAGTGATAGGTGAAAAAATTGAATATACCAGATTTAAAATATTTGACACACTTCGGCGTGCTGCAGAAAGTCACTGACTTATATAAAACCAATTGATTAATGTAGCGGTTTTATTTATAGTTTTGAAGCGAATTATGGGGTTCGATTCACAGGCAAATTAACCTTGAGACAGTGTTAATAGCTAGGCGCCAAAGGTGCCACAGTACAAGTTACAAGTGACTGTGTTGGCCAGGACACCAGTGTCGCGAAAATGAACTAAGTAAACTCAGGCACGTTGCGTATTAAGCAAGAATTTAAAGGTTTAATGATATTCATAGTGTGCAGTGTTATTATATGCTTGTGGCAGGTGAACAAGCTCTTGGAATGGAAAATCTGGGAATTCTCGATGATGCAATCACCGCGTCATCGATGTACAATTTAGAGCATGCCCCATATATGGGTCGATTGAACAGCGAAAAATCGGAAAGTAGCATTGGTGCATGGGTACCTAAACAGCAAGGGGGTATGTACGATGAAATACTTTTAAAATGTTAAAGACCAAGGGCATATAGACAATAAAAGCTAACTAATAACTGTAACTATATTGTTGAAGCCAGTGGCGTAAGCAGAAATTTGTGAAGGGGGATTTTGGAGCCGAAAACAGGATTGCTTTTAGTAGTCCTGGTAATAATGGGCAAAAACTTTTAAAATTAGGCCTACATTCAAAAATAAAGTGTTTTGGTTTTAAGAACATTTTGTAGTAGCATGAATTTCTTTTTATCAAACCGTAAAACTAACTATTGAAAAGGCATGTGCGTGTAATTCAATCATGACAAAAAACTTTCCAAATTAAAAGCAACTCATGTAAATGATAAGAACAATAGGTGAAAAATCAAACAAACAAAAAAATAGCCTTTCTTAAAAAATATTTAAAGTTTTTTTAAAGGCTTATATTGAAACGCCTGTTTTTTTGACTTAATCTGTTAATTACATCATCAGGACAAGGCGTGTGGCTTCTATAAATGTTTAGTAATGCAGGTCCATTCATTCGAGTGGTACCACTTGTGTTTCGTTAGCACGTTTTTAGTCTGCGTAATGTGGAAAACTTTACGATTGTTCACTTATGCATGTTGTCACTGGAAGAGTTAACAAAATGGTCATCAGTTCAGTTCAGTTCAGTCGTTTTTTATTTCCGCCACTTGTCGAACAAAATACTTACATCAACGTAATTACACTACGGAAAAAGGGACATGCAACAAAACGAAACAACGTTGTAACATGCAAAAACTCAATAAACCACACTAGCAAAGGTAACGGCTTGCATGGTTGCATCACCTAGAGAAAAAATATATATGCGAGTATAAAAAATTTAAAAAAATAAAAAAATAAAAAAAAATGCCTAAAACAAAACAAGACGATAAAAAAAATGCATAAAAACAAAAAAAATTAAAACAGCCTTTTTTGTTATTATAATATTATTTGCTGGCATGTAACCCCAGCACAGGGAGGCTTTCAGGTACTACACCTTGCCCAAGGGTAACCTGGAGGAAGTTGTAATTGGGTATCCTCATTCATACCGACTTATCAGTTGATAAGCTTACAACTGGATGCAGTTTACACTCATACCCAAGAGAAACATATTTATAGTGTAAATATGTTCGGAAAAGCATCGGAACTGCATTCCTTGATGCTGCTCAACGCATCAGTTGGTCTTTCTGCTGCATTCAACCGAAAAAGTTTACTGTAACATAATATCAGTTCAGGCGCTAATTTTCCCCAGAATTTTGTTAAATCATTTTTGTAAAATTTTCCCAAAACTTGAATACTTTTAATTTGTTGAGGAGTTGGTGCACTAGTTGGATCAGCAGAAATTCACCAATAATCGATTTGTGGGCTGTAAATCTCGCTTCGAGAGCGACAATAAAGTTATCAAGAAATAGAATAAAAATCCCTAGTCTAAAATGTTCTTCATCTGTTGCAGCAGCAATGTTGCATGGATTGGTCTGTCTTGAAGTAAGGCGTGGTGCTTTCAAAATAAAATCTTTAGCCGTTTCTTGCGCAAAAATATAGAGCTGGTGAAATTCATATTCGGCTTTTTCTCTAAGACACTTCAATTCATTTGCAATATTCTGTGCAATGTTGACGGCCTCAAGAACGTTTATCGACTTTTTTTTGCTTAACTTTACACAAAACAACACTGTATCCAAAAACGTTTTTTAAAACTAAGAGAGCAATGCAAAATTCACTTTGCGTAATTGTCGATAGCAACTGCAGAGCTCGTAATGAAGTTTTTCTGTCTGGCCATGCTAAAATTTCTGCCAAAGCTTCTACAACGGTAAATTGTAAATTTGAAAAAGTACTAACACTCTCGTGTCGATCGACCCATCTAGTGGCATAAATTTGAACAAGTTTTTAAGCTTTTGTTGTTGACGAAATCGTGTTGATAGACTTGCGCAAAATGTTTTGACGTTTTAGAGCATTAAAAAAATTGTAAACTGAAGCTATTGTTCCCATGCAGTTTATTTCCATTCCCATGCTTAACTTTCAATATTTTACGAGTTTGAAAGTTTTTTTCACAGTGGCAATTGTACATTAGCTAACTTTGAAGCAATTTAAGCAATAGCAAAAATTGATGCGCAAACAGCAATTAAGTTTGAAAAGTGCCGTAAACAATAGAAACCAAAATCCTATTATTAAAGCCTATTTATATTATTACTTTTTTTTTACCACTAATAATTATATTTTTTATTTTTTTATTTTTCTAGTAACCACCTGATGAATCTTAAGATGAAACGGACTTTTGTGGTTTTTAAACAGTGATTAAATAAATTTTGTATTATATTATTACCTGTATATATGGCAGAACACCTTTCTTCAAAGGGGGGTTTTGATCCCTGAAACTTCCCCCTTGCGTACGCCTATGGTTGAAGCATTGTTTAAACTTTAAATTGAAGGCTTTTTTCTGTTTTCAGCCAATTTTATCAACCCAGGAACAGAATGGATTCAAATACAACTCCCCTCCTCGTGCTTGATCACCGCAATTACGACCCAAGGTCGGCCTGCTGATTACGATCAATATGTGAAGTCATACAGAGTAAAATACTTGAATAATGGAAATGATTTTGTTGATGTTGGAAAGGTTGGTGTCTTCGCTATGCCATACAACTATATTTATTAAATGCTTTTTTGTTATTTTCTGATCGGACATCCGATGTAGTTTAAAATAGTTTTGTGAAAAAATTTTTGATTTTATTTTTATTTTATACTGCTGCACTGTCCCGTTAAAATGCTGGTATTCAGTGGAAAAAGTGATGTTTAGTCATGTGTCTACATTAAAAACCATCAGGTGTCGTGTTTTTCTTGATGTTTAAGATGGCGCCCCCATAAATAATATTGTCTTCAGTTTCTCTTGGTAAAAACTTGTTGTTCTGATTTATGATACGTTACAATGTCCGAGTTCAGAAGTTTTTGTCTATCAAAGCCGGTTTTAATAATGATCATAGGTTTTTTAGTCCTTGGTTTAAACCTTTGCTATGGCTTCTTTGAAAAAAAAATTATAAACAACTTGTCTTTTGCGAAAAATTCGAATAAGCAAACCGTTTCAAAGCAGACAGTTACGTAATGCAAATCGCTTCTTTGTGAAATTTTTGTGACCTACTAGAAAATTAGATTAATTTTTTGTGACCTATTAGAAATGCAATGAGTCGCAGCTGCCAACAGCGAGGAAATGTAATATAATTGGCGCTTTTAACAGATCAATCAATTTATAGATTTTTAAATTAACTGCAATAACCTGTATCCGTTCTAAATAACCTAAATGTATCGTCCTAATTAAATAATCCCAATGTGACCTCGTTTTGGCAGTAACCTGTATAAGAGCATAAAATCGAATTTTATTGTTAATTTTGTCGTCTGAGCCACGTGATCCAATTCGGGTTTATTATAAATAGAGAGAGATCGCTCTTATCAACAGTAACTAGAATTTGGCTCAGAGAACGGTGACCGTTGTATTAGTTTTTGGCTGTATTGTGTTAAGTAACTGCGTGTGTGAAACCGCAGATAAAAAATAAAAAATAAACTCCTCTCTTTCGTATTTAAGTTGCAACTATTAATATAATTTTTTGTATCGGGCGTCACAGAGTTCCGCATATTTAAGTAAGGTGGTTGTAATTTGGAGGGATTTCGCTGACCTTATTTAGACAAGTTCAGCATTTCAAGGACGGTTATAGTTATTGAATTCCGTTTTTATCGCTGGACACGCCGGCACCTTTCGGCGGGGAGCGGATTTTTGGGAGTCGCGAGTCTTTCCTTTATTAACAAGAATTTGGTCTTCACCAAAATTTGAATTTATAAATAGTTTTTACAACAACATTTGAATTTATAATTTGGTCTGTGAACCAAAAATTTGAATTTACTCTCTTCTTCTTCACAGACAAAAAAAAAGAAAAAATATACCGGCAAAGCAAACCATATAACGTAAAGTTGCTGCAAACAACTTGCAATTGATTTCTCAGTCACTCGTACACGAGCTTTTAATTTCATTTGCATCTGTCAGATACACTTTGCGTTAATTAAAGCATATTATGTGATTGCATCTATAGTATTGGCAAATAGCTCTAAAAAATTTTTTAAACAACCTATAAAAAATTGTTGTTTAAAATTATGTAGAAAAATTTTTGTTGTGTTATCCATAAAAAATTTTATTTCGAATGCCAATGCTTAGTCAAAGTTTGAAAGCCAATGGCCGAAATAAAAAACTTTTCAATTTTCGCAGGAACTGTTTGTTGCATTTAGTTTGGATCAAGGTTTTATTTAACCGTAAGCTGTCAAGCATTTTTCTGAAACAGTGGTCAGCAACCACCAGGCCGCGGCTTGGTGCCGAACCGTATACTTTCAAACGTTTTATGAAAATGAGACTTGATTGCTCAATTTTTAGTATCTTGTGATGAATAATGTAAATTTCACGAAATAGTACAGTCAACAATGTTACAGTAACAATACAAATTTATAGTCAATTAACTCTTTCAGTGCATTCGGGTGTATTAATACGTCTTGCTTCAGCCATACACAGAGGTCTTTGAAGGTAGTCTCAAAAGTGGTCAACAACGTCTAGATACGTTTATGAATGATCACGCAGATGTCGCATGATCTTTTGCGCGTAATGTAGGGCTTTTAACATTTAAATTTGTAGTGTGATAAAAATGAGTACAAGACAAACATTAAAGCTAAGTTTTTTTGAAAATGGGTCAACTCCGTTTGAAGAATCTGACGTTGTGGACGAGGGGCCTACAGCCACAAAAAAAGTAAAGCTTCTCTCAATTGCCAATATAATGAATAAATCGCACTTAAAGTACGGATTTATTTTAACTGGTGATTGCGAAGAACCTTGTCCGTTCTGCCTAATTTGCAATAGCAAGTTATCAAACGAGGCAATGAAGCTTTCGAAACTACTTCGGCACATGAAGACTAAGCACCCCGAATTAGAAGATAAACCTTTGGAGTTTTTTTGAAAGAAGGAAACATGATCGCGAAGGTGAAAAACGATTTATGCAGGACTGCTTTATCAACAAATTCAATGCACAAAGAGCATCGTATTTGGTGTCTCACAGAAGCCATTTACTATTGGTAAATAATTAATTCTACCTGCGTGTACTGATATTTGCCGTGAAGTTTTAGGAGAATCGGCAGCTAAAAAGAGGGCGCAGGTGCCTCTTTTGGCTTGGATTGCTGCGAGACGAGTTGAGGATATGGCGGAAGACATTGAAATTCAATTGTCACAGCGGATTGTTACATCACCATGGTTTGCGATTCAGTGTGATGTCAGAGTTTGTGATGATATTAAAAACACAGCTGTGCTACTAGTTTTTGTTTGATATCTTTATGCAGAAGATGTTCATGAGGACATGTTATGTGCTTTATTATTGCCAAAAAACACCACAGCCTCCGAACTATTCAAGTCTCTGAATGAATATTTCGCAGAAAAACTGAACTGGTCTTTTTGTGTCGGTGTGTGCACGGATGGAGCTGCAGCCATGATTGGCCGTCTGTCTGGTTTGACTGTTCGGATTAAAAAGATGGCATCAGAGTGCGAGGCCACTCATTGTGTCATTCACAAGGAAATGCTGGCGAGCTGAAAAATATCACCTGAGCTTAATAATGTATTCGCTGATATAGTTAAAATAATTAACCGAATTAAACCTCATGCACACGACACCCGGCTGTTTGAGCAGATATATCAGGACATGGATGCAGAGCACAAATGCCTTCTCCTGCACAAAGAAGTAAGATGGCTCTCCCGAGGAAAATCATGGAGCAGAGTGTTTCAATTACGTGAACCACTGCAAAAGTTTCTATTGGAGAATAATTCAGATCTTGCTAACAAGTTTAGAGATAAAAAATGAATTCTCAAACTCGCCTACTTGTTTGACATCTTCAATCTGTTCAACGAACTAAATCTTTCACTTTAGGGCAAAATGACAATTGTATTCAAGTTAGCAGATAAAGTGTCTGCATTTAATAACAAACTTAAATTGTGGGAGCAGGGCGTAAACAAAGGATTGTTTGACATATTTCAAACATTAGCAGAGACTTTGAAAGACAATGAGCCTGAGTAAGCGTTTTCCAACCTTGTGCACTATTCCTTTCAAGAGTTCAAACGTTATTTTCCGAGTACTAAAGACCCTTAAACTGCATAGAAATGGATCCGTAATGCATTTGTTTTTAAACTAGATGAATCGACCTTACCTGTACAACAAGAAGATCAGCTGCCGGACATTGCAAATGATTGTAACCTGAAATGCAATGACTCTACCAAGCTTTTAGATGAAGGTCTTGCCAGAATACCCTGACTTTTCCAGAAAAGCATTAAAAACTTTGCTGCCATTTCCAACATCCTACTTATGCGAGTCTAGGTTTTCTGTGATGGCAGCAACAAAGACAAAACCGCGAAACAGGCTAGACGTGAGAAACACGTTGCAGGTGTCATTAAGTTCCATAGTTCCTAGGTGGGAGCGTCTCGTTGCGACAAAATAAGCCAAGGCTCACTTTGAATCAAATTTGTAAAAATTGATATGATTTGTATTAAATTTTTGGTGCTGAACATATGGTTTTTTTTTTAGACTGGTCCGCGAAAAAATTTGAGTTTTAAACCGGGCCACAGTACAAAAAAGGTTGCCGATCCCTGGCCTAAAACACTGTTGAAACCTGAAATCTAGCAAATTGAAAGTATCGCTGATAATTGCATAAAACTGCTATATCGACCAACAAATTAAAACGATTTCTAAATAAAAAAAACTACTCTTTATTCATCAGATAAATCTTATTTTCATGCAGAAAAAGTAATGTTTGTTAAAAATGCATATTTATTAATATTAGTATTTTTTTTAGTTGTTTTGGTTGAATAGAGTCGACAAGTAGATAAATAAAAATATTGTCAATTGGTTATAAGGGTTATCGTGCCCAGCACTTAAAAAGATTCTATCTTGCCTTGCCTTTTGATTCTCACGAATGTAATCTAAATTTAATCGTTCAAACCAGGGTGGTCCAACTTCTGCTCTTTTGTGGGCCACTTTTCAAAATTATTCGAGCTTGCGGGCCTCAGCCGGCTAAAAATACCTATTTTTGTATTTTCGTCCCAAAATCATAGGGTTCTCCAAAAAAAAAAAAAAGTCTTCACTTGGAATCGGTCTCCGAAATTCCTATTTTCGTCGCAAAATTATAGCGTTCTCCAAAAAAAAAAAGGTCTTCACTTGGAATCGGTCTCAACCCTAGACTCTCTTTCATCAGCTCGCCATTATACAAGGTTGCCGCTGCTTGTGATCGATAAGACTTGAATTGGGCCCGTAGTTGGACCACGCTGGTTTAAACAAATTTAATAATTTAAACTTAATAAAATACAAATAAGTTTTTGTTACAGTTGGTGTAAACCTTGGACAACAGCATCATTTTCTGCGGCTGGCAGAACAAAATATTTCAGACATGCTTCTAATTCTTGTTTAAGTTGTATACAAATTAAATATTTCAGACATGATCACTAACCTAATCAGAGAAATTCCTATTGCTTTATTTTAATAGCCTTTTTTTAAGTCTTTTTCATATGTTCGCCGGCAAAATTAATGTCAAATATCTCCCAAACCAATAATTTATTTCAATTATACTGTTATTCAGACCTTCGAGGCGAATCGAGACACTTCAACACCAGTAACTAACCATCTACAACAGCCTATTGCGGCGTCGTTTATCCGCATTTATCCAATGACATGGAATATTGCTCCAGCTATGCGTATCGAGGTATTGGGCCACTTAAATGGCAAACTGAATTATGCAGGTAAAACTGTTTTCGTTTGAAATGCTTTTGTTATTATATGTAGGTGAAGAAAACATTGCGTTCATTGAGTTTCTTATAAATTTCAGCAAAACTTTTTTACAATACTTAAAATATTCTTCCGGACAATTGCTGAACTTCAAAATGTTCTATTTCGTTTTCACTGCCATAAATTGTTTTTGTGATAGTCCGACTTTTTTCAAACCTCAAGTCGGGAGTGTATTTTCATTGTCATTTAGTTTTGACTCAAAATTCAAATTTAGGAGTCAAAAGTCGTCGAACAGTAAACTTTTTTATTTTTAATCGGCTTTAACGTAAAAGACTTAGGTGAAAGATATTTTTTTTAGGTACGATTTGAATTAAAGACGTTTTTTTTTCGTCTTTAATTGTTTCATCTTGGTATGGATCGCAGTCGATGCAGAAAGTTACGTTTTCAAATGAACAGAGTCGCAAAACAAATGCCAGAAATGCTGTTATAATTTTAATAAAGATGGAATTTTAAGTTGATTAAATAATAATTAATTACGAACAATGCGAATACTTTTGTTTGTTTTTTCAGCCGAAAAAGCACTAGGAATGGAGAATCTTGGAATTCCGGATAACGCCATCACTGCGTCATCAATGTACGATATAAACCACGCTCCATATTTTGGTCGTTTGAACACCCAGAAAGCGGGAAGTAGTGTGGGTGCTTGGGTCCCTGAACAATGTGGAGGTAAGATAATCCATCATCACGCGTAGTTTTGTTTTAACTTAAAAAAATAATTTACTTAAAACTATTTGATTTCATTTTTTTGCTGATCAGGTTAAATATGTTTGAAACGAAAATAAAGTGAAAATATTTTAGGCTGTTTTGGATGGTTTTTATACTGCTAAATAAACATCATGAAAATTTGCTAAACTGGCAGCTCAAATCGAATATAAACCAATATTTCTTATGTAACTGTTTTCACGTTGACATGACGTTGTAAAAGGCAGCGTTGTGGAGTCGAAGAAAATTTTTTCCCACTTCGAGTCCGTTTATTCATAATTTTACGACTCCAACTCCGACTCAAGCTATTTAAAATTTTACGACTCCAACTCTGACTCCAGCACATTTAAAAAACCATTCCGACTCCGAATCCAACAAATCTAAAAGACAGCTCCGATTCCGCAATAAAACACAGCTGAGCAAGCTCTTGGAATGGAAAATCTTAAAATTCCCGACAGCGCCGTTACTGCGTCATCGATGTACGATTCGAACCACGCCCCCCACATGGGTCGGCTAAACAACAAGAAATCGTAAAATGGAATCGGTGTTTGGGTACTTCAACAAGGAGATGTGCTTGATTTTAATGCGACCACATATCCTGCTTTATGGTTTTGTGGAAACACTTTTATAGTGATTTAATTTCGTGTTCTATTGCATCAGTTCAAATCAAGTGTTTATTTGATTGAACAAAGGGTTTCTTCTCAAAAGTTAATAGTTAACCAATTATTCTCAGCTTTTTTTGTTTATTTAACAATATAAAACCATGTGGTAAGTTGTAGTAATCAGACAAAGTAAGTGTACCCAACAACAAGCCTGGCCTAATTGGCAAGAAATACAGCTTTGACTTGTAAACCTGATGCCTTTTTCACTTTTAAATATTTGCAGGTGGTTTCGGTGACCCAGGAGATAATTGGATTCAAGTTGCGCTTCCTTCTCGACGTTACGTCACTGCGATTGTCACGCAAGGTCGTCCTGCTGATTATGATCAATACGTAACGTCATACATCATCAAGTATTCGAATGATGACTTCAATTTCTTTGATGTTGGGCAGGTAGGCTACATCGTCGGGCAACTTTTTCATTTAAGTAAAATTAAGAAAGTTGATTTGGTTAAATTAGTAAAAATTGTGTGGTAGACACAGTTTAAAACTTCCAAGCGGGATCATTAATTTGTTGGCAACAAAGGAAAATAGTTAGATGCTTGAAAAATATAAAAATGACTTAACGTACCGATAGTTCTTTTTTTAAGGAAATTATCAAAGAAGTTTTGCAAAATTTCGCAAACATCAAAAGCGCCGACTAAACTGATCAAAAAAGATGCTGCAGCTTTTTACAGTGTAGCTTTTTTAAAGAAAGTTGGAAAATATGATTTTGAGAATTGCGAGATGTTATCGGCAAACAACGCCCGCAGCCCAAATTCAGCACTTTTCATTATTAACCTAGCCCGCCAAACATTTATTTTAATTATGACGTCATTCGATAGCATTGTTTTTAGCTGGAGTTTAAAGAATTTATTAATGTTAAATGGGTTGTGTGTGTTCATCTGTTAATCCGTCTGCTAATTTTTAGGAAAAAAATTGAACCACAAAATAAAAATTTTGCCGGCCCTGGCCGAGGGCATATCAATCTACTGCTTTACAAAAAGCATGACTCTTAAAAACAATTTGATACAGGGGTGCATTTTGCAAAAAATAGGTTGCAATGTGAACTTGAAATTTTACTGATTTTTTATGATAAACTTTTGAAAATCCAAAAAGATTTCAATTATGCTCATAATATATAGTTAAATTTAAATATGTTAAAGAAAAAAGTCGCTTCATATATTGCTAATAGGTAAAACATCTACCGGTAGCATCTGAAATTACATAAATACCAAAGCGTCCAAGAACAACTTTTATTTTTTATTTTTTCACTGTAACATTGTTGTTAGTAAAAACGTCTTATATATAAATATTTATTCTCAATTAGAAATGATGAAAAGTTATATACCGGTAGAAACAAATTATTTTTACTTTTGGAACTGAAAAAATTGTCTAAACCAGGTGCACACAAACTTTTTAATTTGCTGGCTAACTTTTCAAAATTTTAACAGACAGGCTGGAGAAGCGCCCAAACGCATTGCGTTTTCTTAATTATATTTATAATTCAATTGAAAACCATGCTATCAAATGAAGTCAAAATTAAGATAAATTGCTTTACGGGCCGATTTGAATCGTGGATTGAAACTCTTCATGTATGACGTCTGAATTGCTTCTAGCCGAAAGGGAAAAAACTTGTTTCTGGACGCTTGCATATAGCCTACATTTATGTACAGAAAAAATAGTTTACTTTAGTCGATTAGTTTCAATAAATGCAAATAGCCTACTAAAAACCGTTTTTATTTTCATCATCTTTTTGAAAAAGAAGTAATTCTTTGATTTGTTTCTTTTTCTGCTGTCAAAACAGCTTCCTAGACGTTTTTCTCACTTCCTACATTACATTAAACATAAATTGTTTCGATACGTTTTCTTCATTTCTTCCTTCATTAAATAAACTCCTTCGTCCAAAAAAACAAAAAAGTCTTTACTCCCTTCATTTTTTGTGTTTCAAGATGTTTTAAATTATAATGGTTGTTTCTGAAAAAATCAAAACAAAATAGAATATATTAAATTTTTTACTGTTTATTTAGACCTAGAGTTGGTGAACTTTTTTGATATTTAATTCCCTTCCGATGTTTCAAAAACTGAAATAGATTAAACCGAATATTAATAGCCGGACTTACCGGTTGTTAACTTTTTAAAATCTTATGAGAACATTTTTTCCAATTGTTTGTAATTTTAACCCATTTCATTTTAAAGCATCAAAGGTTTTCCTACTAAAAATGTAGAAATTATTTAATCTCAAATTTTCATAGTTGGTTTATGTGTTACAGAAAGACTGTAACAGACAATGAGGACTCGTTAATCAAAGTTTAGATCAGTGGTTCCCAACCTTTTTAATGTCATGGATCCTTTTGAGGATTTTCCTGAAAGTTGTGGACCCCTTTAAAAAAGTTGTGCAACTTTTTAATATTATAATGAGGGCAAAATCTTATTTAAAGGGTCAGCGCCTAAATTGGATTTAACCGTATAATTTAGAATACCTTGCTTGCTTTTTCAAGACATACTTGTGGACCCCTTAAATAAAAAAGGAAATAAAATCCACTCTTTTCTCCCAAAAACACGGTGATCTCTAAACCAAAAACATGGTGATCTCTAAAAAAAAAAAAAAATGGTCTTCACCTTGAATCAATCTTTTATTTTCCCAGGCAACTACCTAATTAGCCTCCCCTAATATCCACCACTGCTTTCACTATGACATATTCTTTCACTTTTTCCGTAAAAGGCTCATGGACCCCCAAAAATCACTCTGTGGACCCCTGGGGGTCCATGGACCCCCGGTTGGAAACCACTGGTTTAGATATTCGTAATTTTCCGCTTCCTGTAGGAATCTCTTGAAACGTATTTGTAATATTGTTTCTTACTTCAATTCGAAAGCTTTATAGTCCGACTGTGATAAGCACATTATCCTTTTACTGAATTATACTGTACGTATTTTCCAATTATCACATTTTGCTTTTATAATTAACTATTTCGCAATCTCAATAATCTGACTTCTACGCAAACATTATAGATGAGGTGCGTCTTATTGTGTATCTTAGTTTTACAAATCTTTGTGTGCTCGAAATTTGTATATGTTTAAAATATCAATTCTCGTTTGCTTTGTTAATTTCTTTTGTTAAATTTATTGTGTTTTGTTTATTTTTCAATTTATCTTTTTTTTACGTAGACTTTCAAGGCCAATTGTGATACTAACACTCCTGTCACAAACCGCTTGCCCAAACCTATTGCAGCAAAATATCTTCGTCTCTATCCCATGACGTGGAATATAGCCCCCACTTTACGCATGGAGATTTTGGGAATTTGTCTAGACTAAAGAAATGGAAAAGAAATATTTCGCAAATTTGATGCACGAAGAAACGTATTAATCAAAAACTTATGTAAAATTATGTAACCTTGCCGCTTGTTTGTTTGTAGCAGAGAAAATGTTAATCATAATGTTAATATTGTTAATCATATAATCATATTGTCATATTGTCATATTGTTGTCGTAGTCAATAATGATAAAAATGCATTCGATTTCATCAAACTGTTTTAAATTGATTTGTAATAAGAATATTTCGAAGCACTTTGCTGAGAGATAAATAATTCGTTTTATAAACTTTTGTATCGTTTCATAAAAAACTACAAATTTTTAAATAGATTAGAACTTATAACCTAATTTTATTTCAAATAAAATCTTTACGGTCCGACTCATTTCTTCAAATAAAATTAGGCTATAATTTTAAACAGTCTATTGCTGATTTGCATTCGGTAGCAAAGCGAATTTCAGCTTTCATGTGTGACTTTGGGTTCGATCAGCAATGAACTAATGTCAAAACATAACTCCTCATTTGTTGTTCAGTCAACCAAAAATTATGCAAGCGAAAAAATTTCGAACGCGTGACTACGTACAGTTATAATGTGTGACTGTAAATTCTGAGTTGGACAATCTCGCAAAAACAAAAACTTTTAAAGTGGATGGTTACGCGCTTTACGTCATTTGTTCGAGTTATTTTATTTCGTTTAAACCAGTGTTTCTCAAAATCAGCCACTAGGCTCCCTGAGGAAAAACTCGAAACCTCAAGGAAGGAAAAATCACTGGAGGAAGAATTGGGGAAGAATTTGAAAATTTTGGTACAATGTAAGTTGAGCCAAAGAAATCGATGCGTTCTTCGTAATCATAGCCGTACCATTCCGGGGGGGTCAGGGAGAAGTTAGAGATCACTACTTTTTGGGGATAAAAATCGAGAAATTTGAGACAAATTAAAATTTGAATGTTAATTTTTAAATTTCCTGGGATAACCGGATTTCGGATCACAAATTTGGAAAACAATAAAAAAACAAAGATTTCACTTTAATCATTGAAGTAATTTTTTTTTGGGAGGGAGGAACAAGAAATGGTGCTATCTGAATTCTGAAAGAGAGGAATGCGGCACAAATTAGGCAACCACTGATTTAAAAATTGTACGGTGGCAGGAATAAAACAAATAATTACAGTCCAAAGAAAAAATTAAGTTTTTTTCCGTTTTTTTCGGCAATTTATTGAGGAGTTTTGGGTATAACGTTAAACTACATCCGATGAAATGGCTTAACCTGCCGCCCACTGCTTACTCAAATTTTTTACTTATATTTTCATAGCTGTATCGCAGGTTTCTCAAAACTGTGCTTCGCGACCTTACTTTTGCGACGAAAATCGAGAAACCGGAGGTTTACAATGAAGACCTTTTTTTAGAGATCACTGCGTTTTTGAGACAAAAACCAAGAAACGAGAGTCAGATTCAAAGTGAAGACCAGGGATCCGGACTAGGACTCGGAACCCATCAATTCGGTGCAATATAGCTGGACTCAACTCGGACTAGACAAAAAAGTAGCAAGTTTGGCGAGTCCGACGTCTAGATTTCATGCAGGGTCGACGATTTGAAGGTTTTGCAGATTATTGCTATCCATATTTATTTAAAAAAGAAAAACTAAACCTTAAATGAAAAATGAAAGAGAAGTTAAAATATAATTTATTCATATTATTCCTCTTCACTATTCTAAATTTTATAACTGTTTTTTTACTATGTTTTGCTCAAGATCGCCGCTATTTTGGCAATTTTGTAATACCGAGTGATTAAACGGAGGCGCCGGAAAGCCATTTTGTCAGGAGAGTATCTTTTTTTAAAAAAACAGCACTTTTTTAAAAAAGATTTTACAGAGTTTTCATTTCGTATCCCGACCATTCTTAGCGCAAAAATTTAGTATTGGCTAAAAAAATCATCACTCTCAATCAGTGTGCAAAATTTCCATTTTCTTCCCAAATTTTAAGTGAATACTGAAAAAAAGATCATCACTTTCAACCAAGTCCATGGTCGCTACTTTTTTCCTAAATTTAAGGTGACATAACCAAAACAATAGCGTTCACCTTCAACCGATCTGATATTTTGGTTTAGTTTCTATAATTGTAAGGGCAAATCTGACCCAATGCTTTTGTATCTGCGCACCAGTAGGCTATATTCCTTTTTTGAAAAGAGCAGGGGGCAATTTAGAAGGGTCAAAAAGGCTGGAGTATTTATTCCCCGTTCCCCCCACTTTCGAACGCGCCTGATGTTCAATACTTGTACAGAAAAAAAATTATTGCCAGTTAGATTTTTTCAACTGATGTTAGTTCTTGGCTGGCTTCTTCCATAAAAGTCAAAGGAACTACAGGGTGGTCCTTATAAAACCGGGAAATTTAAGTGAAAAATGTAATGAAATAATAAGGAAATAATAGTCAATGTTGTTCTGCATTCTCATTGTACCGCTGTATCAACCAATCAGAAGCCATCTATCACGCACTTGACTAATGAGCAAAATCGCTCTACGGGTAATTGGTTTCCAAGGTCATTTTAATAAAAAAAAATTTCCATTAAATTTTCCGGTTTTATAAGGACCACCCTGTATTTTTAATATTAGACAGGGATGCGGACTTCGGACTTGGAACTCTATTGTAAATCGCTTCAAAATTTTGACGAGCCATATCCCATAGCCATATCATTTTTGTTTCATTTGGTGCGATTTATAACCCGATGCGTCTTATGTATGAAAAAAAAGCGTTAGAAGCCGTTTATTGATATTGCGCTTTATAATACAGTGCGCCTTATGGTACCAAAAATACGGTACTAAAAAAAGCTTTATAATACAGTGCTTCTCAACCCCTGGGTCGCCGTTTAATTTGATTAGCTCGCCGACAAGTGTAATTGTGCAAAATTTAAATAATTTTGGTTGTGATTGACTAGTGCAGTGCTTCCTTTTGGGTCTTCTAGTACCCACTTTTGGGTCGCGACCCAGAGGTTGATTCAAAAGTGGGTCGGGAGCCAAAAGTTTTAATTAATAAAGAACACTATGGTTTTGGGACAAATAATGCAAAATCTGAGACTGATTTTAAGTGAAGACCTTTTTTTTTAAAGAATACCATGATTTTGGGACAAAAATTGGTCTTCGTCTTAGAACCCCACACAATTTTTCGCCCTATCCATAAAGTATTTCATATCAATTGCATGAACAGCCTCAGAGGTCATCGCACGTTACTGCAGTATGGTTACATCTACGTTAGATGATCTTGTAGTTAGTTCACTTTTTATGCTTGCAATAACGTCTATAAAAATGATTGGGTCGCCAAAGTTTTACTCTGTTTCCGCTTAACATTTGGGTCGCCACAAAAAAGGTTGAGAAGCACTGCTATAACGGTGACCGGAAAATTCCCCCGCTGTAAGTTCCACCAATGGCAGTAAATTGTCTGATTGAGAAAACCAAGATAATTGAAAGGTGAATTTTAGAATCATTGCAGCCAACCTTATCAATCTAAAAAATTTTCTAAAAAATTTTTAACCTCTATAAATATCTTTTGATTGATGTGAGAGGAGGATTTTTAAAAAAAATAAGGGGGGAACATATTAGAATTTAAAATAAAAGATCGGCTTCTAAAAAAAAGATCAATCATTAAAAACAAAAGATCGAATGTAATGATTTAGGGGTGGGGAGGGGATAAATCAATATCATAATTTTTGTAATAACTTTTTTTAGGGTTTTTCAATCGACATCAAAATCATTGAATTTAATTTCAAACAATTGTTCAATCACGTATAATAAGAAAATTTTCATGAGTTCGTGAAAACTTACAGCGGGGGAATTTTCCGGGGGGAATTTACCTGGAACCGCTATATCTGGACAGTGACTCGGCATTGCTTAGTTTACTTCAAAATTTTTAGGTCAGTGCGTGAACATGAGCGGGACGTGAACCCGCGGGTTGATGTCCCTAGTTTAAACGTTGTATGGCGGTGGGAATAAAATGAATGATTACGGTCGTAAGAAGAATTTAATTTCTTTGTTGTACTGAGTCGAGGAATCCCATATCAGGAAATTTTCCAAGTTTTTTTCCCGTTCGTTTCTTGGCCATTGGTCGTAAAACACATTATTATTTATTGTATTGCAAAAAATGAACCAACTCAGCAGTACAATTAAATATTAAAATCTTGAATAATTCATCGCTTTTTAGAAATGTTACGCTGATATAAATCATCTAATAGAATTATGTAGTTTAATCACAGTAAGTTTATGTTGTAACCAAAACCGTTTGGATTTCAAGTGCAACGTGCTTCAAAAAAAACAACGTTAAGATTAATTAGCAACACGATTATACAAAGAAGTAAAACTAAATCAAAATTTACAGCTGACTTAAAAACAATCAGTCATTTTTATGTAGGGGAAAAGAAACTATACAACCAGTTCCTGGAACTTGTTGGTTTTCGTTTGTCCATTTTTTCGACATTGGATTGTAACGGAACAAATGCTTGTTGCTTCTGTACAAAATATTCTTTTCATTCAAAAGGCAAAAACCGTTGCAAAATGCAAAAATGAATTGGTATTCCCTTTTGGTAAAAAAACAGTGTCCATTCTTCTTCGTACTGACATTTAAAGTTTTTAATGAAAGTCTGTTGAACTAATGCGAAACGTGGTTCAATGTTTTCTAGCAAGTTTTTTAGCACTTTGCTTTTGAAAGAATTCGTATTGATATTAACAGACTGGAGAGTTTTTTAAATTTTGTTGCACTGATAAAAAGTTTTTTAAATTTTGTAGAGTTTCACCAATTTTAGTTTTTGAAATTTTTTGTAGAAATTGATTTAATCTTATACTTGTTCGGTGCCTGTCATGAAAGGCTCTCACCGATAACACAATCCTGGCTGTTTACAAGATGAAATTCTTAATCTTCTTTATTAATAAATTATGCTCCAATCAACTTAGGAGCCCAAAATAGTATACAATCAACAGCAAATACAGGGTCGGCAGCTTACTCGTTCAGCAATCACGTAAACAACTAGAGAATTGCGTTTAAAAAACTATGACTTCACAAAGCTAACAAAATTTCCAATACCGATTTATCACCACGTAACATTCTATCATAATCGAATCAATAATAATGCTTCCGAGCGCGCCTTATTTATATCACTCGGTCACATGTATCTCGAAAGTTCTTTAAATTCAGGTTAAAAACAACAATCACCCAATATTGCATCATCTCGCCAGATCCAGCGATTCACAAACAAGCAATATTGCATCATAGTGAAAACAAGTCATGCGGAAAGTCTAGAATTTACTATAACAATGAGGACAGCGTTGCCAATTTCTTATAAATTAATGTAAAATATTTAAATTGATTATCAAACCGTTATTTCTTCGGCTATTTGAGCCGGACCAAAGCGACATCAAAAAGATTTCCCATGAGACTGTGAAAATATAAAGTGTGCGCGATTTTTAAGAACGGAACACAGACATTTATGAAACGGTTTTACCAGAAAATTCAGTAAAAGAGGCGCTTTACAACGTAAGTGAAGTTTTAATTGACAAAAGCAGGGGTGGAAATAGGAGTTTTCAGTAACATTTTACATTGGTAGATTGAATGAACCATTTTTAATTATTAGGCAGGCAAATTATTCCTAATAATTATTAATAATAAAAGTACTTCGTACTCTAAATCTACGATCACCAAACTAAAAAAGATATGAGGAACAAAAAAAGGTTTGCATCAGCAAAGTGTAAGAGCGAAAAGGATTAGGCTTAAAAATTAAGTAATCGAATTTGCCTACAAATTCATCAACTTGAATACAATAAGAAACAAGCCCAGTAGCTGAGGTATTTTGCACTCTTTGCAAGCATGATAATACGGAGTCAGATAGACCGTAGTACAAGCACAGCAATAGTTTTAATTGACAAGTAACAAAAGCATTTACCAAAGTTTTACAATTTTCTTCATTGATATGCTTTACGGATTTTACCAAGATTACGAATGGACGTTGATTGTTATAAAATAGTCAACGTCCACAAATTTTTACCAACGCGATTGCAATTACTAGATTTTGCATTGTTCATATCAAGAAAGTGAAAACATTTTTTAACAGTAGCATTAATATCGTTTTCTCAGAAGATTTCATTTAAAAAGGCAACTAATCTTTCAGAATTTGAAAATTTATAGACGAAGTTATGAAAAACTTTTAATTTATGAAGTTTACATCAAAAAACAAGGCATTAAGTATCAATTTATTGAAGCACAACCGTTGCTTTACAGTAGTGGTTCTCAAACTTTTTCGCACCAGCGGCATACTTTGAGCTCTTTTCAAAATTTGCGGCACACTTGGACCAGAGTGGAAATCTTGATTTTTATCCCCAAAAAGTAATGTCCACTAAAAAGAAAAGTTACGGAGCGATGGACTAATGTTTTTTTGAACGGTTTAGCGGCATACGTGAAAATCTCTCGCGACACACAACTTGACTGCCTGCCTTACAGCATTCACACAACCGCAGTTATTTTATAAGGATCGGGTTTGCTGAATATCATCAGCATGAAGGTGATAATTAAAAAATATTTATTAAACATATCGGATAATGGTGTTATGTAGAAAGTGAAGAAAAGCGGGGCAGGCACTAAACCCTGCGATACGAAAGACGACAAACAAAGAGTTACAGAATTACACTTGTTTTTGATCACACACTTAGTTCTATAGGCGGATTGAAATTTGTTGTAGACTATTAATAACTAAGTGTTAGTTTATTGTCCAGCAATAATTTTTTCCATATCTCGGATAAGAACAGCCTGTAATTGGCAAGATTTTTTACCTCTGAATAACGGTTTTTTAATGTTTGTGCTTTCTTGAGATTTAAAGGAGTTTGTCGAGTTTGCAAAAAACTATTATTAATAGTACTTGTAATTGCAAGAGTAATACCAAAGAAGCATTATGTAAACGTGCAGTAGGAAAAGCGTATCAAGTTCGCAGTTTGTTGACTTTATATCATAAAATACAGTGGCGGCTGGCAAGTAAAAAACCGAAGAGGTGCTGCAATCAAAGGCGCCGAAAAAAATTTTGCTGGGCGGGGCAAAATTTTAAGAATGGTATTTTTTGGTCGAAAAGAAACTCTTAACGAACGCAAATTGTAAGCGTAGGTATAATAGAAGAAATTTTTATTGAAAAACTTAGGGAAAACCAAAAAATTAATAGCCTTCACTTTTCGGCCGCGTCGTTTCATTTATTTAACACGCTAATATTTTTGATTTACTCGAAAAGGTGAAACGTCTCTTCTGCAAATAAAGGCATTTTTGTATTTTTCGGCCTTCATTTTGCACTATAAAGAGTTACAACTTCAGTTCAAATTCAGGTAAAAACCCTTTTTTTGGTCTTCACCAATTTTTAGAAAAAAGTTTTCTTCGTTTTGCTAATTACGTTTGTTGAAAATGTTTTTAACAAGAAAAGGGACCTTTTTTCTAAATTTTGTCTCTTTCACTAAATTACTGTTATATCAGATGACTCTTTTCCGAAAAAGTTAGGTGGCCCCTAGTTTAAATCGAACTTTTCAAACTTTCTTGGATTAAATTTTTGGTCAATATTACAGAATTGTAGAGACAAATTTAACGCAAAAGTATAGGACAGTACTATAGAATTGTAGGAAAAAATGTTCAAAAAAACAAAAATAGTTCCTATTTTTAAAAAAGGTGATTCAAAAAATGTATCTAACTATCGGCCTATTTGCTTACTTCACCGTTTTTAAAACTTCTGGAAAAAATTATGAATAAAAGATTGTACGACATGTTGAAATGCCGCGACATTCTCAATGCAAAATAATTTGGATTTCGCCCAGGTATGCCACAAGTCATGCTACCACACTAGTTGTAGTTAAAATTTTACGTAACGTCAAAATTTGCTGAAATATTTAATGTCTTAGCAACTTTTGCTTGGTTATTTATGTGCTTTAAGCAACTTGTATAAATACTTTGAATTGGCAGGCAAACAAACATATTGCTAAATTAACAGTAAATGCTGAAAGACTCTTTATCACACAAATCACACTCACATATCCGCAAGTTAATCAAACCAACGTCTTAATCTAATTCATCGCAAGAATAAATCAGACTCACAAATCATTGCTTTGACGAACAAAATTAGAAGCAAATTTAAAAACACAAAGAAAACAATTGGAAAAAACACAATTCTCACTTTCTTCGAGGCACCATAAAAAACTTATCTAGCGGAAAAACACTCACAGTACGGAACAAAAGCACCAGCTTTAAAGCTAAAACGCCGTTTTTGAGAAAGGCCAAGTTTTCGGTAAAAATTTGTAAACGTCAACACGCAGCACAAATAAAATCAACACATACATGCACTAGACAATCAAAAACCTTTTTACTCATAATATGCTAAAATCACAATTTAAGTAGAAACAACATTTGGACTGAACTGGATCAAGACCAGTTGCCATGAGC
Source organism: Diplosoma virens (assembly GCA_963680785.1). Taxonomy (NCBI): domain Eukaryota; kingdom Metazoa; phylum Chordata; class Ascidiacea; order Aplousobranchia; family Didemnidae; genus Diplosoma; species Diplosoma virens. Next base: position 17,808,805 of record OY796887.1, on the reverse strand, counting down.
TAGCTCCTAAAGATGCACATTATGCATTGCAATATACGCGCATTATAACTTTTTTTTCACAACCAAATAATACCTCAATAGTGACACAAACTACCAAATTATATTAACTTTGCTCTAGGGTTTACCAACTTGTCCGGTTGTTTGATCGACTTTAAATACATTACAAGCTTGCGATCGACCACTGCGGAAATGCGATCTTAAGAAGTAGTGATTTCTAAGAAAAGTCTTCACTTTGTGCCTACCGAGCTTTCACTTTCAGTGCTTACCGAAGTGAGTCGCTAAGTTACATTGGGTTAGAAATTGGGCTACGAAATGACAAAGGTTGAAAACCACTGGTTTAATTGACAGCGTTAAACCACAGAAGGAAAAATCTCGTACCCGTACTAAAATATTTAGCGCACTTTTTTGATTAAATCTCTGTGAACATGTCGCATCGAGAACTTAAAAAAGAGAATGACAAGACACAAAACAGCTAGCAACTTGGCAGTGAAAAAAAGTGGTCGTTTATCTGTAAGCTCGCACTGGGCCCGAACTAGGCCCGAAATATTTCTCAAACTTAAGTCCGAATTCAGCCCGACTTACAACTCTGAATCGCGTTAGCGGATAACAGTTAAATCACGTTTATTCCAAAACAAAATATATAGCGATAAAACTTTGATAACGTTTGCCTTACAGTATTTAAACTTACGTGCCAAAAGCAAATATTTGTCCTCTCACGCGGCAGGCAGAAGCTTGAACGAAATCAAGAGGAATATTGCTTTTGAGTAAAGTCCACACTCCATTTTTTACATCCAAAAATTCCGAATTATTTACTCCTTGTCCGCCTAAAAGCTTTTTTTGTTTGATATTTTTTTTATTTTAGCAAAATTGATTACAAGAAAAATTTACGTTTTTAATTGTATTTATCAAAAGTCACAGAAAATTCTAAACTCTAAAAAAATTAATTTTCTTGCAAAGCATTGCACAGAAAATATCAAAATTTTTTATTCACAGTTTATAAGCCGAAATGTGTCACCGCGATGCTCACATATACAGTATATGAGCAATAACTTGAGCGACCTATTAACTGCGCCTAAAGTAACTAATTGAAAATATTGAATTAAAAACTGTTAAGCAGAATTGAAAACTCTGAACAAAAGTATTAAATATTATATTCTGCAAAAGTCGTAAATCCATAGTAGTTCATGTTTAAATTCAAAATAGTTTCACGAGCACAAACGGCACTATATTAAAAAAAAGTAATTTTTTTCTTGAGTTTATTTGAATAAATTCTTGATTACGCAGAACTTTAAAATAACCAATGGAAAGACGAAGCTATTAACTCTTTATATTTTCTAATTTTTTTTTTTAATATTAAAATTGGTTCCGTCCATTCCATTGGTTACTTTATTTAAACTAGTTGAAACTCTTAATTTTGCTAAAAATAAGATATCTAAGTTCTATTCTTTAACTCAATCTTTGTCAACTTGTGTCATTAAGTGATACTATCAAATTTATCAAAAATATTTCTGAAACAGCTCAATTTAAGGAGAAATTAAATTAAGAACAAATAAAGGCAAATTCCCTGTTTATTAGAAGTAAGAATGGGCTATTACTCCAAGTTGTCTTTGTGTTTCGCAAGTTTTTTCGCCGAAGCGGTTTCACGATTTAGCGGCGTTTTTAGCAACATCGCCTGCAAATCTAGACAACAGACATTGGCAAAATATAGTCAGATTTGGTGGTTTAAAAGCGAACCAAACCAACTCTACCTCGGAAATGAACCAATACACAAAATAACTATTTTCCTGTGTTTTTTTAATTAAAACAACAAAAATTAAACGATTAACCAATTCCGACAAAGAATTATAATCCGAAATATCCTTGAAAATATTACCAAGAACAAAAATTTTGGAATTAAGAACTGCGCTGCCAAATTTCGCTCTTGCATGGTTCATCGAAGGCCCTTCTTTGCAGTTTCTGCACTCTAGATCGCAATATTCAACGGTTTTTGAAGCGGAAGCATCTGCAAGATCGAACAAATGCAAACTTTTCAAAAATACTAAATCGGTTTGATCATTGTTCAATTCCCAACACTTAATCGTTAAATTTAGTTTTTCAAGCATACAATACAACAGTAAAAATAAAAAAGCGTTATGGTTGAATAGCATATCGCGATATCATTAGTGTCATCATTAATGCGATTAGCGATTACAGTGATTATCACTAATGCAACTTTTTTCGAAAATTCTCAAATATTAAATCAGGATTGGTAAACTTGAAGTAAAAGATTTTTCTTCCCAAAGCTTTTCATCTGACACTCTTCAGGGGAAATCGTCAGAATGAAGTAGAATTGAAACCGAACTAATTTATAAAGGAAGAAAGTAGAGTTCTCATTGGCTGAAAGAGTCAACCAATGAGAGAAAAGATTAAGAAATTTTCAAAGAGTATACGAATTCTTTTTGCTTACACAGAAAGGGATTGAGAGATTTAATGAAAGTCGCTTCAAGAGCAGAAAGGTGAAAGGAAGAGCGACCTCGAGCGAGAATAGAAAATTTTTCGTTGCTGTAATGGAGGGCACATTGGGCGTTGTCAAGAAGATGTTGACCAATAGCGGATTCGTGAAATTGTTGTGGGCGTATGTTGTTTTTGCAAGAGCGGGAAAGACTTTGGCGGTTGGCCGAGGTACGAGGATTGGTGATGGATTTGGGAACGTGTTGTTTAATTCGCTTTTCTAGCCGTTGAGACGTGCGACCAACGTACCGACTATCGCAGTGGCACAAAAACTGGTAAATAACATTGCTGTGATGATGGGAAGGTAGCACGTCTTTCTTAATCGCTGGAAGGAGCTGTCGGGTGTTGAAAATAACACGTGGTTCGACGGAGAAAAAGCAGCGTTTCACAGCAGACGTAATCTGCTTTTCAAACTTCATCGAAACGCTTCCAATCCATGGGATGTGTAGGTAGACAGGGCACTTTTTTACTGTGTGGACCGGGTTAGAATTTATTTGTTGAAATTTTCGCTTGAAAGCCGAATTGATTACATGTTCCGGGTAGCCATTTTCCAAAAGAATTGAACGAATTTTGCCAAGCTCTTGGTCCAGTTTGCTTTTAGAACAAATCATAAAAGCTCTGTGAACGAGAGTACCAATTAGATTGATTTTCCGTTTCTGTGGACTAAAAGAGTTCCAACGTAGATATTGGCCAGTGAAGGTAGGTTTCCTGTATACTGAAGTTAGAAATTCTGAATCATGCCTTTCTACTAACACGTCAAGGAAAGGGAGAGAGTGATTAGATTCCTTTTCATAGGTGAAGCGAAGTGAGGGATGGAGAGAGTTGAGCTGGATGAAGAAATTGTTGCAGTCTTCTTCATTGTTGAATACGGCGAAAGTATCATCAACGTACCGGAAGTACACCAACGGTCTTTTGGCGATGTTGAAAAGTTTCGCTTCTTGGTAGCCAACAAAAATGTTTGCTAAAGCTGGACCAAGCGGTGAGCCCATAGCGACGCCGTCGATTTGTCGATGCATGTTGTTATTGAAGCTAAATTCCACAGAGGAGGTGGCTAGCTGCATTAATTCGACAAAGATGTTGCGTGGAAAGGATGGCGCCGTTGAGTCGTCATTGTAAAGGGCATCAGCGCAGATTTCTATGGTTTCAGCAAGCGGAACATTAGTGAAGAGACTGGAAATATCAAAGGAACAAAGAAAGACAGAGGAAGGAGAAAAGGTAAATTTTCTGACTTCTTTTACAAAAGTGAAAGAATCAGACAAACAATTAGAGGAAAAGTTTTCGAGAACAGGTTGAAGAAGGGAAGTAAGCCATTTAGCTAGCTGATGTTGGGCCGATCCGGTCATAGACAAAATCGGACGTAAGGGTACGTCCTTTTTGTGTATTTTCGGAAGACCATACATGCGCGGTCGCTGAGAGCCAGTGGGTCGGATTGCTTCATAAACTTGCTTAGAAATTAGGTACTCTTTCCTCAGCTGAAGTAATCGTCGTTGTATCCGTGATTCAATTTTAGCAGTGTTGTCGTTGTTCGTGACTGGTCCAAGATCAAGAAATTTGGTCGTGTCATTAAGAATCGTCTTCATCTTGTCGTTGTAATCGTTTTTGTTAAGAATGACAACGCCAGCACCTTTATCAGGCTTTGTTATAAGAATTTCTTCATTCATCCGAAGGGACTTGATGGCCTGAAAACACTCTTTTGTCATGAGGAAATCACCCAAGTCAATGGGGCTTCCACAATAAGCGTGAGCTAAGTCACTCAACCTGGCCTTTAAAGC